>JBBPBO010000005.1:1145930-1400534 GCA_037974295.1 Cicer cuneatum
TTAATTAATAAAATTTATTTTTAATTTAAAAATATCTCTTCATATCATTTTATATTTTTAAACTAATTAAAGTACTAATTTTACCAAACTCTTCAATTAACTTAATAGTTATCAATTATCAACTAATTTAATCAAATATAAATTTAAACTATGTAATTCTAATAAAAATTAAGGTCTCATGCTTTATTATCTTTCATAATCAAGTAATCATTTAAAATAAAAAAAAATTAATTAAATAAAAATGTTTTAGAGATACTATTATTAAATATGAAAGCAAATAATTTTCACTAAAAAATATAAATTAATTTGTTTATATTTTATTTAAATATATATATATATATATATATATATATTTTTAGTTTTGCTTATTAGTCAATCGTTTAATTGATGATAGTGTAGTCCATTATTATGGGCTATAATTAAAATTAAAATGTTGATATAGTCAATGTCATAAGACAAAGACTACTCCAACTACCGTGGGAAAAGGTATAATGAGAAGTTGTGAACCAATTAAAGTGGCAGACTTTGCCACCAATAAGTTTAGGAGAACCTCGCCCACATATTTTATTTTAAAACTTTGTTTGATAAGACCAATTTCAATTAATGAAACAACTAAACTAGTTTCGAACTTTTACAATTTATACAGACACCTAATGTCTCTTTGTTTTAAGGTAAATGTTAATAAGTGTTTTCTAGAGATTTATTAATAAATTAATATAAAATTTTGAATTAAAATTTGTTCTTATAACATATGTTTGCAAAATTCTTATTTTAATTTGTGAGGTACATCCAATGTTGTGCAGTGAGTAAGTAAGAACTTGGCCTTAAGTCTTTATGAAATTGTTTAATATTTGTAAACCTTTAGGAAGTTTAAATTTGTACATTATGTTTTTACTTAGTTTTTTTCTAGATAAATAATAAAGAAATTTGTATATATACGTGAGATCTCATGTTCCAAAGTGATAAGCTCGTAAAACTTATGTAAAATTAATTCAGACATTACCTGTAAATTTATAAGAGTTTATTTAATAAAAAAATAATATATATATATATATATGACATATATGATTATATAATATTATTAAAATAATAATATTTCATCTCTATAATAAAACAAAAATATTTTGAATTAAATAAATATTTACAATCTACCGAAATAAAATGATTGAAAAACAACACTCTCATATCAATATATAATAATTGTCCTTTGAAACAACACTAAAAACATACATTTATTTTTTAAAACCAATATATATTGTAAGACATATATAATTAAATTAAATTAAATATTGATTAATATTTGTTAAAATTTTATATTTTAATATAAATTAATGTAGAATTATAAATTTGTAAAACAATAATAAAATAAAAAATTTATTAATTTTATCATAATTTTCTTAAACTCGTAAGATTTTATCAAAAATAAAATTTACATATAAATTAATTCGTTTTAATAATCTTAAATCGAAAACTCGTAACTGTTTAAGAAGAAACTTCAAGTCTAACGGATCAACGATCCTTTAAACTAAAAAGTACTTTAACATTTGAGCAAATAACAATTAAGTTATCGGAATTCGTTATAAAAAATAATTAAATTATCAAAATATTTAAAACTAATAGTATAATTCATTTTTCTTCTGTTGTTGCTTGTCTGATAAAATTTAAGCTACTAATAGAACTAGATTAATGAACACTAAAAGATTGTGCTTGCCTAAGGCCTTGAAAAATATATACACCATCATGGATATGTCTTTTTGAAATCAATCTAGGTGGTTATGCCACTCTTCATTAATATTTATTTATAAGTTTACGTGAAGATTTGAGTTATAAATTTGATAAAATTTATATTATATTAAAGAATATAATTAATTTTATAAGTTTTAGTTGATAATTTTGATGAATTTTTATAAAAGAAAATGATAATATTGTTGACATTTTAAAACATAAAAAATCAAAATGTCAAATAAAATTGTTGACATTTTAAATTATAAAAGATTAAAATAAAAGACCAAATAAAAAAATAAAAAACTAAAACGTTAAATGAAATTAAATTAAAAACAACATGTGCTATTTAAAGATATTATAGGATTAAAATTTCCGATAATATATTGAAGAGAGTTGAATTAGCATGATCCATCAATCAGATGATGTTGATATATGCCCACACGGCTAGTAAAAAAATATTATTGTTGACAAAATAACCTCTATCAGTGTTCACTCGTCTTTGGTCGATGAAATTTTATTCAAGAAAAAAAATTGTTTAGACAATTATGTAGTAGTAAAAAAAAATGCTATCATGTCATGTACTAGTATATCTTTTAAATCATGTATTAAATACATTTTATTGCTTTATCCACTTTTTTATTGACGTATTTTCTTTATCCACTACATAGAACAATTGTTTATATATTAAGTAGTAATTTATTATTATCAAGCTACGTTTTCAATAGAAAAAAAATGAATGCATCACTTTTGAAAAACATTGTCAAATACAGTAGTAGCTGACCTTCGCATTAGTGGATAAAGGTCACGACATCTTTTATATTATTTTATTTATAAATAATAACGATAAATTATTAAAATAATATTGATAAATTATTAATATATATTTAAATATTTAATTGAAAAACTAACATCTTTTTTTTTTCTCATTTTCTTTAGATTGCTTTTTCTCTTGTCTCTTAAACTCTCCCTCTCAACACCAGTTAACTGCTAGTGTCATTTATTGGTTTTTATTCTTAGATTATCTCAATTTACTTCTTATATTTTTCAATTTTTATTTTTTTTTTCTCTTTTACTTTACTAAATTTTCTTTATAAATAGAATAAAAAATAAATATCAATAATTCTTGAGAGCAATAATTTTTCTATCTTTACCACAATGTAAAGGAGATTATTTAATGATTCTTAAATCACAACCAAATCACTGATATCATATTAGAAATTACAGAATTAAAAAGATAAACGAAAAATAAAGTAGACATTTATTAGAATTTATACTAATAAAATATAATAAAATTAATACAACAAACTCTATATACAGATAAACTATGTAATATTGAATGATAAACTAACTAATATCGAATAGAAAAACTCTATCACTCTAATTAGCAGCCAAACTATAACAAACTTTTATATGTTAATAATTAATATATGATATGGTGTGACTATTTGTTAATTGTAAATTGTTTTAGTTAATTTGTAGACTATTTTAATTAATTTATGTATTTTTTTAGTAGTGATACGATGTTTAAACATATAAAAATTAATGTATTTTTTAAGAAAAAAATTTTAAACATAAATAAAAATTACAAAACTTCAATTATAATATTTTAGTTAATATTTATTGTTTTCCAATATTTTATGCAAAATCGAACGCCATTTATTAGAGTATAGACCATAAGCACTCTCGTGCAAGGAATATAGACTGCAGCTGTAAATATGGGGGGCATCTAATTAAATAAAATTTGGCACTTGGCTAAAATATTATATATTTGGTAACCTATCAAATTTCAGATCATACATTATTAGCATCTTCCAAACACTGCAGGATTGAAAACTTCATAATACACCTAATTATTAGTACTTTGTGCTTTATATGTTGTTCTACATCGGGCAAGGTTTTTAATGTATCTACTTTTTTCGTTAATATAAACAGTGCGAACTTAGATTAGCAATAACCTAATTAGCACAATAAAACAATTCATAGAGTTGGAGCTAACCTTAAACTTACATGAAAAGTACTACTTACATGAAATTTTGCAACCATCATGATAAGTATGCACTTTTCATAAAGTGGAAAATAAAACAATTTTTGTTTCTCTAATCTCTATCATTGAATTTTAAATGTTACAATATTTTAATTAATTTATGCTTATATATGTGACACATCCGTCAAATCAAATAATTGCCGTTGTCATTGGGTAAGCTATCGAAGTTCTTAATTATACTTACGCAATAATATTTTATTTTTAATTTAATTAATTAATAATTAATTATTTTCTATAGGAAAGTGGTAGCACTAGATGTTCAAATGAAAAAGCAAAATATGATTGTGACTTACTAACAAAATTTCTGCATTGACTTTTATTAATAAATTTCTAAATTATGACTTGTCGTTATTAATCAGCTTTCGTATATAATATAAGCACAAGGCCATTTGCTCCTTTTTTCTATATAGTTTTGGCGTTACTTGTGTAGTATGTCTTGAAACTTTAGATTCTGTTTCTTATTTACCAGAGAATTATTCTATGAAGAAGAAAATTTGTGTTGACGGTATTGAATGATTCTCCAACAAAGAAACAACAAATTAGCTATACATTAATATTGATAGATATTGGATATGACATTAATACGTTAATTTTGATAATAAATTTTTAAAAATTAATTATATAAATATAATCAATGTATAGATGTTGGTCGTGTCAAATAGTAGGACACATCCACAATTATGGCCACAATAATAGTAAATTACATAACAATATAGTTTTTTTCGTTCTCTTTGCACATGAAGAAAAAGAAAAGTGCTAAATGTTACGAAAATAGTTACTTCACTTACTTCTGTATTTGTTGGAAATCATGCTTGGGTTCATGGTAAAATGAGGCAGTAACAAAAGAGTTGGCAAAATTAATATTGGCAAAAGAAAAAGGAAATCACTTTCGACTTTCAACCTGCATATAGTGAAATTTCTTTTATAAACCTACTGGTGCCTTTTGATAAGAAACAACTCTTAAAAACAACTCAATGAAAGACTGTAAATTTCTTGCATGTATGCTTTTCATGAATGGATATATATTTCAAAAGAAAACAACTTAAAGAAGGGCTAAACTAGTTAGATATGTACTTTTCATCTCATATTTCACCGTCTCACAATCAATATCATTTAAAATTTTTGCACACATTAAAAAATATAAAACATTCATCTTAATTATTAATAAATTTTTTACTGTTATCAATACAAAATATAATGTCTTATAAATTGTGTATATAGTAATAATTGAAGACCGAAGAATAGTATAGAAAAAAAATTATTAAAATTGTATACATTTTGAAACTTTTTTTTTAAATGACATGTAATTTTTTTAAAAAAAGCTCATTTTTTCACACCCATTCAAAAGTGTTTGAACAATTATACTATTTTTTAGTTGAAAATAGTAGGAACTGTGCCTATAACACCACCTAAGTTTCTTTAAATAAATAGGTTTAATCGGCCTTTGGTCCTTTATTTTAAAATCAAATTTTTGGTCTCTCTTTTTAACATTTGTTGCAGTTTTGGTTTCAAACTTGAATTTTAACATAAAATTATGATTTTTAGCCTAAAAATGATGATTCATAGTCCCCCAACTATAAATTTGAAGGAAAAATATAATTTTAGCCTAAAAAATAAGAGATCTAAAATTGCAAATAATAATAATAATTTTCCCTTTATCTAGATTGCATGGACTTGCCTTCTATACAGTTAATGTATGATGCAGTAACTGTGAAAACTATTAGATTAAACTATTAGATTAAGAGAAAAAAAACTTTATCTCTCTAAATCTAATGGTCCTCAGATGTTGTACTATACAACAATTGTAAAAGATCTAAACACAGATAACTTATCGTGGTGTTCTTACACTTCCGTTATTTTCAACTTAATTTTCACTCGTGCTATGAGACAAATGGCTTGAGCATTTTTTTTCAGCAACACATGCAGGTTTCTCTACTCACTCCTCCAACGAATAATATGAGCGGAAAATTGTAATCAAGTCCAACTTAAATTTTTTTATTTTAACGTTCTCACGGGAATAGGGCTATGGTACTCTAGAGTTCGGGAGAGATAAGTAAAGTCTAACCAACTTAAATACATTCAATATGATTTTGTTAGGCACAAAAATTGTGATAACGTGAAAATGTAGAGGTTTACATGGTAACTTAACCCTCCTAAAAATACATAATAATAATTAAATAAATGTACATAAATTATACCTCAGCAGAGTACAAAAATGAAGAGTTGAATACCTATCTATGTAGTAATTGAAAGATCTTTCAGCTGTTGCGGATCCACTTCAGATGGCGACCTCGTTAGGGCACACTGTGCAGTAGTTGTTTTGGGGAAAGCGATGACATCCCTGATAGAATTGGCGCCGACCAGAAGCATAACCAATCTGTCCAAACCATAAGCTATGCCTCCTGCATTTGTTAATATATAATAACAATCAACAGCTATTAAACATATTGAAAAGTAATCGGTGCGCCTGATGTGTCATTGAAGTGTTCCAAAAAATATGCACCAGTTAGATTGCAACTTGACAAATATTAGATGTTGCTTTTACTGAAATTGAAATGCTTTTAGTTTAGTGGGAATGAGAAAGTAACATTCTATCATTTCTATACTTGTAAATTGGTGTGTCAAATGAGAAAACATTAGAAGAATTAGTAGCTGTGATTTCAGCATAACTTTGGTTTGTATTACATGTTTGATGTCTTAATACTTCGGTCCCACCAGTGTTATCGATGGCTGACCATGGCGGATGTCATACAAAGCTGCCATAAAACGCCATTGGCGCTGCCATCATTCACAAATTAGCCATGGCGGTTGTCAAAAAATCCGCCACTGCAATCTGCCATGGCCAATATTTGACAACACTAGCAAATGATATTAAGAGTGAGTTTGGAAGCAAGAATAGAAAAATTTTGGGCCTATTTGATTTGATTATTCTTTTAAAACAGTTCTGTTATTAAAAGTTTACAGAGAACAAAATTTGTTCTTTCTTTTTTTTTTTAAAACAGAAAACTGTTTTGAAAAGCTAATCAAACATGTATCAAAAAGAAAAAAAAGAGAAAAGCTACATAGCAATTCAAATGCTTCAATGGAGTTCCCTACATTAATAAATTTTTGTTTGGATAAGCCATTTCAATTCTTCATTCTTAAACTTTGTTGGGATGTTTTTATAATTCTTAAAAGTTAAAGAGTAAAACCATCAATATATAATTAAAAGTGGTTCAAAATGAGAATTTTAAAGTTGTGGTGAAATTTGTTACTTCATAAAATTTAAGGACCTATTTGGAAATTTCAAAAAACATATGGAACGATCTGCAGATTTGGCAAAATTTCAAAAAATAATAGGGGCCAGTTTAAAAATATACATACCATGTGGTGGGGCCCCCATGTCAAGTGCTTCAAGAAGATAGCCAAACTTTGCTTCAGCCTGAGAAGAAATTATAATGCATTATACAAATATAATCATTCTGCCTTATTTTCAAAATAGAAGAACCGGTAAAATCGAGTGTGTCGCATATCACATAAGAAAAATAAGTCAAAAATGCACTTCACATAAACATACTTGTCGGAAAATGAAATATATAGATATAGATATACAAGTAAACTCGTGGCAACAGTGCAAGGCCATGCAGAGGCTTTCAGCCTAAATCCACATGTATCAAACAAACTTTTAGTCTAAATTTCTCCAGCCACCATCGACTTATTTAGGGTCTGTTTAATTCGCATGATAAGATAGAAACAGATATGATATAAAGTTGGATAAAAATAGAATAGGATAATGACATGATAAATATTATCATATCTTGTTTTTGATACACACATAATAACCAACAAAATAATATTTTATTTTGTCATATATTTAGTACACATCTCATCATGACATAATATAATATTATATTTAAATAACAAAATTATCATTGTAAATAATTACATATTAGTTTTTTTTTAAATTAACTTATTATATTTTGAATATTATAAATTAACAAAAAAGAATACTAAAAAATAAAATAATTTTATATTTAAAAATATTCATTGACACTATTAAATAAGCAATTTAAATTTTTTTAAAAAACTCACGAGTAACCAAATAATTCAATTTTATTTGTTAAAATGTAAATAAAGATATATATATTACATGTAAATGGTAAAAATACCCTTGTAAGCAAATTATATTTAAACTTAATTGCAGTTTTGGTCCCTCTATTATTACCAATTCATAAAATTGGTCTTCTATTTTAAAAGTCGACAGTTTAAGTCTCTCTCTCAGATTTTTGAATTAAAAAAAAATTATGATTTGACATATTTTAAATAACGTGACATACAATTCAATGATTTCATCTAGATGTAATAATTAAATTAAAAACATGAAAAATTTCTAAAGTTGAAAACTAAGTTTTTACAGCGTTTTATTCCAATTTCATGTGTTAATCATTTTACATCATCGTATCAAATGTCATGTTATTTAAAATACCTCGCGTCATCATTTTTTAGTTTAAAAATCAGAGGAATGGACTAGAACTGTTGACTTTTAAAATAGGAGAACCAATTTCCTGAATTGATAATAATAAATGGACCAAAACTGCAATTGAACCTTATATTTATTTTAAAACTTCAATTAATTTTCATATTTTTATAATTTTGAAAAATAATTTATTAAATTATTTAAAAAGACAAAATACTCTTGTGATAAAATCATAAACATTTTTTAAATTAATTGTTAATATTTCATTTTTAAGTTTAGTATCAAATTCTATTAATTATTTGTATATTTATATTTGATTAGATTTACATTTTTATATTTTAGATTATATTTTATAAATTATTTTTATATTTATAATTGATTATATTTCACTTTTAAATTTTGAAGTATATTTTATAAAGGTAATTGAATAAATTACTGTTTTTATCTTATCCTACTGGTTTCTAACCCAACTCATATTCAGGATATAAATTTCAACTAAATAGATAAGATAGAATAGAGTTTTTAATTAACTTATCATATTCTATTGGTTGATCAAATACTGAATTCAGACATGATATGATAACTTTTTATATCATGTCTCTTATCCTGTTCATCAAATGAGCTCTTAATAAATATAATATGATGGAAACAAAATGAAAAAGATAAATAAGACTAGCCTGCTCCATTGAGATGCCTACAGTCTCCAAAACCTTTTGTTGTATGTCACGTTTGTAAATTCTCAAACTCCCGCCACCAATCTAAGAGAAACATGTAACTTTTAGAGTTATTTATATCGACATCATTTGTATAACCACCAGGCTCACAGCTGAAAGAGAGAGAAAAGTAATAAAGAAAAATAGATCTCAATTACCTCGACCCCGTTGTAAACCATGTCATAAGCCAATGCACGAGCAGATGCAAGATCATTCATGTCTTCAGGATTTGGTGCAGTGAAAGGATGATGAAGAGCCTGCAGTAGCCATAATTACGACTAATGAAACTATACAATTTTGAAACTAGACATGTTATTATATATCGAGAAACACATTGTTGGATGTTATTAAAAGAAAAACCGACCTCAAGCCTCTGCTCTAAATCATTCCATTCAAACATTGGAAAGTCGGTAATCCACAAAATAGAATGTTGGCCCTAAATCTCAAACCAAAATAACTAGATAATGTAAATGAAATGAATAATGGAGAAAGATAACATTTTTTTCCTCTAAAAAGAAGATAACAACTTACATGATCGATCAAACCTAATTCGTGTGCGACATAAACTCTAAGACGATCTAGAGTTTTATTTACAGATGCATGATGACCAACTGCAAATAAAATCAGATCAGTCGGTCCTGCAGAGCATCGCCTTAACAAATCCTCTTTAGCTGCAGGGTCCATACTTGATACCAAAGCAGAAATTCCCTCAATATCCCCTAAAATCAAAGGTTTACACAATAAACAATGGAATACAACAAACAGAAAGCATGTCTCTCAATATCATAATAAAAAGCATTGATAGCAAATTCATCATTTACCGTTCTCCATGATCTTGAGAAAAGGTAAACCCTTTGCACCAGATTTGAGTGCTTCGTTGTAAATATCACCTTTCTTAAGAGCTGAATTTGAGTACTTTTTTGCACCAGAAGGTACACACAACACTTTAATAACTCCCCCACTCTCCAAGGAATCGGAGAAAACCTTGAATGAAGATCCTGAGAAAATGTCAGATACCTGCGGCCATTGAAAAGTTATATCTTATCAAGATGAAGCAAATTTTGGTGATTTTCAAGTTTCAACACAGGACTACATCAAGCTATATCCAATGAAAAAAAAAACGTGAACAGAAAAGAAGAATGTAGAAACTGTCATTCACTAGACGCTACAAAAGAACTATGGAGGAGGTGAAAAAAAAGATCATTACATCTTTTAATTCAAGATCGAATCTGGTATCTGGCCGGTCCGAACCATATCTATTCATTGCTTCAGCATATGTAAGCCTAGGGAAAGGGTTTGGTAGTTCAACGCCCTTAATTTCAAGAAAAACCTGCGATAAACATTTCAAATTTTTACACCTTGTAATGATCATATATTCTAATCTAGCAGATGAACAGCCTCAAAACAGCAATAAAATATTTGTGCCCCTCAAACAATCTCCAACTTCAAAATAGCCATAACATACATAATTCAATTGTTATAGTTTTCTTTATCAAACAGATTTTCCAGCATTAACACCTTCCCATTTCAACATTTGTCTCTTCCTAATATATGCGAGACTGCAAAAGTTTGAAATGTTTCATTAAAAAATGAAGCCATTCTAATTTATCAACCAATATTAATACCTGCTTCTAAATCTTTAATGGTATTATTTGACATTTCAAGTCACCAAAGGAAGTTCTCATCTGTCAATATCTTATCTCTCTCTTTTTCATTTTTTTTTCCTTTTTCCTGGGTAAGGTCTATGTTTCCTCAGGTTCATGTTTTTCTCTAATCTACTTTTAGCTTTAGAAAAAATATATATATATTACTTCAAAATTATGTATAAAAATATATAAATGCACATTTTAAACCTGCTAGAGAAGTCTAATTATAGATAGTATGAACTAACCTTTCTGATCAACTCTTCATTAAGAGCTAACATATCCTCTAAAGGTGTAAAAGCCATTTCCATATCAAGTTGGGTGAATTCTGGTTGTCTATCAGCTCTTAAATCTTCATCTCGAAAACACCTGGTAAAAAGTAAATTGAATTTTATCCAAAAAAAAAAAAAACAACGGTCACTTGCTTCATAATTATTTTAATTGTAATTTTGGTTTAGCTGATAAAACAAAGCATTTTGTACTTAGTTTGTGTAAATCACACAAACCAAATGATTTTTTTATAGGAAAAAGGTAAAAATTATAGAAATCCTCCGTAACATAAGCCAAGATACAGATAGACTCAAATAAAAAGAGCATTATACCTTGCTACTTGATAATATTTATCAAAACCAGCAACCATTAGCATTTGCTTAAATAGCTGAGGACTTTGTGGCAAGGCATAGAATGTTCCTGGCTTCATAATTCGTGTGACAGTGAATCAACAAAACATAAGTTACATATCTCACAAAAAATAGATAAAAATATCCATATTGCTTTTCATCTTAGCAATTCTCTGCTCATCAAATTAAAGTTATTCGGTGGCATAATTCAGACAACTCACTTTTGGGAAATTACTACTACAGTTTTTGCAGTCATCTTAACACAGTCAAAACACAACCAATAAATATAAAAGTATCATGCTTTGTGGGGTATAAGGCAAAGGATCAATGTGTCTATTGAGGTGCATGCACAAAGCAAATCTGCAAAAGCTCTACATTAATGCCATTGAGGTATATATCTTTTTGAAGCTGGGATCATAAACCCTATCAATTCCTAAGTTAACTTTGCAATATCGTATTGAGCGATTGAAAGAACAATTAATTGATCTGATAATGCAAAAGATAAATCTAAATCACCATATTTAATGTTTGTTGGGTTGTCTTATTTACTCTATTGTAAATTGTAATTAAAATCCATAATAAACAAAGAGAAAGAAAGACTAACTAAATATATGATGCAAGGTTATTAGTAATAAGGAGGAATCCAATTCATTCAAATTCAACACAAATCAATGGTTTGATATACATAAGAGAAATTTAAATATCAAAGTTGTTTAGCTGCAATCTTGAGTAACAAAAGCTGAAATAACGATCTCATGCAATAGATGAACAAATCTAAATACCTGGATTCTTGATGGAACTAAATAATCCCGTGCACCTTCTGGAGTGGATCTTGACAGTATTGGAGTTTCAATCTACCTTATGAACAAAAAAAGGTAAAGATCAACACAAGATACCACATGCCAACCAGCAAAGTACAGCGTGCAAGAGACTCAATAACTCAAATGATGAACCTACTGGATAGTACCTCCACAAAACCATGTATGTCTTCTAGATATCTCCGTATGAGTTTAACCACTTTATGCCGCAGCAATATGTTAAAATTCATTTGCTGCCTCCTTAGATCAAGACATCGATACCTGCAAATAAGTAATTGTAAGCAATAAACCTCCCATACACTTACACAATACAAATAAGAATAGGTATTATGAAAAATTATGATAGTCAGAAATAACTTAAAAATAGGAAAAATCCAATAAAACCAAAAAATAGCGAGATTCTGTCATTCTGACCTCTAAGAGAAACCAACCAACATAAATACAAATAAGCAATTACAAATACCATGCAACTCGATACTACCTCAAACGGATTTCCTCTTTAAGAGAATCTTTTGCATCGTCTGCTGTAGTAACTAAGAATGGTAGCTTTGAATTCACAGAATTTAACACTTGAACCTTATTTGCGGCAACCTGCAACACAAGGATACATGTGAAATTTTGGTAGACAAGAAGAAAACGGTAAATAAATCAAACAGTTCAAACTACAAAAATCATATCTTCCGGGTCAAGACACCAATCAGTCAAGTTCAAGGCATATTTCTTCACAGACAACAAAATTAAAACATCAGAGATCAGACAACCAAATTGTTGTGAATCCAATAGTTTCTTTATTAATGATAATGATGTATATACTATATACCTCAATTAAGCCAGTTTTCATCTTCTTGTTGATTGACTCATTTGGACGAGACCTGACAATGCCTTCAATGGCAACCACATACTCCAGCCTGAGGTCATTGATCGCAGAATGTGCAACTGGAAATTCATCCGGAAGGGTTGTAACCTGAATTTCAAACTTAATTAGAATACACACCATGTTCAATTATAAACAACACCAATAGTGAAGTAGAATTTAAAACAAGCTGAATTTCAACCACAGTGTTCAGTAATGCATGATGAAAATGGAAATGAATGATAAGGGACTCTTTACTTTGTGAAAACATTTCTTGTTACATTTTCTAAAATGTGTGTTCATTTTACCTTGATGATAGGCTCTTGAAGTAAATTGTTCAGGAAATATTTTCACATACTAAATGGCCCCTAATGTAACAAATAGTAGTAGTAAGCATGCATAACATAAAACAAAATAGCATATAAGCAACAATAATATACAAGCTCAGATAACAAAAATCATAATTAGTAAATACAAATTAAAAAATTCGTCTTTAAAAAATTCGTCTTTATTTGCAAGTAGATACCTGAACAATCCCAGTATGGTCTCTAAGATTAAGAAAAGTGAGTCCACCATGAACCCTATGAAGTGCAACCCAGCCACAAAGCTGAACCCTTTTACCAACATCATTTAAACACAATTCACCACAAAAATCAGTCCTAGTAACCCATTGAAGTGATTCATTATTAAGGGGTTTAGCATTGGATGTGAGTGTTTCAGAAACAGAAGGAAGTGGTTGAATTGAAGCAGAAACAGAAGAAAGGGTTCTTGTTCTGATTCTGGTTCTAGAAAGCAGAATTGGAATGGTGTTGGAAACCCTAGAGAGAAAGAAAAATGATGGTTTGGTACGAAAAGCTATCAAAGGCAATGCTTTAAGGAATAGAGACATTTTTGTATCCAATCAGTGAAAAATTAATAATACTATAGAACGAAAGATTCAAGCTTGATGATGTAGAGAAAACATGTTGAAAAATGAAGAATTTAAAAATTGAAAATTGGGAATTGGGAATTTTTAGAAAAGAGACGAAATTGGTGAAAAACCCTTATAGGTATTGAACTTGAAGATAATGGATCAGTTGATGATTCTTTTTGCTCGGTTCGAGCTGAACCGGATAAACCAGGTAAAAACCGGCGAGGACCGGTTTAAACAAACCGGACCGGGTCAATGCTAAACGATGTTATTTCAGTGCATGATGATGACTATTGGGCTTTTCTTTGTTCAAAAATGAATGGGCTAGCTCGTTGGGCCTATTTGACTAAGGTGTCTTGATGTATTGGATTGGAACCCCAAGTTGGAGGAAATTTTCTCAAATTCGAAAGGTAGTTTAGAAATATACATTCAAAAAATATGGATTTTATGTCGTGTGAATGTGTACTTCTGAATAATTTTTTTTTTGTTTGGATGTATATTTCTGAAATTGTACGTGGTTGTTTCAGAAATGTGAGGTGGGTAAAGTTGTTCTACTCAAAATAAATTTTTGAGTTTTCCTTAAACAAACTTTTTATTAGAAAATTTTACTGCATATCGTTGAAAATAGCATAGGGCCCCATTTGCAACTTAAATTATGACAATTAAGTGTAAATATGGTTGCATTTGCTAACAATTAAACAACTATATTGACTTGTCGATGAGTCTAACATCAAAATTTGGTCAAGAAAATATAATTGATCCATATTCATTGTAAACATAATCAATTTAGAGACATATGTTATATTCAAAATCGAGTTAACAGATAACATATTTGATCTTGGAAACGTCTCGTATGTTTTTCTTTTTTTTTGGGTCAAAAAGTTGTTCCTTTTCTTAACCAACAAGTTATTATTTCACTGGGACATGAGCTTTTGGAAATTCACAAAGGAAGAGGAGAAGCTTTTGGGGAGAGAGAATAACACTCTAGATTTTGTGTAAAGTCCCTAAATTTTTTCTTTTTTTCTTGATGCAGTGAAATGCTAACGAGAAGAACACATTCTTTGATACATTTTTCTATTAGATTTTTGTTTACTCAATATATTCTTCTAATTGAAATTTATATAAATCACATCAAATTTGATTTAGGTGAGAAAATTCACATCATTTAGTGAGATAGTAGTACGTTCTAGAAAAATATATTAAGTGCTTAAAAAATAGTGTATTGGTCAACACTACTCATTTGGTAGATATTTGATTTTGCAGTGAAATTGTCAAAATTTCGTGAATCACCGTAATTTTACAAAAATTATATTATATAATTTTTAAAAAATCACGAAGGTTCACTATAATTTTATCAATCCGCCAAATATGCACTTAAATTACTTGGGTTGAAGATTTTTTTTTTGTCAATAGAGATGTTTTAGAAGGAAGGGGCTTGAGTGCATATAAAACTAGTCAAATGCTAGATTTGTATTTTTTGTTTGAGCTTGCTTATCTGTTTTTGGGCCTATCAAGGATCGTTTCATGAGTTTTCTACTTGTCACCTCCCGCCTGTACCTCTCACCCTTTAAGACACGTGAAAAGACTAGTTTACCCTTTTTATCATATATAAAACCTGAATTTTATTTTTAGCTTCACTTTTTCGAATATTTCAAAAGTTCTGAAATGAAATTTGTTGTTTTTTTAAAAAAATTGAAACTTTCGAACAATGTGAAAATTTCAAAATAGAAAACTTTTGAACAACATGAAACATTTGAAATAGGAAATTTTAGAATTTTCAAAAGTTTCTATGAAATGAAACCTCTGAAATAGGAAATTTTAGAATTTTCGAAAGTTTCCATGAAATGAAGCATCCGAAATAGGAAATTTCAAATTTTCAAAAGTTTCCATGAAATGAAACCTAATTTTCATATTATAAATAACCTTTATCGTCTCTGTTGCTGGCAATATTATAAATAACTTCTCTGTTCGCACATTTGGTTCTATGCACTATAAAATAAATTAACATATTAATTATTATATCAATAATTAAAAAAATTGAAATTTTCAAAAATTTCGAAAGTTTAAAAAATTTCATTTTTAAAAGTTTTGAAATTTTAAGAACAAGATTTTCAAAATTTTAAAATATTTGAAATGTTCGACTGTTTGAAAACATTGAAAATTTAAAATTTTCCTATTTCAGAGGTCTCATTTCATAGAAACTTTTGAAAATTCTAAAATTTCATATTTCAGAGGTTTCATTTAATGTAAATTTTTGAAAATTCTAAAATTTCTTATTTCAAATGTTTTATGTTATTGGAAAGTTTCCTATTTCGAATTTTTCACATTGTTCGAAAATTTCGAAACTTTTTTAAAAAAATTACAAATTTCATTTAAGAACTTTTGAAATATTTGAAAAAGTGAAAGTAAAAAAAAATCAAATTTTTATATATAATAAAAAGGATAAAATAATTTTTTCACGTATCTTGAAAATATGAAAAATATTGTGATAGGTGACAAGTAGAAAACTCTTATTTCATTTGTTTTATTGAACCCCATCAGCCCACATGGTGTGGGTGTTGTCTTTGTTGGCCCAAAAAAAAGACAATAGGATTCTTAACCTGAAAGTGCTTCACTGCTCACTCTCAAACCAGACTACTTTCAATCAAGTTTCAACAAACAAAAGAATTTCACATTGATCGCAATAACATTTATAACAAACTAATTTTCTACATAAATTACACATACCACTGTTGGAAAAATTAAAAAAATAGTGCCACGCATAGAAATACTACTCCATAAGAAAACTTGAAAAACCAAAAAATAAAGAACTAGTCTTCTAGATGATAAACCTTGAAGCCATAAAATGTTGGAACATATTATTGATATCAGAGGAATTGAAAAACGCAGAAGAAGAGATTGAAAGAGTAAAGTTTATTTCAGTTACTTGTTGTCCGAGTAACATGCCCAGCTTTAAGTTCTATATCAAACAGTTTGCATAGTACCAATTACAACAAACTAACTAACTTCATTAACTGTGTTCTAACTTCCTTAACTAACTTTTAATCACTACAAATCATTGTGAATTGACTATTTAACACTTTTCCTAATTCAAAATGATTTAAGTGACGTTAATCCAAGCTTGTCCCTCATCTCTTGGAACTTCACCCTCTTCAATCCTTTGGTTAGAATGTCTGCTTTCTGGTCATTGGTGCTGCAATGATGCTCTAACTTTATCTTGCCTTTAATCACCCGGTCTATTAAGAAATGGAACCTTGCTTCTATGTACTTGCTTCTTCCATGAGCAATTGGATGCTTGGCTAGATTTATTGCAGATTTGTTGTCTATCTTTATCTTCATTGGTTCTTCACTTCTCAGCCCCAGCTCAATCATCAATTCTGCCAGCCATAGAGTTTGACAAGCTCCCATTGATGCAGCCACATACTCGGCTTCACAAGTGGACAATGCTACTATGCTTTGCTTCCTTGAACACCATAAGATTGGTGACTCATTCATCATAAATACATAGCCCGTGGTGCTCTTTTTGTCATCTTTGTCTCCACACCGATCAGCATAAGAAAAACCAGTCAATCCAACTTCATTTTCATTTGAATCTATAGGGTATAGCAGTCCAATTTCACTAGTTACTTTGATGTATCTCAAAATTTTATTTGCTGCCAAGTAGTGAGGTGTTCTAGGCTTGTCCATATACCTACTGACCAGTCCAACACTATAGGCTATGTCAGGCCTTGTGTTGCCCAAATACCTCAAAGATCTTACCATTTGCTTGAACATTGTAGGATCAACCAGCTCATCATTCCCTTCTTTTGATAGTATCAGCCCTGCTTCTGATGGGGTGCTCGTGTCATTGCAATCTTGCATATTAAATCTCTTTAATACGTCATTAGCATACTTCTTTTGATGCATAAAAACTCCATTCTTTTTTGTCACAAATTCAATACCAAGGAAATAGGACAATGTGCCCAAATATGTCAACTCAAACTTCTTTTCCATTATGACTTTGAATTGCTGGATTTTTGTTTCATCACTGCCAGTCACTAACAAATCATTAACATAGAGACACATCAATAGTGTAGGCAGTGTTGTTGCCTATTTAACATAGACTCCATGCTCATTCACACATTTCTTAAATTGCTGCTCTAGGAGAAACTTGCCAATTCTCTTGTTCCGGAGGGGATTGCTTTAGGCCATACAATGCTTTCCTCAGCCTGTACAAATTGTCTTTTTTGCCTTTTATCTCATATTCTGGTGGTTGTTTCAGATACACTTCTTGGTTTTTTCACCACCAGTGTAATACTTCACCAAGATGTCATATGCCTCATTTTATGTAGATGCCTTCGAAATCCTCTCAAAATTGTTTGATCCACACTTTGTTGGATGTAAAACAATGTCTTGCAGTCTCTTTTCTTGGAATATTTGAATGTTGCTTGTTGTCTTTTCTGTTGGATTTGGACCTAGCTGATCATAGTCATCTTGTACCACTTCAAACACTTCTTGAGCTCCAAGTAATGATCTCATTGATGCACACCATCTTTCCCAGTTTTTTCCATCAAGAATTGACAAGTTAGATGGAAAACTTCCTGATCCATTCATGATTTATTTCTCTCATTCGCTCGCACTTGTGTTTTCCAATTTGAAATCCTCACCCTTTTCACTCGTATTTCACTGGATTATAACTCAAGCTCTTGATGCCAATTGTTAGAACATATTCTTGATATCAGAGAAATTGAAAAACGCGGAAGAAGAGATTGAAAGAATCAAGTTTATTTCATCTACTTGTTGTCCAAGCAACATGCAAAGCTTTAAGCTTTAACTAACTTAATTAATTGTATTTTAATTTTCTTAACTAACTTTTAATCACTACAAATCATTGTGAATTAACTATTTAACATAAAATACTACCTATATACCTTGACACAACCTACAACCTATCAAACTCCAATAATTTATTGCAGTGGTAAAAAAACATGTTTTAGATTTGCATCTTACAAGTTTGAGTATTTATCGAGTCTTAAAATTTTCTCAGCCTGACTTTATCCTAAATTTTTATTATCCAAAAAAACTCAATATTTTATCCAAATCGAAGGAAGTCATATATTTAATTTTATTTTATGCATGCAGACCTGCATATGAATAAGTCTTGCATAACGAAATTTTTATGAATAAAAATAATTATATTCATTTAAATTGGGGGTCTTGCATACCTAATTGAAAGACAAAGTTAATCATTTAGCAATAATTATGGACAATGTTCGGAATATTGTGTCATATATATAATAGTACATGTGTAAACACCAATTCTTTTGTGACTAATATTTTTGACTGGTATGGCACACATTTTCTTTAATTAAAAGAAATCATATTTGATTCAAACTGTATACTATATTGATGCAATATAAATTTAGAATTTGTTAAAAATAAGAATGATTAATCTACGAAAAATTCACAATATTTAAATTAATAGTAAATACGACAACATAGCATAAAACGACAACATGTAATAAAATTTAAATGTTTGAAATATTTATATCTCCATATCTGTAACGTTGACAACGTTAAAGTTATGATTAAAATATATTAAATATATGTCAATTTGAACTAAAATAAACATCACACCAAAACATAAAATAATATTGCACCAATACAGAAAAATAAAACAATGTATTACTTTCATTACAAAAAAAAATATATTAAAAAAAAATTATCTAGATGTCCCTTATTTTGAAAAATAAAGAAAAATTGATATTTATATATTTAAATTCGTCTCTTGCATAGCTAATTGAAAAACATAGTTAATCCGTTAGCAAAAAATATGGACAATGTTTGGAATATTGTGACACCATTTCTTTTTTTATATGTAAATAAATAATTGTACTCCATGTATAAACACCAATTCTTTTAACACTTTTTTTTTTAGTGCAAAGTATGGCTACACACACATTATGTGCACCATTTCTCGTGACTCTTTGTTTTTTTATTTAAAGATCTCGTGACTCTATTATATCCTATCATATTGGAAATGCTTTTGAGGTACAAGGACTAGAAAATTCTCGACACAGTCAACAATTTATTGCTTATAATTTTGTTCCATTTCAAATTATAAGTTAATTTGAGAAATTTGTGCCGCTACATACAAAAAAGATTTATGATCGTATTGTTTATTTTTTATTCAAGATTGATCATATTATTTTTATATTTTACTATCTCCACCACTTTTTATAAATATCTATATTTTCTCACATTGTATTAAAACAAATTAATAAATTTAATATGTTCATTTTATATATATAGATATTTCTATAATAACATTTATATTTAAATATATCTAACCTAATTTTTTATATTTTAAGCTCAATTAATAATACTAATAAGTGATATATTTGAAAAAATCATATATAAACAAATGAACATAATAATTTGAAGTGGTATTTCTATTTACAGATAATTTTTTTTCTTCAAATGATGGCTATAATTAAAGACAAAGAGTAGTATAAGTTTTTTTTTTCTTTCAAAAACTAAAGTAGATAGCTAAAATATATCACTTCTTTAACAACAAAAAAAACTAAAATATTTCACTAACAATTACCACACTGTTTTCTTAGTAAAAAATATCAATATTGATAAGTTTATTTCGATTTATTAGTAATAAAAGTCTCATATTGCCTATTATGGTAAATAAGAGAGAAGTTAAAACTATATATCTGAATTTTAATTTCTCGTTATAAAATGCTCCGGTTAAAAACACTTTCAATTTATGTGTAATTATTTTTATCTTATAATCTTGTCTTATATTACTTTGAGGTGTAAATTAAATATTTGTTTTGAAGATTGTGGTTGTATGATGGACGGAGTGTTTGAGAGAAATTCATGTGTAGTTAAAAAATTTGCAGCGTTAATTTTGTATTGTTATTAGAGGAATGATCATAATTTTTTCTCCAACTTTTAAGTTTCAACATTATATTTTTGCATTGTAATTGTATTCTTTAATTTCTTACGTTGTTTTCTATATAAATCTCATATTGAATAGATAAAAATGTTCAACGTAATATTGAAGTCATGAGACTCTTTTAATCTAATAAATCAATCACCAAATAATCACACAATAGATGAAGTTATCAAAGTGGTTCTGATACCATGAGTAATAAATTAGTCTTTTGTTTAATCCTAACATTTTCTCAATAGTAATTAATAAAACTTGACCTAAGTCCAAAATGATTGAAATAATAAGTCCCATAGAGTTCTAACATCATAAATTAATAAAATTTGACCTAACATCCATGAAGCTAACACATCAACAATTTGGGGACCATATATAATATAAAAAGCTATTTCGTCATCGTATAAAGTGTCGTTTTTTGTATGTGGCATTTTATTTATGCTAAATGCTAAAATAAATAAATAGCTGGAGATGTGGTTCTCTATCACAATTAATTTGTCGCACTATCACTTGGTACCTACTTAGTTTCTAGTCTTTTCCTTTGTTTCACGGGATTCTTATGTCTACAAACTCCATTCCAAAAATCTACATAAAATAAGCCAACAAATTTCACAACCTTATTAACTCATGTCGCACTCATAACTATTTATTCAATGTTCATCATGGAATTTGTCTGGCTGAGAGATTTTACGGCTAACGATGTGGTTGAATTTTTCAGAGACATGCATTCAATTTTTTAGTTCACGATTTATGTTCGATCATATATCCATTAATTAAAACTTGTATCTTATGAATTACTTAAATGAGTTTTAATATGTACTAAAAATTCAACACAAACATTTTGTTGTGAGAATTAAAGATATCAATAGTAAATACTTCTTTAAAGTGAGTTAATCAATAATTCATATTATATAATTAATCATATATACACACATAATATCAATAACTTATTTGATCATCAATTATTAATATTATTCACTTTATTATTTAAGTGAATATTACTGTATTTTTTAGGATTATGATTAAACATATGGACTATGACATGAAACACACTATTTGTTAGCGTTATTGAAAGATGTAACTAACTACTACTAAGTTATGGTTCATAGCTTATTGTTAGAGTCAATTGGATTCCTCATTGTAGGTTTGATTAGGACTACCATATACTTGATTTCTCATTCTCATGAGACAAAAAGTTATGACAATAGGTCCCACGTCTCATTCATATCTTCATGTTTATTAATATTAATTAGTCTGGTTTAAATGAGGGATAAAATAATGAGGTTGTGCAAACATCATAATTGAATTGAAAAGGGAAATATTCGTGCATGGGTAACATGATCAGGAAGATCAATCATGGACATATCCAATTATTTAATAAAAAAAAATAGTGGAAATCCAATCGATAAAAATCGTCGTGGACCCTCCAAATCATGTCAAATGCTTATGGGATAATGTTATTCCCTGAAATTTCGATAATGATAATGATCATGTATATGGTTGCAATTTTCCATCTTATTGTATCAATTACTTGCAAGCAAAATTCAATGTTACAAATATATGTGATTATCGGGGAGGATTGCAGTGTTGTTGTTGGTTACAACGTTCAACTTTTGGAGAATGATTGTTATTTGTTCCCGCATAACACATTATTGAGGATCGAGGGGCAAAAAACTTTAAAATGCATGCAACTTAAATAAACACTAGAGTATAAATTAATCCAAAGTATCTTCGGTCAACGACATGTTACACTCTCACGGTCAAGTAATAATTTGTGGAAGAATGAGAGATTATTTAGGTTAAGATTCTTGTGTATTTTGATGACTTGTTCTCTTTATAGTTATTCTTTTTAGAGTTTCTAAAATGTTTTTGTTATGATTATCAGAAGAAGGTAAATGTTATCTGGTGGTTGTGACTATGGTTTGATTGTCATCATATGACTTAAAAAAAATGTGTAGGTGAATATTATGTTCGTCAATTTATCAAAGCCCTTCAAAATATTTCTCCAATGCAATTCTTTATTTTTCCAAATTAAAAGGATTTTGAATTATGACAAATAAACTCCTCAAAGCCTTCATTTTCTAAAGCTCTCTATTCTTTCCACTTTATCCTTCTTATTTTCAAAGTTCTCTTCTCTCGTTTCCTTTTAAAGTTCCATTCACGCCCTTAGTGAATACGGTCACCCAACAAAGATTAAGCTAGGTGAATGAGAAAAATACAATGATGTGTTAGATATGCAATTTTACACAAGCTCAAATATCAAGGAAAACTCAAGTTTTACATTGATAAGAAGTAAAACTCTATAATAATTTATAAAGAGTAATATTTTTTATTTTACAAATTAATTTTACGAGAATGAGTTAAAATCAATATAAAATTTAAGATAATATCATAATCTATCGATTAAACTACCCACTATTTATATCTATGCATCAAATCTAATAGTAAAATAGCATATCTCATCTTATAAACTAATTTTGTGAGTATGAATTAAATACAATATATAAATTTAAGGCCAAATTTAAAGTCTATTGGTGATTAGCTAGTTTAATAATCGAAACAGACTAGACATTTGAAATATCCATTTGAAAATGTATGTCCTCTGTCCCCTACCCTACACAGCTATACTAAAGAATTATATTTTTCCTCCACTATAAAAAATATATAGTTTATGAAAACTTCTGAACTGAATTAAGTTTATAATTTTTCAGTAACAAAATATTATTAATTGTAATCTTGTAAGTGCTTATAAAAAAGTTAAATAAAATTGTTTTTGAATAAAATAAAAATATGCATCAAACATTAGCTAATTCCTAACTTATAGGAAAAGCTTATGTTTTAAAAACTTCATAATTATGTATTACAAGATTCTTTAAATATTTATTTTCCATCAATTCTTTGAAAATGTTATCTAAACTTATTCTTAGCAATTAGTTATTGAATTATTATCCCTGTCACCAACCACATGAAGACGACTGAATTAAGCTATGGTCGATACCTAGTCTCTTTTGTTACAAACCAAGTCACAGAATCATATATAATTGATTGACAGATTATGAAACAGAACAGAATATGAGTTCTTGTTTTAAATTTAATGCATATCATCAAAAACACTAAAGAATGGAATTCAAGAAAACAGAACAAGTACTTTTATGGTTATTGATAACAAATTCTACCTTAATGACATTTGTTAATAAAACAAAAATAAAAGTTCTGCATTGGAAAACCAACTTTTAAAGAATTTAAAATACAAGTTTTAATATATTTAATTAATTTTTTTATAAGTGTCTTTGAGTTAGCATTTGACTAGTTTTATTTCATTGTATTTGTTTCTATAAGCCTATCATAATTAATAATTGTACTTAAGTCATAACTTAAATGATAAATAGGCGTGACAACGAAGTAGAATGGAGACAAATTTTGCCTCTCTATTTCCGAACCAAACTAATCGAGAAAACTTTACACTCGCCTTTGTTTTCTTATCGGGTATGAAATTTAAATCTCTATTCTTACTTGTAACACAAATTAGGTTTTTCGTCTCACACCCAAATAAGAAGAATAACTATAATTGACAAATGAAGAAAAGAAGAACATAATTAAATGAAATTAGGATTAAGATTTCTGAATTTATCTTTTTTTTTATATTTTTTATAATTAAATGATGTAATAAAATAAAAAATGTGTTTTTAAAAATAAGAAATGTATTTTACAAATTTGAAATAATAATAAAATGTAATTAATCCACTTGAAATCTTCCACATCATCTGTTTTGTAATACATTATTAAAAAAAGGACACTTCATCAAATTTTAAACTAAAATTTTATTTTGAAGACATAAAATGAGAAAATAATTTACATAATTCAAATAAAATAACAGAATTAAAATTATAATTAAACATATTGTATATTAACGTCTTAAAAGAGACGAATTTACACGCCAAAAAATACCAAACAACTTTGATGAATAAGAGCAACTTTGGTTAAGATTGTTGTCGACAATCAATGACAAACGTTTCAATTTCAAAGCAAGGAAAAAAAACACTTTTGGTGGGTTCCCAACAATATAACAAACTTTTGTATAAAAAAAACAATAAAACAAACGGCCAAATTGGACACAAGTTAAAACAATTTAAAATCAAATCAAAGCAAAGTTAAAACAACTGCAACATTAAAAATAAGTTCAGAAAATTTATTCACTCTAACACTTTATTTTAAATATTTATTTTTTATTGATTGAAATTCACGTAAATTCACTTATTTTGGAAATGTGTTCGAAACATTATGGTGTAGTTAACATAAATTTTTAAAAATAAGTAAATAAGTGTCCAATAAAAACTAAATATTGTTAACACATTTTTTAGGGGGAATGTGATAAAAGGAGTATAATTTTTTTTATAAATTTGTGGGTACTTTGGAATTTTGTTGGGTACCTTGAAATTTTGTTGGGTACCATATGAGCACTCTAAAAGTAAAATAAATACAAAATGTAAATTTAAAATAAATAAGACCAAAATACACTTATGCACAATTAGTGTCTAGTCTAAATTTCGACGAAGATTGGACAATCAATTTATCACTGCAAAATTTTAGATTTTTATGATAATAATCAAATTTAAATAATTTCATATGTAATTTAATATAATTTAAATATTAATATTAATTTTGCTAAAGACACTTGTTAAAAATTTCAAAAATAAAAATGTTATATCAAAGAATAAATTTTAAACTTTCAATAAAATAAAACACAACTTTTAATATATTTTGAATTCAATATTGTAATACTTGGTGCTTAACAAACACTCTTGGTACGTACATTTTTGTGGCAATATTGCTATATTTGCCATTAAAAATATTGAATCAAGAGTGCTAGAATAAGTGTTTATTAATCATCTTCATAAAATAAATAGTAACACATAATATATAGCGGCTCTTAGGCCTCCCAAAAAGGAATAAAAAATAAAATAAAATTTGATTCCACTCAAACCTAAAAATACTCATCTTATCTTAAAATTCTTTAAAGCACCAATAACCACAAGAAATTAAAAACTCACCCAAACGCCTTTACCCTCACACAATACATACATTATATTTCAAATCTACACAATATTTAATTGTGCCTAGAGATTTTTTTTTTGTATATCTACACCTTCCATTCTATCACACAAAGTCCCTTGAACCCATACCTTTGTTTGTTTCTTGCTAACAACAAATCAAAAGGGCAAAATTAAAATCTACATTGAAGAATGGCGATTGACGTTTTACATGTTCACACAGTAATAAAATCTACTATTCATTAATCGAACCATTCATTCTGAGATTGGAAAAAACAAAAAAAGTAATCAAATCCAACGGTCATAAATTCACGGCATTCCTTTGTTAGCGTAACTATTAACGAGTGCCAAAGCATTACTCGTGAACTTCTTCACTCTGGTGACACGATCGTATACGTCCGATTTCATCGGACATTCCGGTACATCCTGAAATCCGTCCGTACACGTTTCTTCATCAGTAAGCGCCGCGCTCATCCACGTCTGCACGTTACTCATCTGAAAGAGGAACGAGTCGGTTCCAGAGCCGGCGGCTCCTAACTGACGCATCTGTTTAAGCGAGCCGCGGATTTCGCCGACGGCATCGTCGAGGTTTGAGAAACAGTCGTGGAGAGCGAGAACGGCGCGTGAGGATGCGCCGTAATCGGCTTCGTGCGTGAGGTTGGAGAGGTAGGAAGCGATGCGGTGGACTTTGGAGAGGCTAACGGATATGGCGACGCGAGCGAGTTGGCCGGGATTTTGTTGAACTGCATTGGCGTAGCGAGAGAGGGAAGTGTAGCATATGTCAGGGTATAGTGTTGTGTTGCAACTTGAGCGGATGAATTCGGTGTCGTCGTCGTTGTTGCCGGTGTTCGGAGGTTGTTCTCCGGTGGCGGATGCAGGGTGGAGATAGGAGAATGTTGATGCGAAAAAGAGGATGGTTATTAGGAGGAGATGACGATTTCTCATTGTTAACGGCTTTCTAGTAATTCTGTTTGTTTTTATGAGAGCGTTAGATTTAGAGAACGAACGGAGAAGAGAGAGGGTTTTGTAGACAAACAATTGTGTGAAATTACTTCATGCTCACTATCTTTAAGTTAAATAACCATAATGCCATCAAATTTTTTTTTTTGGTACAATGCCATCTAATCCTTTTATTCATTAAAAAAAATCAAATCCTTTTATATCATTTATTAAATATAATTAATGATTTTTTAATGATAATTCAGCGAAATTATAACTAAAAAAAAATTGACATGCAGTTGTAAATTATTTCATTCCATTGACTTTTGTTCATTTTAAATAACTTCAATCACATATTTTTTTAGTACAAAACTCGTTCTTTTTTTATTCTTTATTTTTAATAACTTCTTTTACAATTTATGCATTGTATTAAAAGGGTGTTTGAATCATTTATAACAATTGAAAACCGATAGATTTAAAAAAGAATTATCTTTTTAAATTTAACAGTTTATACAGTTGCAATAAAAAAATAGAAATCATTTTGAGAAAATATATGCAATGACTAGAAGTTTAAATTAGTAGCATTGGTAAAATTATGATATAATGACATTGGAACTGAGGGACAATGCAAATTCAAACATGCTTATTTGCATATAAAATATTGAAACTAATTTAAAATTATTATTATTGTTACTATTTTTGGTGGTAATATAGGTTGTTGAAAAACACTTTTTAATGTTTGAAAGAACTCTATTAATTCATGCTGAGGTTAGGATGGTAATGTTCGATTTGCAAAAGAATCGTATTAAAAGAGCTATTGTACGAACGGATGTATGTGGATGACAAGAAAGTAAAAAAGATGTAATGTAATGGGCAAGACTCAAGAGTTTTCTTGGTTAGGAAAGCATGCAAAATCTATGTAAACTTCGTTAATAAACAATGATATATAAGTGGCCAGGAGTTTCCATGCATTTCAATTTCATCTTCTAATCTTTTGGTAATATGTTGGCATGTAATACCTTAATTAGTTTAACCAACTTTGTGGATGAAACTTCTTTTTTTTTTTTATTACGAAAATTTTAATTTTAATTTTAAGCATGAAGCCCCCTATGATGATTAAGCTAGTGAAGACAAATGAAGTAGATATTAAGCAATATATTGTTCGTAGACATAAGATGCTTTAAGTTCATTTTAAAATATTTTCATTTTCATATGTAAATCGCAATTATGCAACTAATTAAATGTAAAGTTAGTTGTGTACTGAATTTACTTATCTATAGTGAAAGCATGATTGAAAAAACATAAAGGATGATTCCGTTTGGTTCCAAAAACGAAAAGAAACAAAGTGGTAGTCATGTGCAATAATAATAACAATTAAAAATAATAGAAAAATATAGAATTCATTTATTATGTCACATCACACCAACACATTTATAATAAAATAGATAATTCTATTTAAATATTAATTACATATAAAAATAAAAATAACCATAATGTTTTCACACACAAAAATTTGTACCTCTTTTAAATAACATTTTCTGTCCGATTCATCAATATTTTTAGCCGATATTCTAAACAATGAAAGAGACACCAATATTATTTTTATGGTATTTAAAGAGACAGCAAAATTGATTTTCTATCCTTTGGTTCAGGCATGCATAGTGTCCACTTCGATTTTGCGGCTAGTGCAGAATCGTACTATGTCATTTTCTAGTCCGTGACCAAAATCAACGGCGCTCATTAAAATTGCACTAAAACATATACATATACACATTCTTATAAAATTAAGACAACCCTTGGTCATGATTTAGTACTTAAAATCTGACTATATTTTAATGACAATCACTCCACCAAAATAACTTTCTGGGTGGTGGCATTGCTTTATTGTAATTGTAGCGTGGAGAACGAAATTAAATCTCAATGCACTCGTCAATTGTAGTTGGGCTATTTTATTGTAATTGTGATGACTCACTACAAACAACATGAATGGGCAATAGCCTAATAAACAAAGTTTAGATTCTTAGTTGTAAAACTATTTCAACAATGGAATAAAATTATATTACACTATTTATGTTAAAATTTTGTTTTAAAATCTATTTAATTAAGTTAAAATACAAAACGTTTAATCTTTATAAAATAATCAAAAGTTATAAACTGAGTCCAACCGCTTAATAAAGTAGTACTCGAATTTTTAATAATTATTGAATAAAAATTAGATACTCATATTTTAAATTACATTTAAATTTTAAAGTAAATTTGATAGACCTAAATTTTCTGTTTGATTTCGTATAACAGTTTAAAGTTATAGTTGCTTAACTTATTAGTGTTTCCCTTGACATCATATATTTTGGATTTGAGAGCTTCTTTTCCGCCTTTCACATTTCTAATTTTTTTACCCATAGATATAAAAATATATCTCTAGACAAAAATAGAAATATGCTTCTATCTTGAAGTATATTTCTGAGTGCATAAAATCTAGTATTTTTTTTTAAAATATATTTCTTAAAATGATTTTAACAGGTGTGAAATGAAGTTCCCTTTGGGTCCACAATACAGACATAGCCTTGCATGTGAGCACTTTTTGGCCAGGTCGGTTGAGAAATTGGGTTGTTGGTTAGGAATTTGGAGAATAGAGTGTGTATAGAAAGGCATAATGTTACTCACACTTGTCCACTATGCCCCATGCGTGAAATTTTTGATTCTAATTTTTTCTAAAAGAAAATGCAGTGCCTACCCTTCGATACAATATTCAAGGACAATCAATCATTGTGCTCCTTGTGGGAGTTAACCTTCTCCACTATCAAAGTTCACAAGGAACTTCCCCTCTAGGGCTAAACCTAAGCCAATTGTGATGTGAACAATACTAGCTAACGCATTGAGGATAAGGTCAGCATTAATTTTTTTTTTTTTAAAGTAATTCAATTTTTTAATGTAAATTTTATTGTTTGGATGATAAATCTATATAATTTTTTAATTGAATGGATTTTGTGAAATATTTTACTAAAAAATTTAGAGGATTTTAAATATTACTTAAGATATAAGCATTTGAATTTTCTTTAATAGTTATACAATGTGAATATCAAATTGATCCTTATATATTTTTATAAATCTACATATTAGTCCTTATAAAGATTTTATATTTTGAAAATTAGTTCCTATATTTTCCAAAATTTTAAAATTGACTCCTATTTATTTTCAAACAATTGAAAATTGGTCATGTAAATTTTTAAAAATACATATTGTTTCATACAAAATTGCAAATCAGTCCCTACAAATTTTTAAAAATTGCAAATTAGTGTCTAAGTTTTTAAGAATGAATAATTTAATTTCTCTACCTAAAGAAAATATAAATAAAGAAATTCAATTGATGTATTTGAATTATCTATAATTCTAATTTTCTTATAATTTTCAATTACTTCATCTAAACACACTTAAAAATTTTTGGAAATAATTTGTGTAGTTAAGTAAAACAAAAAATCTTAAAGTAATATATTTTTTTGTCTTATTTTTTTTATAAAAATAACTCTTAATAATTCAAGATTCGATATATAAATAAATAAACTCTGATTAAATTTGATCATAATTCTCTCTAACGAATGAATCAAGTGGTAAAGCTTAAGATAAATGATGTACATTTATGTAGCCTTCTTAGTTTGAAACCTATCTAGGGAACATAAAAGAAAAAGAGGGATTTCATATATATTATGATTATGATGATGATGCCCACCATTCAAGCAACTATTTGCTCTAAAGTTTATATACAGTTTTCAAGGCCAGTATAAGTATGTCAAATTTGTTCGTGGCTTGCATGTTCCTTCATTAAAACGATGCTATAATAATACCATGTTAGTTAATCCTTTAACTATAATTTTGACTTTTCAGAGGTTAAACAACAATCAGTTAATTAGTACAAGAAAAAAAGAACTCATAATTTTGATTTGAAAAACAGAAAAAGCAATCACCCTCTTACTGAATCCATTTGAAAATAACATCTTTACCAAATAAATAACGGACTCAACGGCGTAATTGCCTCTCTCTTTTTAATCTTAAAAAAGGTAATTTGATTGTACAAAATATATATACAAAAGTAAAAAAGAGAGGTGTGGGACTTGGAAGCACTTTTCTTATTTATGTGTACTTTTTTTTAACACATTATTGATATTGGAAAAAAAATGTATTTTTTATTGACAAATATAATTTCTTGTTATATAATAATTGTCACATTTGTAAGAAAAAATTTATTTCAAAAGACGTCATTTAATTTTTAATGCAATTAAATTTATTTATTTATTTATACTTTCTAATTAATACTATATGTATTACTTTTAATTTATTATTTCTCTACTTAACATTTTAATAATTGTAATACATCAAATTATGGCTAATAAAGACAATTTGATACTATTATCTCTTTTTTATTTATCCAATTTTCTTAATTTGTGTATTATTTTTGGAAGAGATGTATTTAGTATTCTGAATTTTCGTTAAATTAAAATGGCATCAGTTTGGCGTAGATTTTTGTTCTTATGTCGATCATATCAAAATTATCAACGTTGCCCTGTCATACATTATGAATTTATGTGTCGACTTCATAATTGCCACAAATGGTTAACCAATATTTTTTATTAACTTTTATTTATTTAGTTAGTATTGAATGATCATAATTTATTCATAAAATTGACTCTTGAATTTTCTTCTTATGTAATATCGATGATTAATATCCTCTCACATCCTTTCAAATAAGTATCTTTTCACATTTTTGTATTTTAGTTTTTAGGCTAAACAGCAGCCGTGGTCCCTTAACTTAATTTTTTGTAACGATTTGGTCTTTTATGTTTTTTTTCCTGTTTTGGTCATTTATGTTTTTAAATAATTTCAGCCTCAACCTTTAAGTGGGATTCCGTTACAAAAAAAGTTAAAAAGTTACCCATTCGTTTCCTTTTCCCCAGGTTTTCTCTCACGTTTATGTTTCTTTTGTTTGGTTTAGGGTTACCTTTCTTCTCTCATTCACTTTCTCCCTTCATCTCATTTCTTCTCTTCTCCCCTGTCATCTCTTTCCTTCATCGTCTTCTCCCTGGAAAATCGAAGCACGAAATCATAACCCAAACAAAATAATTGCATCTACATTCAATGTCATAACTCTACAATTGATGAACAAAGACAACATCAATAAAAAAATTTTCAGCGAATAAATTTTTTTTCATCTGAACCAAATCTAAAAACCCTAAATCTTAAAACCCTAAATCCCAAAGGTATTTATGCTTACCACAAAATTCCTACAACCCCAAAATTTTCTTTCTCTGTTCAGACCCCATTTTGTCACTATGCGAATTACAGGTTTCAGACCACAAGCACAATTTGACAGCTCACGAGTTCCATTGGAATCAAAAGAACCATAGTTGCAGGATGTTGAATTGTACGAGGTTGACTTTGACCCATTTGTGAAAGAGGCAGCCATAGATTTAGAGTTTTGTGAACCATGAATATGATTTTCCATGGAAGGGAGATGAGAAGGGAGAAGACGATGAAGGAAAGAGATGACAGGGGAGAAGAGAAGAAAGGAGATGAAGGAAGAAAGTAAATGGGAGAAGAAAGGTAACCCTAAACCAAACAAAAGAAACTAAACGTGAGAGAAAACCCAGGGAAAAGGAAACGGAGGGGTACCTTTTTAACTTTTTTTGTAACAGAATCCCAATTAAAGGTTGAGGCTGAAATTATTTAAAAACATAAAGGACCAAAATGGGAAAAAAAAAACATAAATGACCAAATCGTTACTAAAAATTAAGTTAAGGGACTACGGGTGCTATTTAGCCTAGTTTTTATTAATTTCATTAAACAACAAAATTTTCATCTTCGGTCACAATAACTAGTCTAAATCCTATAGCTAGTTTAAATGTTGTGGATAAATATTGATCTTCGATAATTAAACGTGACAGTAATATAAAAACGAACAAATATATAATTTTTCTTTATAGTGACAACATTTAATTAAGCATCCCAGTCAACATTAAATTGGATTACATCCGAATTAGATTAGTAGAGGTTGTGCTATAGTATTCTTATCGAAAAGAAAGGAAAAAAAAAAAGACAAAGCAGTGGTTAATTAATTTGAGTATATCGATGTGATTGTAGTTCCTATTATATGTTGATGATTTTAAACGTTACTTTGCCATGTAAATGCAAACATGTTTGTTATAGTTATAATAAAAAGATATTTCTAAAACAAATATATATTAATGTTCTTGCATTGTCATCATCCCCAGCTGGTACAACAAGATTCCAAACTAGCTTGTCAAGCTTAATGGTTTACTATTGCTATATTTGGCAAAGCATTCTATGTAATAATGAATAATAGATATTGACATTAACATGAGATAATTCTATTATTGATAGAAAGGAATCAAATAATAATTAGCAGTTAAGATAAGATGAACTGAAATATTGGTTTATATAATATCAATCGGGCACTGTAAAGGGGAGACAAGTAGGGAGAAAGGTTTTCGTGTGGATCTCTAAATCTTTGGAATGACTCGTCCATGAACGTCACTATCAAAACAACAATAACTAAGGCCAATAAAACTCCGTGAATTAATGGGGGATAATTACAAAACCTAGCTGTTTATCATTTTTGATTGATTATTTCTTTGGTCCAACAACAAGTGGGAAATACACATCTGGACGGCATAAAAATTATTAAAATTTTATATTAATTAGTTAAATTTTACTCATCTATACAAAATCAGTTTTTAGTGTGAAAAATGTCTCTATCTCTTTTATAAACTCTTGTAACACTCAATCTCGGATTTCATTTTTTCTATTTTTTTTTAATACTTCCAAAGTGTTCTTGGAGGTGAGAAAAGTTCATGGCTTAAAAGCTATTTTCAGTGGATGGCCTTCATCACGAGAGTGAGTGGCCATAACGGATAATAATCAAAATATTCTGACAGTAACACCCTTCAGTTCACACATCCTAAATGCAATAGCAGTTTATAAACAGGTTATGCTAGAAAGGACACACCAAATCTGTTACAAAGTCATATCAATTAAACTTGTTTCTACACAACCGCTGAAAGGGTTAATTTGAGCAATCTTTCTTCAATCATTGACATCCAAAAGTAATGAATGAGACCTTGGAAAAGAATCTAGGATCCGAGTATGTATGCAGTCGATGCATCTATTGTCGTCCAGTTATGATCGGACAATTCAGATCTCAAATTGGTATTTTTAGATTTAGTAAAGATAATAAAATCTGCTAGAAATCTGAATCTTACATCTTAATTGGACGGCCAAAAATGCGCCCTACATTCAATCTGAATCTTAGAATCTGTATAATTCATGACATTCTACCAGATTATGTAACTAATGAAATTGCCATAGTAGTAGTGGAAGAGGAACTCACACTATTCTTTTCCAAAATCAAACCAGATATAAGGTAGTTTGGCAACGGTACATGTCAAGTTGCAACGATACATGCATAATGACACTACATATATAGAAAATCTCATGAAAAATGAAAAGCATTACTTCTTTGAGAACAAGATATCTTAAAAATTCAAATGAGCATTGCCAAGTAGTGAATTCAATAATATATTTATGGAAAATGAGAAACTGTCACTCGCAATGGTGGATCAAAGATGCAGAAACATATCAGAAGAAATTTTGCTATTAAAACCCTAAGCTAAATAACATCATCATTAACTTAAAGCAATATATTAGCTTGTAAATTGTCATCACAATACCTAAAGACTGGAAATAAGGAATGTGAAACATTTTTCTTTGTAACATTGTACTTGTCAACTTGACATCTCATGCAGGAGTTATGTTGTTAGCCTTAATCCACTTCAAGAAAGATGAAAATGTCAGATTATCCATTCCGACATTTCCTCAAATCACTTGTCTGTGGCTCATGTGTGACATCGCTATCCAGAAAAATAGTCAAGCTTCCTTAGTTCATGGCAAAAAAACTACAACCTCATAGAGCCAATAATAGATTGCATTGGAAAGAATGCTTCGAAAGAGTATTTTGAGGAAGTGCCTAAATGCTGAAATGTATGATCTTCATCTTTCTTGAAGTGGATTAAGGCTAACAGCATAGCTCCTGCATGAGATGTCAAGTTGACAAGTTACAATGCTAAAAAGTGTATTGTGAGCATTTTTCTTCCACAAAACAACACAAATGAATTTCTTGCAACGTTTTATCACTAATTCAAGCATCATTTATATCAATTGGGAATAAAATACTAATGTACACTAACATCTTAAGTTGTAACATCCTCTTTGCCTTTTCTAAACTTTGCAACATGCTGATGATACTCTTCAAGCTCTTTCTTCAACTTTTCAATGAACTGACTAGTATTCTCAATGCTTTCTCAACATAACATTTTCCAGCTAACAAGAAGAGAACACAATGCTTTCTCAACATAACATTTTCCAGCTAAGTTTATGAATCAACACTTCAAAGTTATTACTTCATCCACCAATCCACACTATTAAAAATAGATGCAGGACTTACTGCTACACTTTTATCTATCTGAGGGTTACTCCTCAAGAAACAAAAATTATAGCTTTTATTCACTAATTTGCATGAGGCTGGTGAGAGGGTAGCGCTCCCTGACACTGCAATTAGTTGCAATATGCAGAGGCATAAATTTATAGCAGTAGTTACTATTTATACTGATAATTCATATTTGAATACAATAAATGATATAGATCATTCCCAATTTCCCATCAATATAGTTTAGGCTCAACAAGAAACTTGATCACTGTAATAAATTTAAAGTTTTAAACATGTATAATCTCCCCTCTGATATTTCAATAATATATGACATTGACAGGCACTCATGCTTGACAACTGCCAACCTAAAGCAGATTATTTCTACACTTTAAGGACCCATTTGATTCAGATTAAAAAGGGTGATTACACATTCTATAACAAATGATTATTTTTTAGAGATTTTTATATAAAGTAGAAATAAATTTGTTTGTGTTTGTTTATAATTAAACAAAACTACTTTTTGATCATTATCTCACATCTAGTACACTATGACAATCATTATCTCCTTTTGCTGTTTTTCTCTTATCCTTCCTTACATAAACTGTATAATTTCAGAAACAATACTGTATTATATTTATAGTTATCAAATACCTTTTGTCAATGAATAGCTAATGCAAAGTCTAAATTACCTGGGCTTTTGATAATGTATCTAGAGGCGACATTACTTTTGGCTGTTCAGAGTTCTTTCCACAGTAAAAAATTTCTGTGGGGAGCTTCGATACATCGAATTTCCTAAACTTTTCGATCAACCGTGTTTCCTTTCACGGCCTGAAGATTTACGAGTTAAAATAAAATATCCCAGCTTTAAAAGGAAAATTCAAGGGTGAATGGCATAATGCTTCTTTCCAGCCCATCTGAGTCACTAATAATGTTTGGATGTGAATATACCATAACTAAGTTAAAACAGAAAGACATACAATATCCAAGTGAATACATTGTCATATTATACTTCTAAGCAAGGTTAACATATAGAACTTACATTCAAACTTCAAAGTACTAATGTTTTTGATGAAAAATATAACTTAACAGAAAATTTGCCAAATGAAATGGGACTACATGAAGATGTTTCAAATATAAATCCACATGTAGCAGCATTCTGTTATTTCAATGCCTATACAATAAGAAAGAGACAACACTCTATGTAAAGATTATCAAAACAATACCCATACAATTATCAGAGAACTAGAAAAATGTAAGATTGGTTCAGTGGTTGGGGTGATGGATCGGGTTAAGGAGTGGAGTGATAAGGAGGACAAGGATTCAATTCCAACCCCAATGTAGTAGTACTATTTATACTAACATTGCTATTTCATAAAAAAGCTAGAGAATGTACAATTACATGATGATAATTATGCAGCCAAAAGGAGTACACAAACTTATAATAAAAGTAAATCATCAATAATCACAACCAAGTAGCTGAAGCAAAGTTCAAGCAGAATGTAAAGGAAATAAAGCATTAAACATAAAAATTACCATCAAACTGAAATCCAACCTTTTCAATCTAATACCAAAATCTCACTTTTGAATTAGGATAACTCATCTTTTGTTTTGCATTCAAATAATAGAATCTAAGCTCATTCAGTTTTTTTTTTGTTCTGGCTCTTCTTCACAGAACTAATATCATCATGCTTATAAAGGAGCCTGATGTTATATATTATACAAGCATTAATATATTTTTATGACAAAATGTGATCTACATTATGTAACCACCTTTAAGTTTTTGATTACATTTTGCAGAAGTAAGTTGAGAAAATATGAATCAGTAGTAGTTCTAAATATATAGAGCTCTAATAAATTCAAGAAAGCATGAGATGTTTCCCCCCTTTGTGAAGTAAGAAGGTAGACAATACAAATAGAGAAAGAAATAAATATGAATCAGATAAAAGCAATGTTTTTTTGAGTGAGAAAAGTATGTACCTATTGAATGTGCAAGAAAATCGATGTCTTGCACCTCTGACTGAAGCTGCAGAAAACATAGAAGTCCAGAATCCAGCTGAAAAATCATAATAGAAAAGGGTAAGGGGAACTATGGTGCAACTAATAACCCAAGGAAGCAATAGCTTGCAATTTCTCTGTTTTTTTTTTTTTTTGTGAATCAGATATTCACTTTGCAACTGCAAAGACTAATCCCTTGAGCTGGTAAAACCACGATGGAATACAGAGCTCTCCTTCAAGAGCTTTAACCAAGCAAAATAATTTGGTTGGGGACATACTTCAAACAGATGATAGTCATTCATACAATTAAATTAGTAAAAAGCATGAATACCCAAACATTTAAACTAACTCATGTGAGCAAGCAAACCACGAGACAGATTGGTCAAAACACAGTGTAAGTAGATTTTAGAAGATTCCTTTTTGTCAAAAATAAGAATAGAAGATTCCAACGAGCCAAGCCCAAAAGCAATACACGGAAGCGGGCAACGGCCCAAGAACGATACGGCCCACTCAAAATATATGAACTAGATAGGCTCCTTAGATAGTAAGCCTAATGTTGGAAGTTTCTCCCTTCATTTGTTGTAAAAAACAACATTATTATTTGGTGATTTTTTAGAGTTTGAATTTTGCTCTTTTAAATATATAGTTACTAATAATTTTTTTTGTTGACAAATGTCATTTATAATGCATAAAAAACATAACTTTTTTTTATATAATTTAACTAAAAAAAATTAAATTGTTTAATGTATAATATAAAATTACAATAAAAAATTTAAAATTATATTCAACTGCAACAATAAATAACTCAAATACAAAAATAATATTATATTAATATATAAAACTATCACCAATTTTCTTACAATAAAATAATTAAATTTGAGTATCGATATCAAAATATCAAGTATATATATTTTACCATTTTAAATTTGTGTTTCATAGAATGTCATTGAGTACTTGCTACAAAGACTCGAATTTTAATAAGGTGCATTTAATTATTCTTGTTTGTATGTACGAGTCCAATGGTATTTCAATTTTCAAAGCATTCAACCTAAACTTAGAGATAGGAAAGGAGTGTACTCATGATAATACTATATGTGGGTTTTATTATACACCTTGAAGTATAGCAACTTGCTACTGCCATTGGATGATGCAATGAAAGTTATCTTTACAAGACTCCGGTTTTTGTTTTGTTTTATAATTTATAAATTCTGTTTAATTTATAATCATTTATAAATTTATAATTTATGGCATTTTTTGATAAATTAATTTAAATAGTTAATAAATTTATAATTTATAGTTTGTTATTTCTCTTCTAATTTTACTTTTTTTATTTATTGTAATTCATTTCTTTTACTTTTATAATTTATTTGTTATAATTGAAATAAATAATTTATATAATTTAAAATATATTTAATAAATAATAATTTAAAGTAAATAATTTTAGTTTAAAATAAATAAACTAACTAAATAAATGAAAAATATATTTGATTAATAAATAATTTATTTATTATAATTTTAAATTATTTATAAATAATTTAAATTTTAAAAATTAATATGTTAAAGTTAATAATTTGTTTATTTTAATTTAAAATAAATAAAATAGATAAATAAAAAAAAATATCAGATTGATAAATTTTAAATTACTACTTTTAAAATATTTTAAATATTAATTAATAAAAAAATTTAATTACAAATATTCTTTTATATCATTTTTATATTTTGTAGTTAATTGAACTGTTAATGTTAATTTTACAGACACTCAATAACTTTAAGAGCTATTAACTAATTTTATCGAAATCAAAAAAGTTTAATAAACCCAATTTTTTATTTTATGAACAATTAGCTCAACTTATAATAATTGTTTATTATTTATTTATACAATTCTTTTTAGAAAACCAAATCAATCACGAGAATAACTCACCTCAAAAATAAAATTAAAGTAAACAACCACATGAATACTATCTGGTCCAGTTACTTAGAATCCAACCAGTAAAGATGAAGTCACATGGTTTTCCTTTTCCCCATACAGATATCACTCAACACAAACAGTCAAACTATCTTACGCTTCACAATCATTCTATTTTCCCCATTCCCACCATAAGCTTCACATACCAAAAACCAACCCTCCCGGGTCCCACACCTCCCCATTCCCCAACCATTACCTCCCTACTCCACGTGTTCCCCACCTATTGGCGGTGCTCAACACATGTCCTCATTATTCTAATTCCTTAGACCCGAACCCGGTCAAGACCCGGTTATTATGTTTATATTCGGTCAAATTAATTCTGCATCGGGCCACGAAATCAAACCATTTCCCCATTTCCACGTGGCTATCACTTATTGGAGAACTCACTGGAATCCAAGGACACTTTCTCGTTTATATAACTACCTCGACGGTTTTTCCCTTCGTTCCTCACAGTCACACCCCACACACACATTACTACTCAGCACCCACAGGGTAAGAGCGTGAAAAGAAAAGAAAAATGGCGCGAAATGATTTATCCTCTGTAACTACATTTCGCGTCCTCACCATATTCCTTCTCTTGCTACGCACTTTCGCCGCTGGTCACGACTATAACGACGCTCTCCGTAAGAGCATTCTCTTCTTCGAAGGACAACGCTCAGGCAAACTCCCTTCCGATCAGCGTCTCCGATGGCGCCATGACTCCGCAATACACGACGGCGCTACTGCCGGAGTAAGTAAACGTAGCGTTCTGTTTTGACTGGAATTAACAATGTAGGACTTGTCTTGACCTGCATTGCGTTGTTTTTATAATATTTATTTCAGGTGGACTTGACCGGTGGATACTACGACGCCGGCGATAACATAAAGTTCGGGTTTCCGATGGCGTTCACGACGACGATGTTGTCGTGGAGCGTGATTGATTTCGGGAGGGTAATGGGACCTGAGCTTGGGAACGCGTTGAAGGCGGTGCGATGGGGAACGGATTATCTCTTGAAGGCGACGGCGAAGGTAGATTCCGGCATCGTGTTCGTTCAAGTAGGTGATCCTTTATCGGATCATAACTGTTGGGAAAGGCCAGAAGATATGGATACGTTACGCACAGTTTTCAAAATCGATAGGTCCCACCCTGGTTCTGACGTGGCAGGAGAAACTGCGGCTGCACTTGCCGCTGCATCAATCGTCTTCAGATCACGTGATCCCGCTTACTCTACCTTGCTTCTGAATCGTGCCGTTACGGTGCGTAACTCTCATTCCCATTTCCATACACTTCTCTCTTTTTTGTTTCTTTCTTAATTCTTAAATTAATTTTTTTATGAGAATAAAGGTAACACACTAAAATTGTTTTATACCGTAGTACAAGTGTATAACTGTACCGTAGTATAAATGTATAATATAACGTGGCAGATTGCACTATTGTTTTATTCAATTAATTGAAAAAGAACTATTGTTTTATTCAATTAATTGAAAAAGAAAAATAGTGCAAAAAAGAAAAGGAAAAGTACTTTTGTTTTGGTTGAAAGGTAAAAAAAGAAATCGTAACTGTGGTAAATTTGAAAAGTGGCTTCACACTTTTCACTTTCACGAGATACATGAGAGGGAGATGAACTCACTTCTTTTGTGATCATTCCCGCCAACACTTTAATGGGAATTGAGTTTTACTTTTACTTTTTTTTTTTACTTTTACTACAGTACTTTCCTATTTACTATCAGTGGGTCCAGTTGCGCATTTTGAATAAATGATCCGTTAATGACCGTTGGTGGTGAGGGTGCAGGTGTTCGAGTTTGCTGACAGGCATCGTGGTGCATACAGTAACAGCTTGCGCCGTGCAGTGTGCCCGTTTTACTGTGATGTAAACGGTTACCAGGTATGTGAAAGTAACGTAACAGAAAACTCGCCGTTAGATTAGATTACTTTTTTGAGTTTAATTGGAAAGTTACTTTTGGTTTTAGGATGAGTTGTTGTGGGCAGCGGCGTGGTTGCACAAGGCTTCTCGTAGGCGACTGTACAGAGAATACATTATTCGGAATGAGGTTGTTTTGAGAGCTGGTGACACTATTAATGAATTTGGTTGGGATAACAAACATGCTGGAATTAATGTCCTCATTTCTAAGGTACACTTCAAAACTAGTTATATTTGGTTCTTTTTAATAAAGAATTTACTTTCATTGATTGAACTTTATTGTAAATGCCTTTTAATGTTTCTATTTTGTTTATTAAATTAAGTTGAGCTGTGCTATTTGTTCTACAGGCTTAAATTATGCGCGTTTTTTTAGTTGTTTTTATTTTATTTTAGTTCTTGCAAATATTTTTTATTTATTTTTTTATCTTTGTTTTTTTATTTTAATTTTATAAAATTAACTTTTATTGTAATAAGTTTTTATAATATATACAATATTTGATTTTAACATTTCAATTATTAGCGAGGTAAAGAATTGTAGAAATCTATTTTAATAAAAAAGAATAAACAAAATAACAAGTATGGAAAACAAAACAAAAATTGAAATTTATATGGTACATTTAAAAATTGACATATTTTAATATTATTAAATTAAATTACTAATAAATTGAATGATATGTTTTAATATTATTAAATTAAATCACTAATAAATTGAATGACATATTAATGAGTTTGATTATATTTTACATTTTAATACTATCAAATTTTTAAATTTTATTTTTTGAATTTACTGTGAAATGACATTTTTTCTATGATTTTAATTAAAATGAAATTTTAATTATAAAAATAATTATTAGAATCAAAATTAAATAGATAAATATACTAAAATTCTTAATTTAAATAATTTTAATAAGTAATATTCATTTGAATATATTAGAGAAAATTATTGATTAAACATGTCTACAAGAATATGTAGAAAGAAAAAAAAACTTAGAACACTAAAACTAAAACAACGATTTGCAAATAACAACAATCATATATCTAATCCTACTTTATACTATTATTATTTGTTATGTGTGTTTGTGGGTGCTTATCGAAGTGGTTTTGTCTTTTATGTGTTGTGTTTGTTCCTCTTGTCTTGCATCCCCCCGTTGGGGGCATGTGGGAGCGCAGTGTGTGTACACTGTTCATTCATTCAATCTAGTTGGGGATATAGAGATAAAGTTACGCATCACGTGGTCTGTGCAACTTTCGTTCACTTTCTCCACTTCAGACCCTATCGTTCCTATTGGTCCGTCCATTCCCTATCTGTACATACCATATTATTATTAATTAATCCATCACCACAAGCACAGCACCAAACAGAGAAGATAATTTCATATGAATACCATTATCTGCATAGCACTAACCTTTTCAATTTGTCACACAAATAGATGTATGCATTGTATGAGTTAGATTTAGACGGTGTTCTATTTATTTGTGTTTCTTTTTCAGTGAAATGTTTAATTATTGTTAAAAGTATGAAATTTAATCTGTATCTTAAACGTGCTAGATAAAAAAGCAATCCACTTGTAGTAAACATAGAGTTTTTATATATAGCTCTAGTTTTTTTTTGACAAATATATATAGCACTAGTTATTAATAGTATGTCAAATAAATCAGATTCAATAATGTGGAAGAGAATAAAGTGTTATAAATTTGACTTTATCTAATTGGTGGGTCATATAAGGAATCTATGGCCTAATGAACCAGGTTTGTGTGCATATGAATGGCACAACAGGAAAGGGAATGTGAGTACAGATTGGATTTTTTATTTTAAAAAGAAAAGCTTTATCTGTTTATAAGTTTATTGATGTGTAATGAAAGTCAAGATAGCAATGAGAAAAGTGGGTGTGAAATGCTGATGATTGGATTTGCACATGATGTGAATTTCATTTTTGGGTTTCATGTGGGCGCCAGTTTTTGTTTATACAAGCGGGACATTACGTAATAATTGGAACTTGGATCTAAATTGCGTATGCAACTGGATTTATTTATGATATTGATAATTGAAGGGGCAAATTTGTCTTTAAAACTAGCAGGACTAGAATTAGGGTATTGTCGCTTTAATCTGAACCAAATTGGGAGGCCAAACTAGTTGCCCTCCATATGGTAAACATTTGGAACAAAAAGTCTAACCTTTTAATTATTTTCATGCTTTTAGTTCTGGCAATTGATGGGTCCCATTACTGCATCATACATGTGCGCCATACCATTATTTTCTGCACAATTTGAGTCTGGCTTCCTGTTTAAGCCTCCATCGCCATCACATTTCTTGCATTCTTTTCTTGTAACTGGCCATTCTAGTAAACTCTGTTTTAATCACCCTATCCCATGCTGTCACTGTTCTGTAACCGTGAAATATGCACACTGTACATTTTATACATTACTCAGAAAGAAAAGCAAATACTTAAAAAATGTTATCTATGTTAAACTAGCTCTAATAAACTATCAATTTAAAGAATTATCATCTCTTCAATTTGATCTTTAAACTATACAAATACAATAAGTAGTCCGTAAACTATTTTAAATCCATAAAATTAGTCTCGGAAGTATCATGCTTTCTCCTAGTTTTATAATAACTGAGAAATTAAATTGATAGATTAATAATAATTATTATACTATTTGTTATATTCAATTATTTAGGGACTAAACTGTAGAGAACATAGATTAAATACCAGATTGTTTATTCAATCTACACAAGTTCATTGAGAGTTGTAATTTATAATGTTAGGCCCGCGAGACACATCAGCTCATATATACTATTATTAATTCGTACTACATTTATTTAAAATCTCTTTTTTTTTCTTCTCTATATTTCATTTTATATTACATCAACAATATGTCACATATATCAAATCACTATTTTTATCTCTTTCTAAAGTATACACAAAGTGTATGGGTGAACATAAAAAAAAAATTCAAAATAAAATATAGTTGGAAATTAGAACAATGCACAAATGAACAATATTATTTTATCTTCTGCAGGAGGTGTTAATGGGAAGAGCAAACTATTTTTCGTCGTTCAAACAAAATGCAGATGGATTTATTTGTTCTACATTGCCTGGATTTTCTCACCCACAAGTTCAGTATTCCCCAGGTATATATTCCCTCATTGGTTTTCCACCCTTTATTATTTGTTAGAAAAGTAATTCTCGCGTGATTATAGCATTTAAATAATGATTACATGATTCATGAGACCCATGAGTCAATGGCCAAAGCCATCAATTATGTTTTTCTTTTGCAAGATTTTTGAGAAAAGCCTTATATTGAGTATTGGTGTGTACAACTACTACTTACAATCCATTTATTAGTGTTTCACTTTTCTGCACAATTATTGCAATAACGGTAAATAGCTAGCCACCGTTTGTTTGTTTGGTGACTCAACTTCCTGTTTTGTTTTTTAATTGAAAAAAAGGTGGCCTTATCTTCAAGGCTGGTGGAAGTAACATGCAACATGTAACGTCCTTGTCCTTCCTGCTGTTAGCTTATTCCAACTACCTAAGCCATGCCAATAAGGTAGTGCCATGTGGCCAAACCACTGCCACCCCAGCTTTACTCAAAAACCTCGCCAAACGCCAGGTCAGCTTCAATTCACCGTTTAATGCATGTTTGTTATCTTAATGTATTTGATGAAGATATGGTGACACTTTAATTTTGTACTGAAACCAGTGTTATAATATAATTTTGTCAAGTTCACCATAAATCTATTATGCACTCATTAATTAATTTGTAACCAATTTCTACTTTTCTACATAAGACAACCAACCAACGGCTAGATTTTGTCCTTTCTGAGATTGAAGTAAAATAAAATGACATCAACACGTGATATATGTACAAAAGTGGTAATCTTTATTCTAGTATAGTAAGTATTCATGTGAATGTGAATGCATGTTGCTTTCATTTACTAGGTGGACTACATTCTTGGGGATAACCCGTTGGAGATGTCTTACATGGTTGGATATGGTGCACACTACCCGCAGAGGATACACCACAGAGGAAGCTCACTTCCCTCAGTTGCAGCCCACCCAGCCCACATTGGCTGCAAAGCTGGATCTCAATATTTTTTCAGCCCAAACCCCAACCCTAATAAATTGATTGGAGCTGTGGTAGGTGGGCCCACCAACACCACTGATTCATTCCCTGATTCCAGGCCTTTCTATCAGCAGTCTGAGCCCACGACATATATCAATGCACCACTTGTGGGCCTGCTCGCTTTCTTTTCAGCCCATCCTTGATGTTGTTGCACATGTATGTATAATGTAATATATCTAAGTGGTGGGCAAAATGGTCACCCTGTATTGTTCTTGTTCTTGAAAAGAAAATGGGGAAGAATGTCGGTAATAGTATAATATGATGATTTGAGGTTGTTTTCTAATTTCTATCAATTAAGTGAAGCAAAATTGCAATTTGTATACTTAATGATGATTTTATGTTAAGGGGAAAGTCTATAGAAAGTTTATGATCTGAGGTTTAATGTTTCCAATTTTCTTCCCCATCAACTGCATAGCAGATGTCATGTTCTATATAATTTTCTAATCAAGAAATTTTTTTTGTTAAACTGTCAAATGTTATAATGTGCTATACATAAATATGCCACATCAATTGACCAAGATACATTATCGTAATATGCCCAAAACAGATGCAAATGTCATGCATAAGTTAAGCTGGCAACATGTTTGTAATATGTCCATAATACATACATGATTGTAATATACCCAAAATTGAGGCAAATGTCGTACACAACTGTTGGAATTAGTATAAATTTAAAAATTGTTTGAAATCCTTAAATTGTTGAAATCCTACCATAATATAAAAATAAATAAAAGAAAGGAAGGATTATTCAAAACATAAGGAATACTAAAAATATCGAAAACAAGTTACAAAAGCACATAAAAACACCATAATCAATAGTTCACTGTAAAGTTCAAAGTCAGCATTCAAGAAGAATCATAAGATAAATGTTAAACATTAATAAGAAGTGACATTAATACAATTCAATAAATTGAGTAATGTGACAATGTCTTAGTTAAACATTACTTCGTTATGAGTTTTTCTAATGGTTCATGCATGTATAAACCAAATAATTTGAAGTTTTTAATGCAGTATCTTGTTACCAAAAAACAAACTTTTGAATTGTCTAATACTCTCTCCATTTCATTTTAAATATCTCATTTGTCGTTTGTCTGTTTCAAATTATTTGTCATTTTATATTAATATAACATAAACTACACTTTCTCTCTAAAATACATTTATTTATTGTATCTCAATTCATCAAACTTTTCAACCAACTACAATTAATAAACATATGTATTTGTGTAAATAAAACTCATTTTATCGTTGAAATCAATAAAACTAATAATCATTTTCTTAAGAATTGTGCATAATTCAAATTAAATAATTAAAATAAAATAGAAGAAGTACGAAAAATAGACTTTCTTCTATGAAACACTTTTAATCTCAAGCCAAACCACTCATTGAATTTGTTTGAGGATCTTATGTCCAATGTTCACAATTTTAAATGAAGTTGAATCCGACTTTCATGAAATAGGTTTTGATTACCAAGTTAAACCACTCAAAACTCACTCCGACACAATGTTTGAATTAAGTGATTATTAAAAGAAAAAGAAAGGAAATAAAACACATTAACCAAAATTCTTTTCATGACTACCAGGAAAGCAAAAAAATTAGTAGACCTCACTTTAAAAAGCATTCACTCCAAATTGAAAAAGAAAACATTGAAAAATAAGAAAAGACATAAAATTACAATATAATATTATTTCAGTATTTTGTCATAGTTTTATCACATTATTATATAGAAATATTTTTATCTTTTTATAAATATGATTCTTACTTTCCTCTCACTCTACAAAGGAATATGATTCTTTTTCTCTTCTTCTGATTTTCTTTCCTCTACTTTTCTTTTGGAAACCAAACATAGGAATCTCTCTCTTTCTCTCGTTCTTCCTAATTTCTTTCTTTTTCTTCTATCCTTCCGTCTCATCATCACCTTCTTCTTTTTCTTCTCCAGCGTTGCAACAATCTCAGTATATTCCAGATCTGTAAAATTGCTACTCGCACCGAACATGATTTCGTTTCCCACCTCCCCCTCTTTCTTCAAATCTCAATTCTCAATTCTTTAACACAAAACTAACATCATCAAACCCTTGAACAATTCGAATAACCGAAAACCCTAACAAAATGTTACCTAAAAGAAAACCACATTACAAATTCCCACTCATTCCCGTTTACCTCATTGTTACATTAATTTCCTTCATTTTTCTCTATTACTATTATACCAAACGCGATTCTCATTTCGCCGAATTCTCACAAACTTTAAAAACATCACATACACTTCAATGTTCATCTCAAGCACTTGCATTAAGCGAGAAATTCATGTGGTATGCGCCTCACAGTGGATTCAGTAACCAGTTTTTGGAATTTAAAAATGCTGTTTCGATCGCAGGGATACTTAATCGAACTTTGGTTGTTCCTCCTATTTTGGATCACCATGCTGTTGCTTTAGGTAGTTGTCCTAAGTTTAGGGTTATCGAACCTAAGGATATTCGGATTTCTGTTTGGGATCATGTCGTTGAGCTCGTTCGCGGTGGAAGGTTAGTTTGATATATTCATTTATTCAACTATTAGTTTTATCTCATTATAATAGCAAATGGTAGTGTCTGTAACTTCTAAACTATGATTTAAGGATATGAGTGAATACATTTATATATGATTTAATGTTATCTGTATGAATTGTAAATTTCCATATATTATTTTCTTGCAGGTATATATCCATTGCTGAAATTATAGATATCTCATCTTTAGTTTCTACTAGTCTTGTCCGAGTTATTGATCTTAGGGATTTTGTGTCAATATGGTGTGGCATCAGCTTAGATTTGTCTTGTTTAAATGATTTGAAGTCACACTCTCCTGTTTCTAAAAGCTTAAAGCAATGTGGATCCCTGCTAGCAGGGCTTCATGGTAATATTGAAAAGTGTATATATGGTGTCAATGAAGATTGCAGAACTACTGTGTGGACTTACCATGTAGATGGTCATGAAGATGGCATGTTGGATTCATTCCAACCCGATGAACAGTTGAAGCAGAAAAAGAAAATATCGTATGTTAGGAGACGGAAGGATGTATTTAGGATGCTTGGACCCGGTTCTGAAGTTGAATCAGCTTCAATGCTAGCATTTGGAAGCCTTTTCTCTGCCCCATATAAAGGTTCTGAGTCATATCTTGATATTCATGAATCTCATCAGGACCAGAGGTTTCTATCTTTGATGGAAAAGATTAAATTTCTTCCATTTGTCCCAGAAATTATGATTGCCGGGAATGAGTTTGCTAAAGCAACCATAAAAGCTCCATTTCTTTGTGCACAGCTTAGGTTGCTGGATGGGCAGTTTAAGAATCATCACAAGGCTACATTTAACGGGTTACGGCAAAAATTAGAATCTTTGAGGCAGCAAGGTCCTCTACCCGTACATATTTTTGTGATGACTGATCTTCCCAGAGAAAATTGGACTGATACTTATTTAGGTGATTTAGTTAGTGATGCACATAACTATAAGGTGAATTTCTTAAGAGAGGATGATCAGCTGGTTATGCAAGCAGCCAAAAAACTTACCGCAGCTGGTTACGGACAGAGGTTTATTCCAAATTCAGAATCTAGAATTGGTAAAAAGTATTGTTCCAATCAGAGATTACCTGATATACTTCTTTATGTTGAGCAGACTGTATGCAGTTGTGCATCTCTTGGTTTTATCGGAACTCCTGGATCAACCATTGCTGAGAACATAGAACTAATGAGAAAATTTGGCACTTGTTCTAGGGGAAGTTGACAACTATATGGAAAATCCATTTTTATCGTAAGGTACTAAATGCTATATGGAGAGCTAGTTCAATTATGGTGTACCACAAAATGATTGCACAAGCCAAGTTTTGAGTTATCTATTCTCTTCACAAGTTTCGACGATTAATCAGATATGCCAAACCATAGTCATTTGTTAAGAGACGCAGTACAGTCAAGGCCATTACTCTTTAGATACAAAAATCTACTATGGTTATTTGATTCCAGAAAAATGGCTGTTCTTATCTCATGATTGAAAGACATTCTTTGTCTAATTGAAAGTTATTTTCTTCGCAGTAAAGAAGCACTTTCACAGAGCACATCAAAATAGCTTTTTTTGGCTCTAAAATTGAAATTCTTAACCTTTTCAAGTAAAATGAGATGTATTAGCAAATTTGTATGAAGTATACTTTTCTTGCCTATGTGTAAAATCTATTGTTACTCCAATTAAAACTTTACCCTCACAGAAAACATGGCAGTGACTCCTTTCACTATAAATCCACTCAATGGAACCCAGCTCTTGGCACTGACTTCTTTAGTTTTGTATCTGTATGTCATTAGTTCTGCACAGTGTTTGACCAAATGCTACCAAACTACAAATTGTTAAGATATTTTAAATGAATGAAATGATTCTTAGCATTCTAGAATGAAATTATTTTCGACTCATTATAAAAAATATATATTATTTTTGACTGATTCTCATTTTTCCTTTTACGTCATTTGCATAGTGAAAGCTTAGGAATTTTTATTTTTAGATTAAGAAATTTTCCTATCATGTTTTTTTGAAATCCTTTGATGGTATGTGACCAATGATAATAGCTATGACGCTTTGTAAATTTTGTGTGTTCTGTTAATTGGATACCTCTCTGACTCTGCTGTGTGCAATTGGATTTCTGAAAAAGTTGCGGAAAATTGAGAATGTCAACAAACCTCCTTTATGAGAGTTCTATTCTGAGAATTTTAATTCTCTACAAAACAAGACTACATTCATTGAAAGGTGGCATGTGAAATAATTTGTGTACCATAGTTACTCAATGTAGTTTTCACCATAGATATAATATTAAATAATTCAAATATCTAGATGTAAGAAGGGTTACCTTTTTGGTGGGCTTAGTGTTGTTATATTAAATAATAGCATTTTAGCGAGAGGATTTTAGAGATTATGACTTCGAATGATTTTACTTGTATATGTTTATTGATAATTGTTAAAATATTTTTATATGCATTTGACTAAATGATAAATGTGTACATAATTATATTTACTTGCTTCTTTCTATTTTTTACTTTAATTAATTATTTTATACATAATTATTTTGAATATATTATGACTATCTTAGAGTATCTATTTTTACTATAGAAGTGTTAGAACATGTTTTTGGTGTTAAATTGCCTTAAAATGCATATATTAATAAGTATAGTAATAATTTTGAATACGATAGTTTTTGTTATTATTGATATATATTAAAAAAAGTTAATTACTTTAATTAATAAATTTTTTTGTAAAATATTGGTTTTGAAATCTTAATAATATTGTGCTTAATTTTCTTTATATGTGTGATTGTTATGATGTGTCTATTTTATAACTATTTATTGATTTAGTGGCTAATATAAAATATTGATGTTATATTTATTTATTTATTTATTTATTTATTTTATTTTAACTATTCTCAAAATATAATAATATTTTAATTTGATATTTTGGAAGATATTATTTTTTAGTGACAAATAAATAAATTAAAATAAGTGTGTAATTAATTGAGTCTTATAAAAAAATAAAATACGGTAAAAAAATAAACTGGGGTTCAATGAGTTAGGTTAATAATAACTTAATAAGTTTAAAAAAAATAAAAAGAAAAATTAGTCAAATATAACCTAATCTAACAAGAGAGACAGAAGCATAATAAAAGGTAAAGTAGAAAACTGAGAACAACCAAAATAAAATAGAAAATCGTTACAAGTGTTGCATGACTTCCCTGAAAACTTTATTCGTTTTTGTTTAAATTTCAGTATATTATTTCCTCCATTGATTTAGTTAATTTAACCAATTTTCTCAAAATTTTAATCATATCAATTTCTCTCTAAAATACTCAACTTCTCCGTTTATAGAATTCGTTATTTTGCACTATTTTTTTTTACCGTAAGTTCGATTTGAGTAAAATCAACGTCAAAATGACTGAGTAAATAGTGGCTATATTATTCATTGATTATTTTTCCGACTTAGGGTAAGTTTACTTGACTCAATTTTGAAATGCACCCTTTAGAGTGTATTCTCATAATTTATTTTTGACTTTTACCCATAAACTGTTGAGTTAGATCGGTTGAAGGACAATGAGTCAAAGAATAAAGGTTTTTTGCTCGTGGACTAGTATTTGTATGTGAAAGCGTCAAAATAAGAAAAGGGGCAACGATTCATTCAGAGCTCACTACGTACGGTAGTAGCCCTTTGAGGGATAAATTAATTAATGTGAAAATATGGAAATTGCAAGATTAAAATGTGGAATATAAACATTTATAAGGTGTTAATTGATTTAATTTCGTTAAATGTGTGACATTTAATATTATTGTGATATTTGGTGTGGAATGAATTTTGTGAATATGTTTAATTGGATGAGTTTATATGATATATGATTTACGATAGTGATATAAATTTGTGATAAGTTTATGTGATGATGATGTATTATTAATACTAGTGATGTTATAAATTTGTGATGAGAATTTGAAGTAACTCCATAGTTGATGAAGTAGTGGTGATTCCAACTTGTGCTTAAGATGATGGTCAAAATGGAGTATCATAGGCCATTAACGGGGGAAACGAGATGTTATTTCTTTGAAGTGGAGATTATTTTGTCATCATATAAGTATGGTCTAACAAGCCTAGTGATGTTGGGAAAGTACAACTGAATAAGTCTAATCATGGCAGTCTACTGTTGAGCCTTAAGGCAAGATCGTTAGACCTTTGAGGTATTCAGGTGGGGAATTCCTAGGTGACTTGGAGGTAGACCTCGAAATGTCAGGAGCTACCATGCAACACATATTTACCTCGACTGTCGCGTATATGTGTCTCGGGTTGAGTTGAGGGGATTTATGAGGACAAGTCCAATTTGAATCGTCTGTCCACTTGTGTGATGGCATAGTATCAAGTCTCATAACCAAGTACTTCAGAGTTAGAATGGTACCAAATTGTGAAGAAGTAGAGTCTAAGTTCATGCATAACATTGCGTTTTCTTGTGATTGTTTTGTGGTAATTAAAGTGTTTCAAAAGTGAAAATAATTTCTCTTGGATGATGTGACGATATAAGGATATATCGATTTTACTCAGTGACGGATCTTATATTAGCAGGTACGAGCCACAACATTCTCTGTATTTTTTTTTTAAAAAAAAAACCTTTGTTGTTATAAATAATAACAATAGATTATTAAAATAATATGGATAAGTTACTAAAATATCCCTCAAACCTCAATATGCTTCTTATATTTTTCAAATTCTTACTACTTTCCTTTTTTACTTAAGTAATTTTTCTCTATTAATAGAGTAAAAAAAAATGTCAATGGTTCTTGTCAACAATAATATTCTTCTTATCTTTACCACAATGTAAATAAAATTATTCAATGGTTCATAAATCACAATCAAGTCGCAGATATCATATTAGAAATTACACGATTGAAGAGATAAACGAGAAATGATGTAGACGTTTATTAGAATTTATACCAATAAAATATATTAAAATTAATACAACGAGCTCTATATACAAATAAACTATTTGTTAATTGTGAATTGTTTTAGTTAATTTGTGAACTTTTTTAATCAATTTGTTTATTTTTTTAGGAGTCACACGATGTTTAAACATAAGAAAATTGATGCATTTTTCAAGAAGACAGTTTTCGACAAGGATGAAAATTGCAAAACTTCAACATCGACACTTGAAAAATACCCTTCGAGTGATCAACCAGATGAGGAGCCTTGTAAGATTCAAAAAACCACCATAGATAAATTTGATATCGATGATTTCAAGGCTTTAGGAGAACAAATGACACAACTTTAATTCGAAGTAAATGTCTCATTTCATATATTATATTTTTATTTTGTATTGATGATATGTTGAATCTTTGATAAAACTATATGACTTTTATGAATTTCAATTATAATATTTTAGTTAATATTTGTCGCTCCCCCTAATATTTTGTGCAAGATCCGTCACTGATTTTACTTAAGTGTTTTTCACATTATAATGTGATATTATTTTGTTGAATATTTTGATATTGTTGAGGAAAAAACCTTTTTGATATATGTTTTAATGACAACAAACCTTTTAAATTAAATGATTAAGTTTTATGAATGGTTGTCTACTAATGATTTCACTTAAGTTTGTTTAAGGAACATAAATGCATAAGTGAACAAAGCAAGAATCAAAGAAAACAGCAGCAGAAAACATTCTCCACATATTCTGGAAAACGGAGAATGTTCGCCAGTCCATGACAGCCTAAAAACCTAACTTTCTCCATCACTTTATCGAAGTTGTTGGCTCTGGAAGTTACATGGATATGATCACTACATGGAAGAGAACACATAGGATCAAGTCAAATCAAGAGGACATTCAAATTGAGAAAGATAAAGACTCTCAAACAAGCCTGTCCAGACTGTTCTGGAAACAGTAATTATCAAACTCCAGAAGATACCTCATGAAGTAAATTACCAGAAGATACATTCTGGAAATAACCAGAGGATAAATTCTGGAAATACCAGGGGATATTACAAAAATATGATAACAACGTGGCTACGATTTCTCAAACATAGCCAAAAATCGATCAATGAAGCCAAAATAGAGCAATCTTGAATTAATGTCGTAATGGAGGAACTCTCTCAACAACAAAAGCTAGATTGTCTCATTTCAACCATCAATCAAGATGAATAAAAGAGAATGAAGAGAAGCTCCAAAATATTCAAAGATCTCTTGTCGTTGAACTAAGACCACTAAAGGAGGTACACTCAATCCAAAATTCTTATGCTATTTGCATCATGATAAGAATGAATATTTTTTTTATATATCATGTGATTGATTGGGTGTTATTAAAATTAAAAATGCATGTTATTTTTTATGCAAGTATGACTTTAAAAGTTTAAATTGATTACATTACTTGTATGTGCATATGCCTATTTTATATTCTAAATTCAACATGTTTTCACTCTTTGTTCATACACTTTTTATGATAAACAAGTATGCTTGAATGTATGCCTTATTGTTTATTTGTGTGTTTGCAAAAAACTTTGTGAAAAACATTTCTTTAATATGAGCAAATCCTTTGGAATATGTTTTTTATCCATTTAAAAAATTTAGTTTTTGAAAAATACAAACATTCTTAGAATAAGAATGTTATGTAAAGAGAGAAATTATATTTGATTCATCTTATTTCGCTTCCTTGTATGCGCTTATTCTCTCTAGTTTTAAAAATGAATAAATGGATCTATTTCTAACAAATAAGCTTGATCATATTCAGGGGGAGTTTTTAGAAAATATTATTCTTCTTGAAACTGAAGTTTACTCATTGTTTTCTTTCTAAAAAATGAGAAGAATATATATTCATTGACTATTTTTCAAAGTGAGTTAAAATGCTTGCATACAATTATGTCATATTATTGTTGTTATCATTATCCATATCTTGATTGCAATATTGACTACAATGATATGATCATCATATATGCTATGTTCTTTAATGCTAAATGCAAACTTGACTAGTTTGATATATGAATGCATTGGTCAACCACATGATTTCTATGTGTAGTACACTCATGCTATTACTCCATTTTTTTTACTTCTATGTCTATTCCCCAACCTTTTTGATAGATGTCAAAAGGGGGAGAGAAATATATGATGGATATAAAATGATAGAAGTTAATGAAGAATGTTAAGAATTAACCTCTTGCATATGTTTAGGGGGAGTTTAATTAGAATAATAAGAATTAAACTCTTGCATGTGTTGAGGGGGAGTTTAATTACATATTTAAGAACATTCTTGCATTTTATTTATATCTATCCATAAAACTTATGATTTATTCAAAAGGTTTGTCATCATCAAAAAGGGGGAGATTGTTGAGGAAAAAACCTTTTTGATATATGTTTTAATGACAACAAACCTTTTAAATTAAATGATTAAGTTTTATGAATGGTTGTCTACTAATGATTTCACTTAAGTTTGTTTAAGGAACATAAATGCATAAGTGAACAAAGCAAGAATCAAAGAAAACAGCAGCAGAAAACATTCTCCACATATTCTGGAAAACGGAGAATGTTCGCCAGTCCATGACAGCCTAAAAACCTAACTTTCTCCATCACTTTATCGAAGTTGTTGGCTCTGGAAGTTACATGGATATGATCACTACATGGCAGAGAACACATAGGATCAATTCAAATCAAGAGGACATTTGAATTGAGAAAGATAAAGACTCTCAAACAAGCCTGTCCAGACTGTTCTGGAAACAGTAATTATCAGACTCCAGAAGATACCTCATGAAGTAAATTACCAGAAGATACATTCTGGAAATAACCAGAGGATAAATTCTGGAAATACCAGGGGATAAACAAGGAAGTCGAAAAACATCATCAGAAGGTAACTTTGGAGGCCCAGAACAAACGAAAACAATATCAGAAGAATATCTGATAAACACCAGAGGGAAGCCTGCCATAAGGACAATTTCTTCATACCATAAGAATTCAAATATCAGAAGCAATCAAGAAGTTATGCTGATCAGAACATAGCCTGGCAGTGAAATATCAAAACTGTCCAGACTTGATCCAGAATGGATCAGAGGATATGTTTGCTGGCCTTGATCAGAAGGAAGAAATATCAGATGAAAACCTGGACCACACCAGGATGAAGACTGCCATGAGGAGAGTTGTTCCAGCTCAGAAGTAATCAAATGTAATAAGTATTACAGAAGATAATCTGACCAGAACATAGCATGACAGTCAAATTTTACTTCATCTAGAAAACGATACCAGAGGATATCTCCAGAAAATACATTCAGAGGAAGACATCCAGAATGATCAAAACTGAACCTCCTGATTGATTATCAATCTCCAGAAAGTTCAAATACTAGGACTCCAGATTGATTATCATTCTCCAGAATTTTCATTAACATTCTGCAGAAGTTCATCATCACTCTCCAAGCTGTTTTGACATAATCAAAACTCCAATTCTGCTGTCAAGATTGATAAACAATCTTAACAATATACAATGCATCAAGACAGCTTCCAATATGTTCAGAAAAACAGTCCAGATCGATTATCAATCTCCAGGATATCCAAAAAGCTAAAGCTCCAGATTGATCTTCAATCTCCAGCAACTACAGTTTTCTGCAACAACATTCTGTGATCATTTTTCAATCTATTTTAAGTGATTCAAAAGCTCCAGTTCAATCATACAATATTATCACTTATCAGAAGTGTTGAAAGATCATTAATTACTCAAGAAAGATTGATTCAAAACGCAACACAGCCCAAGCCTGAACAGTGAAATAAAAATAGTCAAGTGGGATTATTTTTATTCAGAAATAATGCCTCCTGTCCAGTCTGACAAAAGGCATTAACAACGGCTATATTTTGAACATCATTAAATGCTCTCACGCCTATAAAAGGAAGGCAAAAGTTCAGGAAGAAACATAGCTTCAAGTACAGAGAAAAACATCACTCACATACATCTTCATACTTGAAAGCTTCTCAATCATAAAGAAAAGATTCAGTTCTGTTTTTCCTCTTCATATCAGAATCATTTACTGAATTCTTTTGTCAAGAATCTAATCTCAAACACGAGTTGAGCATACTCAGATTCTGTCTAAAAATCAAAGAAGTTCAAGTGCTAACAAGTTTCTCCAAATCATTCACATTCACATACTTGAAATTCTGCAAATCATTTACAGAATCAGTTGTAGTTAAATTCACTTTACTCTGATATATTCATACTGATTTATCTGTAAAAGAATCGAAATCTCAAACAAGAGTTGAGACATTTCAGATTCTAAACAATCTCATTATTATTGTAAAACTCAAACTATAAGAGTTTAATATAGTTTGAGGTAGATTGTAAGAAATCCTATCAAGACAGATAGGTGATTTGTTTAATCTGATACCAGGTGGAATTAGATTAAGTTCTGTAAACAAAGATCAAGGTTGATCTAAGCTAAGTGCTGTAAAACCAAGAAGGTTCTTGTATTAAACACTTAGTGGAAAATCTCACCGTGGTGAGGACTGGACGTAGCCCGGGTTGAGTGAACCAGGATATATCTGTGTGTGATATGTCTTCCCTTATCTCTATTTACTTTCAGTCTGTTAATTATCAAGTTAAATAGATAAACTGAACTGTTGATTTCAACTAACCAAGAACGTTCTCTGTTTTCTGGTGAAAACCAAGAACGTTCACTGTTTTCTGTTTTCACAACCAAGATCAATCTTGAGTTATTTTCTTAAGTTTTTAACAGAAATTTTAAAAGGGCGGATTTACAATTCAAACCCCCCTTCCTTGTAAATCGATATTGCTACTTCAGATATATCATGATGTGTTATGATACGATATATTGTGATTATTTGCGTCTTTTTTTTACTTGTATTATACTATCAATATAGTTTCGAAACTCACCTCTTTTGTTATTTGTGTTTAACTGGTTTAACCCTACGTTTGCGAAATCGCAGTTATTACATATTAATGAGTCTTGAAATTCAAGTTTGAGAGAAATTTCGCTTTGATAGGTGATACCAGGAATAAGAGTTGTAATTTGTATTTTACTTATTTAATTAGAAATGACTTTTTGTATGAAAATCTTACAAGTACTAGTAAATTTTTGAAATTAAATTAATAAATTATAGTTGAATAAAGTTCATTGATATTGCACTGTTTTAATTGAGGAATAAAGTTTGAATTGTTTCATGTGTACTTTGAGAAACGTAATATTCTAAATTAGTTATAAAAGTTTTTATTTTTTTGAAAATAGATTTTTTATCCGATGTGATTTTTTAAAAAAAATCTAATATAAATTATTATATATGTTATTTTGGGTTTAGAATGTTATAATTATGGTCGAACTATTACTTTTATTTTTTAAAATTTGCTAAAAAACACAAAATTTTAAAGTCAATCTAAAAATAGCAAAAAAAAAAAACTATAATTTGAGTCATCCCAAACTTTGCTCTTAATAATTTTGTTCAATTTTTTTAGTTGTATTGAGCCAATCCACATGACTTCATTTTTAAGGTGGACTAAATGACCTTAACTAAAAAGATTCATTCATGATGAGTTTTTTACTTGTCACCCTCACCTATACCTCTCCCTCCTCTCAATATACTTAAAGAGACTATTTTACCTCTTTTATTTTATATAAAAATAGAAAATTTCAGAGTAGAAAATTTTCAAAAAATGAAATTTCATAAATTTATATATTTTTGATATATAATAGGAAACTTTCGAAATAGGAAATTTTAAAAAAAATTGTCATTATTCAAACAAAATTTACATTTCAAATATTTGTGTAAAATTCTAAATTTTTGAAACTTTCATCTTCTTCGAAAGTTTCAAAATGTAAAACTATTTTTCGAAAATTTGGTTTTCAAAACTTTCAAAAAAATCATATTTCAAATTTTTAAAATTACGAAACTTTTGTTGAAGGTAGGTTTGAAAATTTTAAAATAATTCAAACTTTTGAAATTTTTTAATTGATTTGAAACATTGGAAAGGTAAGTTCCACTTTTTCAAAAAAAATTCAAAATTTCAAACAATTGAAATTTTCGAAATAGGAAATTCGATAAATTCTAAAACAGAAATAGGAAATTTTTGAAATAGAAATAGGAAATTCTAAAATAAAAAACTTTTGAAATAGGAAATTCTAAAAAAAAACAATAATGTAATAATTTTCAAACAAAAATTACGTTTCGAAAATTTGGGTAAAATTCCAAAATTTTAAAACTTTCATCTTCTTCGGTTTCAAAATGTAAAATTATGTTTCGAAAATTTGGTTTTCGAAACTTTTAAAAAAATCCATGTTTTGAAATTTTGAAAATTCTGAAACTTTGCATTTCGAAACTTCTGTTAAAGATAAAAGTTTCAAAAATATTTTATAAATACAATAAATTGTACTTTAAAAATTTCAAATTAATTCAAACTTTTAAAAATAAACTCCTTTTTTATTTTGAAAATTTAATAATCGATCAAAGTTTTGAAAATTTGAAAAATTTCTAATAATTTTTGTTAAAATTTCGAATGTGTGAATGAAAAGAAAAAAAATTCAATTCTTTATACAGTAAAAAAGATTAAATAGTCTCTTTTTAAGTGTATTGAGGAGTGAGAGATATAACTTATAAATGAGGGTGTTAGGTCGAATTTTTTAAAGTCCTATCCATTTGATTTAGCATATTTTGACGGTTCTGATGACACCAATATTTCATTTGTAAAGTCCAATTTGGTATGTTAACAAGTATAGTACAATATTTTTGTATGCTCTTTTTTTTTATTACAAATTTTTTGTATGTTGTTGGGTAGCATTTCTCCTCACCAACCATAAAATGTTCGTTATAAAATTCAATAAATAACCACTGCAAAATAAATAAAAAATTCATGATTTAAGTATATACAACAACAAAAATTAGTAAAAAAAATCAATAAATTTGTATTAAAAATTGGTACATTGTTTCCACGTCTTAATAACCACTCGATTTTCAATCCTTTTGAAGCAAGACTGAGAATGAGTATTCCAGTATCTCTTCGACATGCTTCATAAATTTTATTGCACTTTATTGATGTGAATGAAATTCAAATCAAGATTTTTCTGAATATAATATCATCATAATCAAATGCTAGAGTTAGATAGATAGATTTAATTGTCTTAATTACATTAAATGAAATTCATTTTTCATTTAATAAACCCTCCATATAGACCAAATCAAAATGTAGAAGCTGATACATTTTTTTTGTAGTAACTAATTAACAACAACTGAAATGTATTTTTATGGAAAAATAAGGTAATCTAGCTCATTTTCAAGTTTACTAAAATTCAATAAAATAAAAAATATTGATTAAAATGGAATATATGAATGAAATTGCTAATAACGGATCATGCCAAATTCAATAATTGGAGCCTCCATCGCCCCTCGGGTACGCATTTGCATGTTCTTATCCCAACCTGAAAATATGTAATTATTTTAAAATATCGATAATGTGAGAGATTATATTAATATAATTTTATAATTTCAAATAATAATTAACTGTTTTCAAAGCATAGCTCAAATAATTGAGTTGAGACTCTTTGAAAATAAGATCCAACTTCATATCATAATAAGCTAAAAAAACATTTGTTTATACAAAACAAAATAGTATATAGTATAATTAATTAATTAGTGAAATTACCAGCAGAGACGTCGAAACCACGGGCTTCTAACTCACGATGCTCTTGGCAAATGGAAATTGAGACACAACAACAACTTGCCACACAATCACAAAATTGTGTTCCTTCAATCCCATAAAACTTCCTTAATTTTGTACGATAAATGCATGCATATAGTGACCCAAATTGAGAAAAACCACCGAGTAGACAATATAGCATTGCATGCACATAACAAGCTGTCATTATAAAAAAAAAACGGACTTTATATTATGGTAGTATATTCGATTCCATCAAAAATAAAATTAAGGTTGAATCACACACTTACAAGATGTTCCTTTGTCCACAATTTCAGCCACCCTTCCGAAACTAATACAGGGGCACCATAGAGTGAGACAACCTACACATGATTAAAAATTGAAACTCATGAAATTAAGCTCAAACTTTTCTAATTCTAAAAAACACACATAGATATGTCACTTGGATTGATTGAATTCCACAATTCCCGCAATCACAAATCAACATCATTTGTGCAAGATCAAATTGTTTGTGTCGTAATCTCGATTAATTAATTTCAATTATTTTTGTAAAAAAGAAAACTCTAATATATGACTTTTATCAAGGCTGTTTACACAATTACTTTTTACCCTAGGGAATTATAAATCCATGTGTATATGAGTGTGTGGGGGTGAAGATAGAAACAATTAAACAAATGAAAAAAAGTTGTATGCAATGTGTGAGAGTATTACAAGAGCTACAATCAGAGAAGCAATCAAAAAAGCCAGTGGACCATGATCCAAAAGTAGGCATGTGTAGAACGTTTTAGGGGGTAAAATTTGTCTTTAGAATTCACTAAAAATTCAATATGTGTAGTGAAAATTTTGTCTCTATGAATCATTTATTTATATATGAAGAGAAGGGGAAATTGCATTCAAAGGAGACTACTCGGTTTTAATGTCCCAAAAAGAAAAAGTTTTGTTCAAATTGACTAAGGCACTTCAAAATATTGTTTCTATATGCATTTACCTTGTATCATTAGTATTGGATTGACAATCTATAAGAACTATTCAATGTTTATAAAAGGCTTAACATTGATGTATTTTCATTATTATAATTGGAAAGTACATAAATAATTACTTGAGAGTGATCTATATAATATTAATTAAAAGATATAATTAAAAAAAGAAAAATTAAATTTGCATAAATAAGTAAAACTAAAATAATACTCTTTTAAAATAACTTATTTACAAATGTAAAATTTATTATGGGAGAGAATGATTATAAAATTAAATGACATGTCATACTAACAAGTGTCTTTAAGATATTTGTAAAAGAATTAAAAAGGGAAATAAAAGTGAAATATTATGTAAAAAGGATCAAAATTTAAATTTCAAAGAGTTGATTGCACTTTTTCCAAAATAAATTTTTTACTTTTAATATCTTAATAAGTCCCTTTGAAGTATTTTCCTCAATTTAATGAAATGGTATGAATTTATGAGTAGTATTTAATTGGATGTTACATTTTGAGTGTCATTTTAAATTAGCCCGTTTCAAATCTAGTAGTCATGAAAATTCGATAACACTCCCTCCATTTTATCAATTTAACAAAATAATTTTGTGAATGCAAATTTTAATTTTCCAACATAATTAATATTATGCGACAAAATAGTACATTCTATTTCGTATTATTATACTGATAGTGAGAAAACACACAATAAATAATAAGAATAATAAATAGTAAAATTATTATTCTTTTTTGTTTATTTATACTCATTTATTAATATCTATAGAATGAACAAACTTTACATTTAATGAGTTTTTGAAAGAGGGCTTTCTCGTGTCCGCTACTTTACTAAAGTTGAATCATTAATATATTCAGTTATACGCAATATATTACCTCCCTTCTCGTTTGTAAGTTTATTTTTTAGATGGAGCGGGAACATTACTTCAAATTCTCGTAAGTAATATTCAAATTCAAATTAAAATATTCAATCTAATAATATTGATACTTGCTAATTAAGCTACACCTACAAATATTTATAAGTCATTTTATATTTATTTTTAGAAAAAAAATATACAGTATATTTAATGAGTTCATTTTTTATATAATTATTTTTAAAATATCATTTTGTATATAGATGTGTTTAAATTCATCTTTTCATCTTCCAATACATATATCAGTATTAATTAAAAGTATATTTAGAACAATAAATAAATATATTTAATACACAAGTAGTATATATATATATATATATACTTAACAAACAAAAAAAATGAAATAAGTATCAACTATTAATATAAGAAAGTAAAACACTACTAACAATTAATATTAACCTCCTCAATTTTAACCATAGTAGGAATATGAAAGATAAAAATGACAATATCATTCATTAAATAAAGTGGTTTTCTTACACAAAAAAAGAGGTGGATTTTTTAAAGTGGATGATTGAGAAAATAAAATAGTTTGTAAAAGTAAAAAATTGAGAAACTACCATTTTTTTTTATGAAAAAGACAAAAAAAAAATGAGACAGATATTTATAACTATTGCAAAAAAAAATGCAGGATAAATATTTTTTAAATAAAAAAATATAAAAAATTATGAGATAAATATTTATCATTAAAATATAAAAAAAACATAAGATAAATATTTATAATTGATGCATAATAAATATAAATTAAATATTTTTTAGTGATAAATATAAAAAATTCGACTTCCTCGATTCTAATCGTTGCAAGAATATGAAGAATAAAAATGACAATTTTATTCATTACAAAAAGTTTTTTTTTTAAATGAGTGGATTTTTAAGGAAAAAATAGGTGGTATTTTGAAGTTGAGAATTGAGAAAATAAAGTAATATTTCGAAATTAAAAATTGAGAAACAACAATTTCTTTTTTTAAAAAAATCCAAGAAAGTATTTGCAAAAAAAGTACAAGATCAATATTTATTCCTACTACATAAAAAATACGGGATAAATATTTTTCAAATAAATAAATATAAAAAATTGTAAAACAAATATCTATCATTGATATATAAAAAAAATACATGACAAATACTAAAATAACACATGATAAATATTTATAACTGGTGCATAAAAAAACATGGTCAAATGTTTGTTAGTGATAAATCTAAAAAATTACAGGAGAAATATTTACAACTAATATATAAAAAATATGAAGCAAATATTTGTCATTGATAAATATTAAAAAATGCATAATAAATATTTATAAATAATGCATGAAAAACACGAGATAAATGCTTATAAGTCAAATATATAAAAAATTATATAACAAATATTTCTTATTGACACATAAAAAATATGAGACACATATTTGACACAGATAAATATTAAAAAATAACAAGACAAATATTTTTCATTGACATATATAAAATACAAGATAAATATTTGTCGTTAATATATAAAATAAGAGTTTTTGTTTAAAACTTAACTAGACACTTTTAGAATATTGATGACTGGTCACTTTAGTTTCTTGCTGGTCAATAAATAAAATTTTAATATTTTATTCTTCATTTTTTCAAAAGAACTTTTTATTTATTCTTGAAGCAATTAGAAAATTCATCAACAAAAAAAATAATTTTTAGGAAATCTTAAATTAATTAATATTTTCTTCTTTCAGAAAATTGCATAGTTATCAAATGAAAAATATATGCATGCAATTATATAATATTTACCTTTTAATCACATTTTCCTTACAATCTTGAATATTTCCAATAATCCAATTTAGTGAGTCACCTATTACAATTTACAGCTTTTAATTATTTGATTGTAAAAAAAAAGGCTTTTAATACTCTTCTTTCTTTTGAACCATAACCCTTCATATTTTCAGTCACTATAATAATTTATAAGTTAAATAGCACTCGCCCTTAACTTAATTTCAGTTAAAGTTTTAGTCTTTTGTCTTTTTTTTTCGATTTGATTAAGTAACAATTTGATCCTTTATGTTTTAAAATGTCAACAATTTTATCTTTTTTTTTTTTACAAAAATTCAAAAAACTCATCAAAATTTTCAACCAAAACCCATAAAATTATTTGTATTCTTCAATATAATACAAATTTCATCAAATTTGAAACTCAAATCTTCAAATAAATTCATATTTTCATTTCTAACAATATCAAATAAAGAATGAAATTTGATGAAATTTGTATTATATTAAAGAATATAATTAATTTTATGGGTTTTGGTTGTAAATTTTGATGAGTTTTTTGGATTTTTGTAAAATAAAAGGATAATATTGTTGACATTTTAAAACATAAAAGATCAAATTGTTACTTAAAATTAAAATAAAGGACCAAATTAGGAGAAAAAAAAAGATAAAAGACTAAAACGTTAATTGAAATTAAGCTAAGGGATCACAGGTGCTATTTAGCCTAATTTATAAATTGAATTCTACTAATTATTTCACGATTTTACGGATTTAACTCATTTAAAATAAATAATTTATTTTCAAAAATAAAGTGAGTAATATTGATTATTAATAGTCGAATGAATAGTTGATATTAATCATAAATTGTTATAATATCAACAATTAATTCACTCATTTTATTCTTGACTTTATAAAAGTCAAATTTTATATTTACACATGACCTATGATATATTTGTAATTGAGTCACATGAGTTGAATATTATTTTCTATTTTTCTTTTCTTTTCTTTTTATTTTTGATTGCATTGTTTCTTGTGGTGTGTTTTCCCATATAAAAACATTTAAACATTTTCATTCTTTTTACCATAAATTGCAAAATCAATTGTTAATTAAATTTCATTAATCAAATCAACTCTATAATTCAGAAAGAAAAAATTCACAAGATTTAATAAGAGAAAAAACCAAGATTTATTGTCAATGACAAATTGGATACTAAAAATCAATTTAATTTAATACATTTAAAACAATTAAATGCATATAAAGAGGTTTGTTGTTACAAAATTAATTCTATAAACAAATACGACTTATTTCTCTATTGTTCGTGTACACATGACAAACTCTACCTAGTAGTACTTCTTGCTTGAATTATCATAAATGCATTTAATTAAACTTTAAAATTCTTTTTATAACAACAAAAATTAAAACACTTTTATAATCGTATGATGCTTGAAGATTCATTATGTGTTTGATTCTTTCCTTGGAAGGATTGATTGAAGCAACCTCAATTGAATGATATTTATGACAATGAAATCCTAATAACTAAAATAATCAGTCAATTTTTTTTTTATATTCCGAAAAATTTATAAGATATTTATGACAATGAGATCCTAATAAAGAAAAACTAAAATAACTGGAACTATTTTTTTTTAAAGTTTTTTTTAATATATTAATATTTCAAAAAATTTATAAAATAACTATAAAACATATATGTGTTTTAGAAATTTTAACTTTGTGTACTCGAAAATTTTTTCTAGAATATAAACGTATATCACAAAACATAAAATTTAAATTTTTTTTAAAAAGGATAAATTTAAAATTTTATTAATATGAAATAAAAATATAAATATGTTAAAATACGAGATAAAAATATAAATATAAATATAAATATAGGGTAAAAAATATTTATATCATGATTCTTTTGAATATTGTCTATATAAGATTAAAAAATACAACCTATTTACCAATTTTGTAAACTAATAATCTATATCTGTAATCTATATAATATAAAAAATACAACATATTTCCAATTTTTGTGTGCACGTGGCATCCCCTAAGTAGTAGCGTTTCCAAGTTGAATTACCCATAAATGCATGTATGATTCAATTTTCAAAATTCTTTCACAACCATATAATTATCTAATATATATTCATTATTTATAGATTGTTTAACTATAACAAATTATTGAAGCCACCTGAAGTGGTTACGAAAAACAATTGAAATATTATTTATGACCATATAAAATATCATGATAATTAAAATAATTAGTCAAAAAGTCAATTTAAATTAAATAGTATCTACAAAAGAAAATGTATTGAATTAAAGAATTTCTATAAATAATTGGCTATTTTAATTTCAAGAGACAAGTTTTTCGAATGTACCAATCCTAAATCAACATTTCCATTCTTAAAATATTCCAACCGTCAAAACATTTCCACAACAACTTCCATATATTGCAAAATCATTTTCCATTTAAATTAAATTTGGTTCATCATCTCAACTTTATCCTTTAGCAAAAAATACTTCATAATAGAAAGAAAGAGAAAAAATTCAGGGATAATTTCAATGACAAATAAAATAGTAAAATGAATATAGTATGTACTAGAGAGATTCCATGTTACATTATTTATTATACTCTTTTTACCAACTTTTTTGTTTATTTATCGCATCAAGAGTATGTTTGGAACATTTATTGGTAAGGTATTTATGTTTTTCAAAAATCATTTATTTGTGATTTTGTCCACTTTTAGTTGTTTTCTTTTGAAAAATACATGTTAGCCCGACAAAAGAAGACATGAAAACAAAATAAGAAACACAAACATTTTTTATTGGGGAAAAAAGAAAAAGATTTGGCAAAGTAATATAGGAGGGTAAACAATGACAAATTAAGGAATGTCCAACACCAAATAATAACAAGAACATGGATTCGTGCGTTCAAGAACTTCATCACGAAAAAAGAAGAATAATGAGGGAAGACAGAAATGACTATAGTGTTTTAATTTGTATCACTAGTTAAATTTTCTATTTGATAAAGACGGGTAGAATTTGATGAAATTTCTAAACACAAATATATAACCTCTTAAAAATTAAACCAAACACATTTTTTATAAAATATTTTCTTTTTTCCTCTCTTGTCCAGTCAAACACACTTTAGAATATTTTGATGTGTATAAAATTAAATCTCTTATTTTCTAGTATAACATCTAAATTTAGTATAATGAATTATATTCCTTGGATCACTGTGTCACAAACAACCCATATACTAATATAACAGTGACAAATATCATAAACAGAGGAATATTTATGTAATGCAATTGCAAACAAGGTTGGTGGAATAAATACAGAGAAGATATATAGAGCTATGTTAAGATATGTGGACTCCTTCGTTGGTTAGTATAATGGATCAATTTTAAATGGATAATTAAAGCAATTTAATTCTCCTATTTTCATTATTTTTTACTAAAAAATATTCATTAATTTAAATTGAAAAAGATAAATGTGAATAAATTCAAAACACTCAAAGTAATAACATAAGATCGAAATATATCTACAAATATGATAAAAATAAATTGATCAAAAGATTCATGCCTCTAAATGTGTAGTGTTAATGACTAAATCATTGACTGAATCTGTAATAGAGAAGGACTGATATATCAATCTACATCACACAAACATCACGATAAGACAAAAAAATGTCGCACAAAGACGACAAACAAAACAATGTTGTACTCAAACAAAAAAAAATTATAATAAAATGCGGGAAAAAAACCAATTTTATATGAAAAATCACATATGTTTAGATTAAAAAAATGATGCAAATGAATAATTCTGAGCTAAAAAAAAAAACTTTAAACTACATTTTTTAAGTGAATAAGGAAGAAGGAAGAGAGAAATAGAAGAAAGGTCAACAAATGCATGCAGTTGGGTTTCTCAATATTATTTTTATACACAAATTTAGGGTAGGGGGACAGTGCCCTAGTCTAAGGTGCGAAAGATTTTATAATTTATTGAACACTTACAAATAGATTTATTTTTGTCTCTTTCTAATGATAGTGGTGCGGAGTAAACATCAACCTATTGAATTTAATATATGTCTTTTACTATTATACTATATTATTTTTTATTTATACTTAAAATTTTTAGAAAAAGAAATATGTCAAATTTGAAATATACAAGTGGAATTCTTTTTGGTGCTTTTGTTAATTTGGTAGGTCCATCCAAATTTCTCTTAGATATAAGATCCCCTTAAGATAAGATAATATATATTCCTTAGGACTTTGATATTTTTAGGTGAAAATTAAGATCCCGTCTCTCATCAATTTACTTAGCTCCAACATAAATAAAATCAAAGCTTGCAATTTGCAGAGAGAAAGGGACAATCATAGCCATCTATATATTTATACTGCAAATAACATCAAAGGACCACTCCATGGTTTTTTTTCTCTTGACGACACTAAAGAATCACCTTAATATGTATTTAGCTATATTTTTTTATGATAATTGAAGTTTATATGTAGATTGATTGAGAACATAAGGTGTTTAATTAATTATACTAACCTCACTAGGAAGATCCCACAATATGCGCAAGAAGAAATCTGGCTGAGCATTAACAATTCCAGGAGGTAATCTTTGTGCACCTGTAGGATTTGTTGGAACCCAAATCTGCGTACAATCCTCAAAGTAAGTGGCAATTGTCTAATTATAATGTTAACTTGTACAATGTTCAAATCCTTTTAACAATAGTCTATTATGATTGATTAATAAACAACAATGGAACTGTGAACCTATGAACTTTTAACAACCTTGATCATAAGTATAAATATATAAGACGCAAACATTTGCTGGATTATTTAGTATAAATAATAAGATATAAGAAATTTAGTATCAAAGAGTTTTTTTTTTTTTTTACAAAAATCATATTTTTAAGATCTTGCTGACACACACTCTTTAATTTATTTAGGGACATCAAAAAACTGATTTTAAAAACGAGAGAACTAAAAGTTTATTTTATGTAAAATAGGAGATTAAAAGTATATTTAAGCTTAAACTTTTTTTAGTACGACCATTTTTTTCACATGCATATTAAAAGTTTTTATAATCATTCAAATAAAATATCTATTCAATATTCCTTAATAAAAGTTTAAATTTTGATTTAATCAAATGTATCACAATAAAATTTATTAGATAATTTTTTTTGCAAAAAAAAAATTAATAGATAATTCATTTTAAAATAAAAATAAATTTCAAATTTAAAAAAAAGAAAAATATATGCGCACCATTATCAAATATCCGAAATTCGAACCAAATCATTATATTTTATTTTACATTGTATCATAATATTATCTTAAAATAAATTAGATTCTTGTGTAAATGTTCATAAATAAATTAGATTCGGTTAGGCAAAATAAATGAGTTCATATATAACTCATCCACCACTCTTAAATTTGAACAAATTAACTGTCCAATATGGTTGGAGGATTTCCAAAATAATGAAAAAAATTCACAAACTATCATGTGAACATACATTTCATGAGATGTGTATATTAAAACATATATTTGAACATGATACTTGTCCTGTCTGTAGGTTAGATTTTAGTATATATAATTTTATTAAATAAATATCACTTCATATCCATTAACTGTTTCTAAAATAATTTATAATGGACTTAATGTTAGAAAGAGAAAAAAGCAAATGAATGTGAGATTAGTCTCGTTTGGTTGGAATCTTTCATGCTATACAGCAGCAATTTTTGCATACTAGTCGCGCTTAATTATTCCTCAATAGACCTTAATTTTTACTCTTGAAAGTATTGTCAATTACATTATGTTGTATTTTATAAAATTAATTAAAAAAACTGTTCACTCTAAATAAGTTAAATTATTATTATCACTTTACCGTCATTTGAGTTTTTACTTTTACTTTTTGAAAAAAAAAATTACAAAGTATTTAAAAGTTAAAGTTAACCTCTCCTACTTCAATATTCATTTTCAAGAATAGTGACTCTCTAGTATTATGTCATCATCCAATAATATATATATATAAAATAAATAAGTGAATGATTAAGCAAAATTTAGTCAAATTAAACACTCACATATAAGAGTACCAATTATTCTATATATGTTTTACAGTAACTTTTTTTATCAATCACTCTTATACTAGAATGTAACAGTTCTTAGAGATCATCATTCCTCATGGGTAATTAATAAAAATTAAAACAAAAAACATTTTCAACCACTTACCCAAGTGGAGACAATAAAATAAATTATAATACATAATATTACATAGAATATGACCCTATTTAGTATTCAGAGCAAGAAGATGGAGTCATAATCAATAATGATTTTGGTCAACAGACAACAATCACAAACGAAGATGACCTGACGAATGTGTTGGAATGACGATTTTAGTCTTGGTTGAAAGCATTACAATAATATTATGTTGTTCTTGACTTTTAGCGGAATACATTATTTTTATAGTAAGTTAAGTTTTCTTTTCTTTTTTAATTATGGTCGACTTACTACTTTTATTTTTCAAAACTAGCTCAAAAACACAACTTTTTAAAGTCAATCTAAAAATAACAACAACAAAAAAACTATTAATTGAGTGATCTCAAATTTTTCTCCTAATAATTTTTTTATATTTTTAATTGTAATGGACCAATCCATAGTCCGCTGACACGGCCCTGACCTGACTTTATTTTTAATGTGGTATGTTAACACGTATATATTTTATTATTATTTATTAACATTATTATTTGTTAGTAACTTAATATTTATTGAGTGAAAAATATATAACTTTATTAGTTTTTCTTATATATAAAGGTCTAATTTAGCTTATTTAAAAAATATAAAATATATTATTTAAATATTTTAATATGAAATAGACTTTTAAATAGACTTTAAAGTCGGACCAAATTTAAAAAAAAACGAAATCAAACTTTTAAATAGACTCTAAGATCAGACTAAACTTTAAAAATCAATTTAATATAATACTTTTAAGACAATTAAATGCATATAAAAAGGTTTGTTGATACAAAATCAAATACTATAAACAAATACGACTTAGTTCTCTATTAAATTTTAAAATTCTTTTTTGTACCATTTATGTACCATAAAATATAAAGTTTGAATTTTTTTAAAACAATAAATTTGAATTTTTATTAAAATGTGGTTCTTTTTTGTATAAATATGGAATATAGAATAAATTTTTTATTCTATTATAGTTCTTTTTAATATTGTTGATATAAGATTAAAAAATACAACCTATTTCCCAATTTTGTAAACTGATAAACTATATATGTAATCTATATAATATAAAAAAATACAACATATTACCCAATTTTCCTGTACACGTGGCTTCCTCTAAGTAGGAGTGTTTCCTAATTGAGTTAACCATAAATGCATATATAATTCAATTTTTAAAATTCTTTCATAACCATATAATTATTTGATGTATTCAATATTTGTAGATTTTTAAAATTCTTTCATAACCATATAGTTATTTGATGTATTCATTATTTGTAGATTTTTAACTGTAACAAATTATTGAAGCCACCTAAAGTGGTTAAAAAAAATTGAATATTATTTATTGTTGAGAAAAAATCTCTTTTAATGATAACAAAATTATCTTAAGATTATGATTACACTATGCTTGCATTTAAGTATTGTACTAAGAAAGGAACAGGATCCAAAGATCGCAACCTCCTGTCCAGAAGAATGAATGCATGCAGGAAACAAAGCCGTTAATTCTTGAAGCAGAAAATCTGAAGTTAAAACACTAGAAGTAGAATATCTGGAAAACAGAAGATCTGGAACAGAAAACCAGAAGCAAAACATCTGGAACAGAAAACCAAAAGCAGAACATCTTGAAAACAGAAGCAAAACATCTGGAACAGAAAACCAAAAGCAGAACATCTGGAACAGAAAACCAGACGCAAAACATCTGGAACAGAAAACCAGAAGCAGAAAACCTGAAAGTTGAAGACACCAGATAATGCATCCATAAGGTACCAGAGGATGCATCATGAAATCTCTAGAGGATATCTTTGTTGGCCCATATCAGAAGGAAACAAAGTCAGAAGGAGACATGACCAGACCAGAAGGAAGCCTGCCAGAGGAAGACTGGATCCAGACCAGAAGAAATCATAAGTCAGACTTATTCAAGAAGTTCTTCTGACCAGAAGATGGCCTGACAGTGAAGTGAAAAACAGCCCTGAATTAATCAGAAGATAAGCTAAAAGGTCCAGACTGAAATATCGTTTGTCCAGAATTAATCCAGACCCAGTTCAGTGTTGGCCAAGATCAGAAGATCATACCATGGCCCAGTGTTGGTCGGAATCAGAAGGTCAGAATGAATGGTCCAATGTTGGTCGAAATCAGAAGGTCAGAATGAATGGTCCAGTGTTGGCCGAGATCAGAGGATCTCAGAAGACCAGTTTGCTAGTCCAGGTTGGCCGACATCAGAAGATGAAAATCAGAAATGAATATCAGAAGATGAATTTCAGAAGAAACAAATCAGAGGATAAAAAGATGAACATTAGAGGATAAAATTCAGAAGACGAACTTCACATGATAAACATCAAAAAATGAATACCAGAAGATACGCACCAGAAGATAAAATTCAGAAGACAAACTTCACATGATAAACATCAGAAGATGAATACGAGAAGATACACACTAGAAGATAAATATCAGAAGATGAACTCTAGAAGGTAAACATCAGAAGACGAATACCATAAGGTGAACTTCAGACACCAAAAGGAAATTACCAGAGGATAAATTCTAGCTGCTCATTCATCCCCTCACATTAAGAACAACTAACAGTTCCAAAGTATCAAAAGCTGCATTCACGAACAGAGAAGGGTCATGTCTTGGAACCAGAAAAGAGCACTGACCAGTTGTTAAAAACATATGGAATGATCTAACCTCCTGGAAAGCCAAGTAAAGAAGTAACCTCCCAAGTGCCAGGCTGTAAAAGGACAGAATGGCAAGGCTGTAAATTCAAAACAACAGTGAGGTTCATTACATCTTGGAAAAATGGTCAGAAAGGAAAATTTTCTTGAAGAGAAAGTTTCCTTCTCTCTATAAAAGGAAGGCTGCTCTTCTTCAGTAAAACACACAACTACTCGAGCAAAACAGAAAAATATCAAGAGGCTATCAAGAGCATTATCAATCTCCTTTCAAGTTTTCTATAATCTTACACTAGATCTTTGTTTCATCTTTGTAGAAAGTAAATTCTATCAAACTACTTCATATCATCTTTAGAACTTCAAGTGAGTAACACTTGAGAGAAATTAGAAGGAAAAAATTGTAAGCTTGGTGAAGCTAAAGAATACACGATTTGTAATCAACCTCAGTGAGAGGCTGATAGCTTTTGATACTTAGTAAAAACTCACAAGTGTGTGAGGACTGGACGTAGCCTTCATTGGGTGAACCAGTATAAAAATTCGTGTGTCATTATTCTCTCTCTACCTTTCAACATCTGATAATCATCTTTTGAAAGAGGACAGTAGTTTAAAACTAAAACAGAATTTTCAAAACCTTTAATATGTCTATTCAACCCCTCTTTCTAGTGATATTCTAGCCACTTCATTTATGTTCATATTGCATATCATAATAATTAAAATGATTAGTCGAAAGAGTCCATTTAAATTAGTTACTATACTAAAAAATTTCTATAAACACTTTGCCATTTTCATTTCAAGAGACAAGTTTTTCGAATGTACCAATTCTAAATAAACATTTCCATTCTTTAAAATATTACAACAATCAAAACATTTTCACAACAACTTCCATATATTGCAAAATCATTTTCCATTTAAATTAAATTTGGTTCATCGTCTCAACTTTATACTTTAGCAAAAAATACTTAATAATAGAAAGAAAGAGAAAAAAATCCAGGGATATTAATTTCAATGACAAATAAAATAGTAAAATGAAATGAGTTAATATTTTTACTTATCACTAGTAGCTGGTATGTTCTGTTAGGAAAAAAATTAAATCAATTTAATTATTTGAAATTCAACGTTTGAATTCATCGCATTATTGGTTTGATTTTTATCCCCTATTATGTCAACATGTTACAATCGATGTGCATTTTAGGTTTTCCAACCGTTCATTCTTTCGATCCAAAAGGTTAAAATTATACTAAATTATAAGTATATAAAATATACTAAACAATCACTATATATAATGAAAAACCAATACAATGATCATACACTGAGTTTATACTAAACTAGGCATAGACAAATTACAAGCCAAATAAACAGCCAAATGTAAAGACTTAAAGGAAACTAACCCTAGTTACCAATGGCCTAATCTAGCATTATGATAATCATATTATATTATATTCTGAAAAAATTTCCTTTGAATTCCTTTCACATCACTAAAGAATAAAGAATGTATAATATTTAATATTGATAAGTATTGATATCTTTATATTATACGTCGTGTATCGGATTTGAATTTAAGATCTTGCAGTTGTGTGAATTAATTATAATATTATTTAGGCTAAATAGCACTTGTGGTCCCTTAACTTAATTTTAATTAACGTTTTAGTCTTTTTATCTTTTTATTTTTTTTCCCGATTTGGTCATTTATTTTAATTTTAAGTGACAATTTGATCTTTTATGTTTTAAAATGTCAACAATATTATCATTTTTTTTTACAAAAATTCAAAAAAAAATCATCAAAATTTTCAACCAAAACCCATAAAATTAATTATATTATTTAATATAATACAAATTTCATCAAATTCGTAACTCAAATCTTCAAATAAACTCATACAAAAATTTCATCAAATTTCATTCTTTATTTGTTGTTAAAAATGAAAATATGAGTTTATTTGAAGATTTGAGTTTCGAATTTGATGAAATTTGTATTATATTGAAGAATATAAATAATTTTATGGATTTTGGTTGAAAATTTTGATGAATTTTTTGAATTTTTGTAAAAAAAAATGATAACATTGTTGACATTTTAGAATATAAAAGATCAAATTGTCACTTAAAATTAAAATAAAGGACCAAATCGGAAAAAAAGAAAAAAAAGATAAAAGACTAAAACATTAACTGAAATTAAGTTAAGGGACCACGAATGCTACTTAGTCTATTATTTATTATCTCTTTTAAAGAAAAAAAAATACATAAAATTTATGAAGCAATCAGAAAAAATTTTGTTTGAATTTCATTTAGATCAATAAAGAATGCAATAAAATTTACGAAACATGTCCTCCATCCGCATGCATGTCTTCCATTTATTACCAAGTACAAGACCCAAAAAAGGTCTTTATCAAATAAGTTTTTTTTTTACATAAAATAGATGAAAAATATTACAATAACTAACTTACACAACGAAATTTCAGATTCAAATTTAAGATCTGACGTTTAACCTAACAATATTAATTATTTAATAAAAATTCTAATCAACAATATTTGCCCTACAAACAGGACAAGTTTTATATTCAAATATATGTTTTGATATACATATCTCATGAAATGCATGTTGACAAGATAATTTGTGAATTTTTTCATTATTTTGGAAATCATCCAAACATATTGGACAATTAGTTAGTCCAAATTCAAGAGCAGTAGATGAGTTATATATAAACTCTTTCGCCTGTTCGCGGTATGCCCTATATCGTGCTTGACGGACTAAACAATTTTTAATATATAAGTATAAAAACACTGACAAATATACACAAAATAGAAATCCTAATGCTATTAATAATTCGGGCCAAGGAAATCCAGTGTCACTGTTGCGTATGTCACCTCTGCCGTCATCAAAATCAACCATCCTGAAAGAAGAAGAAAAAGATAATTTAGTATGTGTTTGATTAAAAGTGAATTTAAGGTAAATTGATTAATGTTTAGATTTATTTTGATATAAATGTAATTCTTATTAGTTCATGTTGTTTGAATCAAAATTATTTTTAAAAGTATATATAATTACAAAAAAGGAATTTAATTGTATATTTTCATTCTATTTTAAATAATTACTTAAAATGTATGTTGACTTAAGACAAAAAAAATGTGTGTTGACTTATTAAATTTAATATAATTGTATAAATATTAGTAAAACTTTAGAGGAATGGACTAAATCCCTTGCATTTAGAAAAATGAAGAGAAACTAAAATAATACAAAGTAATAACTAAACATGCAAATGTCATGATGTATTATAAAAAATATCATTAATTATATACTCATTCATCCTTTTCGAATTTATCAAATATTAATTTAAATTGCATTAATGTATTCTATAATTTACGTATACGAATGTCTTTTTTTTTAATTAAAAAAAAAGTGAGAGTGAAACAATATCTATCGGTATTTAATCAGGCCGGGCTTCATAAGACAAGACAGTGAACTCCATCAAACTCATTGTTTTTGGTATAAAACTAATTAATTCTCAATCCATACTCATATGCTTGCATGAGAATTATATATTACTGGAGCTATCTAATATATATATATATATATATATATATATATATATATATATATTAATTAAATTGAGAAACTTTGTAAAGGGAGAAGGGAGAGCACCTTGTGAACGATAGATACAATAAGGGTGGTGGTGATGTTGCAAGTCGAACCTTCTCAGCAAGTCGAAAATTACTCTCTGCAAGCTGAAAATATATAGTTAGAAAGAACACAAATGTGCAGTTTTATAGATTAATATATATATATATATATATATATATATATATATATATATATATATATGCCGTAATAAAAACATAGACCTTAATAAAGAAATACTACTTTAATAATTATAAATTATTTGTAAATAACATCTAAATAATACTTCAAGACAATATCAAAATTCTAACTATTTAAAAAGAGTCTTATTTTTAATACTTTTTGAAACAAATTAATAACTTTTAAAGATACTACTAAATAATCACATGTTATTAATAATTTGAAATTAGATAAGTCTAGAACTAGGTAGAATTTCTATGCAAAAATCTAAAAATGCATTAATTATAGAAAAATGTGGAAAATATTTAGAAGTAGATATTAATTAGGAAGCTCTTAGAAATGTGTATAGAGTTATCTATTTGTACCTATAAATACCCCATTGTACTTGACAATATGAATCAAACAAATTGTGAGTTTTCTATTAGAAATATTTTCCTTTCTCTAACAAAGTGGTTGGTTGTGAGAGTTGAGAAATGACGACTCGTGATTACACTGCTTTCCACTTTCCTCTTCTAACAAAAGAGAATTATGGAAAATTGTATCTTTGCATGAAAGCATTGCTTGGTTCTCAAGGTGTATGAGAGATTGTTGAAAAAGGCTATGATGAGCCACAAAATGAAGAAGGGTTGTCTCAAGTTGAGAATGAGGTTTTGGCAAAGACAAGGAAGAAAGATCAACAAGCTCTTACTCTCATTCATCAATGTCTGGATTATTTTATGCTTGAGAAGGTTGCCGATGCTACGAATTCAAAGGAAGCTTCAAAAATTTTGGAGAAATCACTCCAAGACATTGACAAAGTGAAAAAGATAAGACTTCAATCTTTAAGAGGAGATTTCGAAGCTTTGAAGATGAATTCTGAATCAATTTCAGACTATTTCTCAAGGGTAAAGACAATCATTAATCAAATGAAGAGATTTGGAGACAAGATACAAGATGTTAGTGTAGCAGAGAAAATTCTCTGTTCCTTGACTCATAAGTTCGATTATGTGGTGTGTGTTATTGAGGAATCAAAAGATCTTGACTCAATGTCCATTGAGGAATTAGAAGGTTCATTGCAAGCTCAAAAAGAAAGAATGAAGAAAAGGCAAAATGAGCCATTAGAGCATGTTCTCAAGATCAAAGTTTCTTTGACGGATGACAAAGGATTCAATAGTCAAAATGTACATAGACGCGAACAAGGAAGAGGACGAGGACATGGTCGTGGCCAAGGAGGAAGAGGAAAAGGTTTCAATGCTGAATCAAACTATGAAGAAAGAAGTCACTCGTCACCAAGAATTCGTGAAAAAGGAAGAGGTTATGGCTATTATCAAAGTGAAATGAGGTATGATAAATCTAAAGTTGAATGTTATAACTGTCATGAATTTGGAAGAGGTTATGGCTATTATCAAAGGGAAATGAGGTATGATAAATCTAAAGTTGAATGTTATAACTGTCATGAATTTGGCCATTTTTCTTGGGAATGTCGTAATGCTCCTAATCAAGAGGAAGAAGAGGCTAATCTTGTTAATGAAGATGAAGAGTCAACTTTGTTGCTAACCCAAGGATAAAGAGGGAGATGCTAATAGTTCATGGTACATGGACAATGGTGCAAGTAACCATATGTGTGGATGCAAAGAGAAATTTGTGGAGCTTAATGAAAAGATGAATGCAAATATTTTCTTTGGAGACTCATCAAAAGTGAAAATTGAAAGGAAGTGTACAGAATGAATAGTGTGGGGGCAGAAGAAATAATGTGGGATCAGAAGGAACATTTTGGGGGGCAGAAGGTATCCTCTGATATCCTCTAGTTGAGGTATCCTCTGATATCCTCTGGTTGAGGTATCCTCTGATATCCTCTGATTCTACGTAGGCGTTTTTACGAGCATTGGTTTTTGGTTCTTGCCATTTTTACAGATTCGAAGAACGTTAAAGGCAGAGAGGGTTTTGAAGAACGTTTAAAGACAGAGGAAGATGAAAGGAATGATTTTGAATGTTGAGTGAGAAGCTTCGAAGGCAGAAATGTTTATTCAGAGGGAAAAGAGTAATGATGAGTGAAAAACCTAGGGAAGGATGATGAGTGAGAAACTTTGCAGTGTCAGTGCATTTTTGGAGGCAGGGGACAAGAGCATTAAATGCCAAAACTCCCCTTTTCCTTTTGCGCAGAGAGAAAGAGATACGCAGAGGAGAAAGTTGATTTAAAAACGGAGAAAGTTGCCTGAAACACGAAGATTGATAAACGTTCTCCGTTTTCTGCAGAAGCAGTTTTTAATGAGATTTCACTGGATTTCTCTTGATTTTTAGTCTTTCCCTTATTGAATTAAAACTCTCCTCAACAAGAGGCTTTGTAAATACATCAGCAAGCTGATTTTGGGTATCAACAAAGATTAATTCAATGCTTTTCTTGCTCACATGATCTCTAATGAAATGATGCTTAATTTCAATATGCTTAGATCTAGAATGCTGAATTGGATTTTTAGACAGATTAATAGCACTTGTATTATCACAGTAAATTGGGACATTAGAATAACTTACAGAGAAGTCTTCAAGTTGATTATTTATCCAAATTACTTGGGAGCAACAATTTGCAGCTGATACGTATTCAGCTTCAGTTGTTGACAGTGCAATCGTGTTTTGTTTCCTCCATGACCAGCTGATTAAGGCTTCTCCCAGGAACTGGCATGAGCCACTTGTGCTCTTTCTTTCAGTTTTGTCCCCAGCATAATCAGCGTCGCAGTGAGCTACAAGATCAAAATGTATCCCCAGCATAATCATTCATTTTGTATTTCGTTAAAAGATCTTTTGTATATTTTTCTTGAGAAATAAAAATGCCATCATCATGCTGCTTGATTTGTAAACCAAGAAAGTATCTCAACTCTCCCATCATGCTCATTTCAAATTCACTTTGCATAAGATTTGAAAAGGCAGCACACATTTTTTCATTGGTTGATCCAAAGATTATATCATCAACATACACTTGAACAATGAGTAAATCATTTTTATCATTTTTCTTAAAGAGTGTAGTGTCAATGTTTCCTCTGGAAAATCCATTTTTGATTAGAAAAGAACTTAATCTTTCATACCAAGCTCTTGGTGCTTGTTTCAGACCATACAGAGCTTTGGTAAGTTTATAAACATGGGGGTTGTCGAATGACCTTGCTCATTTAAAAAACCATTTAAAAAAGCACTCTTAACATCCATTTGAAAAAGTTTTATGAACTTATGAGATGCATATGCAAGAAGAATTCGTATAGCCTCTAACCTTGCAACTGGTGCGAAAGTTTCATCATAATCAATACCTTCTTGTTGATTATAACCTTGAGCAACCAGTCTGGCTTTGTTACGAATGACCTTACCTTCTTCATCCAGTTTGTTTCTGAACACCCATCTTGTTCCTATGATGGTCTGGTTCTGAGGATCTGGGACAAGATTCCAGACTTCATTCTTTTCAAACTGATGAAGTTCTTCTTTCATTGCATTAATCCAAGATTGATCAACAATGGCTTCTTTGATTGACTTTGGTTCGAGTTGGGAGATCATTGCCATGTTGTTGTTGTCATCCTCTTTGAAAGACATTCTAGTTCGAATTCCATGAGCTGTATTCCCAATAATTTGATCCTGAGGATGATCACGTATTGTTTTCCAGCTTTTTGGAAGAGAATGAAGTGGAGACTGTTTATCAGTCTGGTTTTCCTGGAGAACATTCTGTTGCTGCTGTCCAGAATGTTCTTCTTCTTCATCATCTTTCTTGCTCATTTCCAGATCATCAAATTCATCAAATAGTACATGTATACTAATTTCAACAACCTTTGTTTTGAGATTAAACACACGAAATCCTTTAGATTCAGTTGAGTATCCCAAAAATATGGCTTTGTCTGATTTAGCATCAAACTTTCCAAGGTTTTCTTTATTGTTCAAAATGTAACAATAACACCCAAAGATGTGAAAATATGAAATGTTTGGCTTTCTATTTTTCCAGATTTCATATGGTGTTTTGTTGATGATTTTTCTTATTGTTACACGGTTTAAGATGTAGCATGAAGTGTTTATGGCATCAGCCCGAAAATATTTTTCAACATTTGATTCTTCCAACATTGTTCTTGCCATTTCCTGCAACGTTCTGTTTTTGCGTTCAACAACCCCATTTTGTTGAGGAGTTCTAGCACATGACAGATTGTGGGAAATGCCAAGTTCATCAAAAAATGCTTTAAAAGAAGCGTTTATAAATTCTCCTCCATGATCACTTCTTACAGAAATGATGCTGGAATCTTTTTCATTTTGAACCTTCTTACAAAAGTTTTTGAAAGCATCAAATGCATCATCTTTTTGTTTTAAAAATAAGACCCGTGTATATCGAGAATAATCATCAACAATAACAAAACCATATCTCATTCCACCTAGACTTGTTGTTTTAATAGGACCAAAAAGATTTATGTGAAGCAGCTCAAGGACTCTATTTGAGGAAATAAAATCTTTTGGACGAAAGCTACTTTTAACTTGTTTTCCTTTAGCACAAGCTTCACATATTTTATCTTTATCAAAATTGATTTTTGGCAATCCTCTAACAAGTTCTAGTTTTGAAATATTTGAAATAGTTTTCATACTGATGTGTCCTGTCCTCTTGTGCCAAATCCATTTATCTTTGTTTATGGACATGAAGCAGGATTCATCAGGTAATTCTTCAAGGTATAAAACATAAAGATTTTTCTTTCTTATACCTGAAAAAATGAGTTCGCCATTTTTGTTTTTAACTTCACAGAAGTTTGGTTTAAAAATAACCTCGAAGCCATTGTCACATAGTTGACTTATGCTTAAGAGATTATGTTTCATACCTTCTACATATTGAACATTAGAAATTTGAGCTGAGTTTTTATTACCAATGGTTCCTTTACCTTTGATTTGAGCTTGGTTGTTGTTACCAAAGGTTACAGAACCTCCTTCTTTCTTTTCAAATGACATGAAGGAGCTTTTATCTCCTGTCATATGTCTTGAACATCCACTGTCCAAGAACCATGGCTTTTTCTTGACAAGTTGAAATCCATTCTGCATAAGATGTTATATTAACTTTAGGTACCCACTCTTTTTTGGGTCCTTGAGAGTTAGTTTCAGGATTGGATTTTCTTTTGAAATAGCATGCTGATTCATGATGACCAAATTTGAGACAATAGGAACATTTAACAGTTGGTCTTGGTGTTGTGTTTGAAATCTGAGTTTTTGAAGGTTTGAATCTTGATTGTGTAAAGATTCTGGATCGTTCTCCCTTTTTCAAACTTTCTGGAGAATGTTCAGTTTTTCTTTTTGAACTTTCTCCGTTTTGAGAATAAGCTGGAGAACGTTCTGGTTTTTTCAAAATTGGCTTTTTCTTCTCAAACATCTTTCTGCTCTTAATCTTTTCATCCCGTTTTTTGAAATAGCACGCAAATTCCAAATGTCCAAGTTTTTTACAGTATGAACATTTTGTTTTGCATTTTTCGATCTTGCTTTCCGGAATAAAAAAGTTTCCGTACATTTTGGTTTTTTGAGTTTGATCAAAACCAAGACCAGCCTTATCAAATATTCCTATTTGCGATCCCATGATCTTCTGAAAAGTTTCAGTAGCTTTTATAAAATTAAGCAAATCAGTTTTTAAGATTTCATTTTCAGATTTAAGATTAACATTCTCCGTTTTAGCAGTAGAACGTTCTTGACCTTTCTGAATTTCACAATCTTGCTGTTTTGATTCCCTCAGTTCTTGAATGGTATTCTTAAGAATATCAATCATGGCCTGAGCCTTTTCTTTCTCTTCTTTTTCTTTAGAAACTTGTTCTTTTAAAGAACTACATTTTTGTATAAGAGTGTTCGAATCATTTAGCAAGTTGTCAAATTCTTTTCCCATTATTTCACACAGAGAACAGTGTCCAGAATCTATTACCTCGTTTTCTTCTGTGTCTGCCATCAAGCATATGTTGGCTTCTTCTTCTTCTGATTCTTCAGAGTCATCCCATGTAGCCAGCATTGATTTCTTTTTGAAAGGAAATCGCTTTGGTTTATTCTTATTCAATGGACATTCAAATTTGTAATGTCCAAGTTTATTGCAACCAAAGCATGTAATCTGGCTCTTATCAACTTCCGTTTTGGGATTTTTATTGGGAAATCCCTTTTTGATTTGGTCTCTTCTTCTCATCATTCTTTGTATTTTTCTGGTGATAAGAGCAATTTCTTCATCAGCATCTTCTTGTCCAGTTTCTTCTGGTTCTTCATCAGTTGTAGAATGATGCTTTCTTGAGATGCTTTTAGAGCTACTGCTTTTCCTTTCTTGATATGTTTATCTTCTTGTAGCAGTATTTCACGTGATCTTAAAGTTCCTATCAATTCTTCCAAGGGAAGTGTTTCAAGATTCTTGGCTTGGCTTATAGCTGTTACCATTGGTCTCCATACAACTGGAAGACATCTCATGATTTTTCTTACCCTGTCTTGTATTGAATAGGCTTTGCCAAGAGAACGCATTTCATTCACTATTGTTGTGAATCTTGCGTACATCTCATCAATGGTTTCTCCTTCTTGCATTTCGAATAATTCTAATTTTCTTATACCAATGTCAATCCTTGTTTCTTTGACATGGCTCGTGCCTTCATGGTGAGTTTGTAATGTGTCCCATACTTCTTTGGCAGGCGCACAACAACTTTTGTCTGACGTATACTGCATATTTCTACTATTTTGAGTCCGAATTTGGTTCCGGTGTCTTCATGAAAGTTGTAGCTATGGATGTTAGATTTCATTTGAACTTGGTTTGACTCCAATTGGACATCTACAACTCCAAATATCTTTGAAATACTCCATATAGGTCATGTTGATTTCTCACCAGAATTCAGCACTGCACTAAAAACAAAGAAACGACGCAAAACTCTGAAAAATCTCTACTTAATCAACGAAATAAGAACATAAGCATTTTATTAAACCCAAGAACTAGAATCAACAAAATATATCAAATAAATCATTAAATTAACTAATGATTGAAGATAAATAAGACTAAAAACAATGAAAAATATGCATATGATGAAGAGTCATCACAACCCCAAACTTAATCTACTACTTGTCCCCAAGCAACAATTAATTTCAAGTTTGATACAGTTAAAAGCAAACTTAAATTCAATTTCTCAAATGAAATCAAACTCAATTCTCAAAGTTCCAGCTACTACAAAACATTCATCATGCTCCATGGTTGCTTAAAAAAAACAAAACACAATTTGTACACTTTAGCATTCATTTATCAAGTTCAACACTCTCTTCACACAATCTCACCAAAATTTCTCTCAAGTGTTTAGCAAGGGTTATGAATTTATCACTCAAATCCTAGAACATGCATCACGCTACCATATGCTTGAAAAAATTCTAGTTAGCAATCACAATGCAACAAACACATACACTTTTGAAGGACTTTCAAGTTGTAATGGGGCTTAGGTAAGGGTAGGACATTTTGGGATAGTAGGCTTTACTACTTGGAGTTAGGCATACATTTTCAAATTATTCTCCCTCTTTTATTCTATTTTATTTTAATTTTTCACATTTTATGGTGGAAATTCATAACCATTGACAAAAGAACTAAGAAGATGTTATTTATCAATGTACTCAAACTAATTTTTTTTCTTTTGAATTTTTTTTTTCGTGAGAACCACCCCAAACTTTAAAGGTTGTTATTCCATGAGCAACCCCAAACTTAGAACTTTACCGAGATGAGACAAAAAATTTCCTACCTAGCTCCAAGTAAGGTGATTTAATCACTTCAAATCTTTGGTTTGTAATGTGGCTAGTAACCAAAAGAAAGGGTCAAGCTCAAAGGGGCTAGCAAAGGATAAAATTTGCACAGGGTAGTTAGAAAGGCTCAAACGACCAAAAAAATTTGCCTCCGTGTATGCATTAGTGAAACTCATCGAATTGATCAATGATATGAGCAAAAAAATAAAGTTTAAATTTCAAAATCTAAAACAAATAGCTTAAGACCAGCTTCAAGTTGTTAACAATTCTTCATCACAGTGCACGTTTACACACAATTAAAAAGAAACAAATTCAAATAACAAAAATAAGATTGCAAAAATAAAAGTTACCTCTACCTATGGGTTGCCTCCCACGAAGCGCTTTTTTAAAGTCATTAGCTTGACGCCCAACTATTGTCAAGGTGGCCTATAGGACAGAAATAAGTAATAATAAAAACGGTAATACCGAGTGTCGAACTCAAGGATTGCGTTTTACTATCGAATTATCTTTAATTACTGAAATTGAACAAAAAGTTTCCGAGTTGATTGAGGTAATATTTAAAATAACAACAGTAATAAAATTGAACTTTTATAATGAGAAAAATGTCAGGGATGAGTTTCACTTTGAGTCCACCCTTGGTTTTTAATTTGATCCTAGTTAGTGATGAATTCCTCTATTGAATTATTACCGAATTTTCTTTAGTATTCTTGCCCTAATGTCTTAGTGACAAAACCTTTAATCCCAAAATAACCCCTAATTCCTTAGTGGATTTAAAATTAGGATTAAAATTTACAGTACAAAAATTCTCTTTTTAAATTGTTGTCTCTGCAACTAATTCAATTGGTTTCATGACCTGCATCTATCCCTAGACTACAATCTCATGAATTTCTCATCTCAAGCATTCATAAAGTCCACTTCCGTTTCAAATTACAAAACATAGAACGTTTTAAAGTTGATCAGGCAATAAAAAGCATTAAGCACAGAGATGAGAAAAATAATTCAATAAATTTATTCATATAACCAGAAATCAATTCAGACAAATAAAGGTTTCGTCTTGTTCCACTCATCCCTAACAAATAGGATTTAGTTGCTCATTAAAGAGATTAAAGAGATAGAGATTAAAGAAGAATTACAAGAAAGATTAATGAATGATTCTTGATAAAACTCCTTCAATGGTGTAGAACAGCCGTCTCTGAGCTTCTCTGCTAGGGCACAAGTCTCTAAACTTCTCAATTGACCAAAAGATCCCTAAAAAATCAGAAAAACTCAATTTTATGCAATCTGCAACGCGCCACGCGCCCCAGGCGTAGACCTTGCGCTTCAGGCGTATTTAAACAGAATCAGCAGTGTGACACCCTAAACCCCAAAACAACATATAAAATAATTTATACTAGATTTTATTTTATTTAATTCGCAGCGGATAAAGAAAATATGTTTTCAAGAAAATAAGAATTTTTATAACTAATTTATGATATCACGTTCCTCTAAATACACACGTAAAAATTTAACTTTATTCCTTAATTAAAACAATGCAATCTCAATGAACTTGACTTAACTATAATTTCTTGATTTAATTCCAAAAACTTACTAGTACTTATAAGGTTTTCATACAAAAGGTCTTTTCTAATTAAACAAGTGAAAGTGAAATATAAGTTACAACCCTTAATTCCCGGTATCACCTATCAGAGCGGAGTTTCTCCCGAATTTGAACTTCAAGACTCATTAACCTGTAATAACTGCGATTTCGCAAACGCAGGGCCAAGCCAGACGAACACAAACAACGAAGGAGGTGAGTTTTGAAATCATGTTTACAGTATAATATAGGTAAGAAGAACACGCAATCAATCATAATAAACCGTATCATTATACAAACATTCTTCAAGAAAAGAAACATCACATTATAAAGTCAAAATCACTAACGAGAAACCAATATATTTCACTATAACATCAAATCATCTAAAAGAAATTATTATCGCACACGGTACATATTAATCACAATAAAACAATCACAAGAAGATGCAATGCTATGCATGAGCTTAGACTCTACTTCACAATGTGGTACCATTCTAACTCTGAAGTACTTGGTTAGGAGACTTGATACTATGCCACCATCCCGGTGGACAGACAATTCAAATTGGCCCTGTCCTCATAGATCCGCTCAACTCAACCCGAGACACATATACGCGACAGTCGAGGTAAACGTGTGTTGCATGGTAGCTCCCGACATTTGGAGTGCTACCTCCAAGTCACCTAGGAATTCCCCACCCGAATACCTCCAAGGTCTAACAATCTTGCCCTAAGGCTCAACAGCAGACCACCACAATCAGGCCCATTCAGTTGTACTTCCCCGGAATCAGTAGGCTTGTCAGGCCCTACCTATATGGTGACAAAATAATCTCCACTTCAAAAATTCTCAATATTTATTTTCTCCCCTCGTTGGCCTATGATACTCCATTAAGACCATAGTCTCAAACACAAATTGGAATCATCACCATTTCATCAATTATGGGGTTACTTCAATATCCTCATCACAAATTTATAACATCACAATTATTAATCATACATCATCATCGTCACATAAACTCATCTAATCAAACATACATAAAATTCATTCGACATCCAATATCACAGTAATATCAAATATCACACATTTAACGAAAATAAATTAAATATCACGATAATATCAAATAACACACGTTTAACAAAATTAAATCAATCAATACCTCATAAATATTTATATTCCAAATTTTAATCTCACAATTTCCATATTTTCACATTAATCAATTTATCACTCAAAGGGCTATTGCCGTACGTGGCAATCCCCGGATGAATCGTTGGAAAATACGGTTTTCCCGTTCATCTCACAATATATTATACTCATGAATTCAAACGTTCTCTCACCTCTTACCTTAGTTAGACGCTTTCTGTAATAACAGAAATCAATGGATGTTTTCAACAGCAACCGTAGACGACGTACAGCTAGCGAATCCAAATAAACGGCGAATTCACAAAATCTCTGAGACGTGACTGATAAATTATGCGGAGCTTAAAAATCAATGTTAAATAATTAATAATAATTTTTGGAGCAAAAGTAGAGTCAAAACAACGAGAAAAAACTGCAGAAAAAGTCTCACCGACTCGTCGGAGCGCCGAAAGGGTCTGACGTCAACTTCACCGATAAATGCAAATGAGTAGTGCTTCTTGAAGGTTTCGACGATAGGAATCCAAAAACGATGTCAGTTTTTTGATACGACAAACGTGTTGATCGGAATCGGCCAAAAACAGCTCGCCCAAGAAAAATAGCGCAGCTGTTTCTGATGAAACGGAGCCACGATTGATAAAATTGATGCCAAAAATGGATTCAGTGGCCGATTTTGTGTGGGATAGAAGTTGGGATCGATTCAAATAACAAGGAATTGATGGGATGAATGTGAGAGGAAGAGGGTGTGCGTTTTTTTTGTGAACGTCGCTGGTTCCTTTCGTTTCTTCTTCTTCTTTTCTTATCTGTTCCTTTCTTTTCTTCTTCTTCTTTTATTCTAAAACTAATATTTTATAAAATAATTAATCTTTTAAAATACATTAATAACCAAAATTATCATATTCTAAATAAGCACTATAATAATACTTATTTTTTCAAATACTCAAATTAAAATATTACCATCATTAGTGAATAGTCGAAATTATAAAATAAATAAATATAACATCTACATTTTATATTACTTACTAAATCATAATAAATATATATAAAATCACAATGTCATAACAAGTATATAAAAATAAAGTAAATCAAACACAATGTCACTACTATCCCAAGATAATTATTTATAAAATAAATAACTAAAAATAGAAAATAGTTCTAAATAATTGAAATATAAAATCGCATAAAATCTTATTCTTTAAAATATTACACTAAAATACAATTACTTTTAGAAAAACATATAAAATAATAAAATAAAATATTTATTATTTATATCACTCATTTAATATAATATAATATATATCAAACTAACACGTCATAGAAAATATCCATATAACAGAAATTAATCACAAAATCTATCAACATATATTCTAAAATAATATTAATATCAAATAAATTATTTAAAATCTTATTTCATTAATAAAATAGTTATTATAAAAATTGGGGTGTTACAAGTAGTGCAGAAATGCGCTTCAGGCGCACAACATCTTTTCTCTGACGTATACTGCATATTTCTACTATTTTGAGTCCGAATTGGGTTCCGGTGTCTTCATGAAAGTTGTAGCTATGAATGTTAGCTTTCATTTGAACTTGATTTGACTCCAATTGGACATCTACAACTCCAAATATCACTGAAATACTCCACATATGTCATGTTGATTTCTCACCAGAATTCAGCACTGCACTAAAAACAAAGAAACGACACAAAACTCCGAAAAATCTTTACTTAATCAACGAAATAAGAACATAAGCATTTTATTAAACCCAAGAACTATAATCAACAAAATATATCAAATAAATCATTAAATTAACTAATGATTGAAGATAAATAAGACTAAAAACAATGAAAAATATGCATATGATGAAGAGTCATCAGCGTTGTATGGATTAAAGCAAGCACCAAGAGCATGGAATAGTCGCATCGACAAATACTTCCAAGACAATGGGTATGTTCGTTGTCTTAATGAATATGCTCTTTATGTCAAATTTTGTGATAATGGAGATATTTTGATTGTTTGTTTCTATGTGGATGAGTTCGAGATGAAAATGATATTGGGCTCATGTCATACTACTTAGGCCTAAAAGTAAGGCAATTGGAAGAAGGTATATTTATTTCTCAAGAAAACTATGCAACAGAAGTTTTGAAGAAATTTAAAATGTTCTATTGCAATCCGATGAACACACCAATGGAGAGCGGATTGAAGTTGTCAAAGTTTGAAGATAGACAAAATGAGGACCTTTCTTTTTTCGAAAGCCTCGTTGGAAGCCTAAGATACTTAACATGTACAAGGCCTGATATTCTATACGCGGTTGGAGTAGTGAGTTGTTTCATGGAAGCTCCTACTACTACACACATGAAAGTCGCTAAGATGATAATCCACTACCTTAAAGGTACGATTGATTATGGACTATTTTACTCTTCTTCTAATGATTTTAAAATCTTTGGATTATGTGATAGCGACTTTGCATGAGATATTGATGATAGAAAGAGTATTGGTGGATTTATATTTTTCATGGGGGACTGTGCTTTTTCGTGGAGTTCAAAAAAGCAACCTATTGTCACACTTTCAACATGTGAGTCAAAGTATGTAAGAGCAACATCTTGCACTTGTCGTGCCATTTGGCTAAGGAGATTATTGAAGGAACTTCATATGCCTCAAAAGGAAGCTACTAATATTTGTATAGATAACAAGTCTGCACAAGCACTTGCAAATGAATCCAGTGTTTCATGATCGCAGCAAGCACATAGACACAAGGTACCATTTTATTAGAGAATGCATTGCCAAGAAAGAAGTTGAGCTTAAATATGTAAAGACTCGAGATCAAGTTGCAAATTTGTTTACAAAGCCGTTAAAATTTGAAGACTTTCAAAGTCTAAGAGCAAGACTTGGAATGAAGAAGAAAATTTCAAATTAAGGGGGAGAAATATTATTAATAATTTGAAATTAGATAAGTCTATAACCATGTAGAATTTCTTTATAAGAATCTAGAAGTGTTTTAATTATAGAAAACTGTGGAAAATATCTAGAAGTTGGTATTAATTAAGAAACTCCTAAAAATATGTTTTGAGTTATCTATTTGTACTTATAAATACCCCATTGTACTTGACATTATGCATCAAGTAAATTGTGAGTTTTCTATTAGAAATATTTTCCTTTTCCTTTCTCTAACAACACGTTTCAAAAGAAAATAATCAAATATTATTAATCACATTTCGTAACTTTCAAAAGTACTATTAAATAATATATTAAAAGAAAAACCAAATAACAACTTTCTTAAATATTTTTTTTTTGTCAAAACGAATTTCTTAATCATAGATGACACTCAATGATAATTTTCTTTTGTAGATCTATTTACTAACTAAAAATTCTTGTTGAGCCCAATAAAATTTAGTACAATGAGTCATTTCTTTTACAATAAATCAAATCGTATTAAAATTGGATGTATCTTTGATTTTATGAAATTTTTTAATCAATGTGTTACAATTATTATAAATAAATAAAAATTAAAGCCCTAATAATTTTAGGACCCTCTACAATGGTCAGGTTGTCAAGGCAATTACCAGGCCTATATATATATATATATATTATTTCATATAAAGAGAGAAATAATAAATAGTTTTATCATGAAATAAAATAAAAGCTATAAAAAAATAAAATAAAATAAAAGAATTAAACTAAACCTCAATTGATCTTGGTAGAAAAAATGCAGCTACGTCACTATTGTTGGTATTTTTCCGTAAGGTTTAGGCAAGACTAAAAACACATATGACTTAAAATTAAAAGATATTATATAATGTATATGGCCCAATTTGTAGTTAGTATGATTGTGTTGTGGATAGCCCTCCTAAAGATAATCAATTATATACTTCCTTAACAAAAAGATAAACAAATATAATAAATATTCTATTCGACCATAGTCAAGGGTGCCATGGTCTTCCCAGATTTGTTACTTTTGTTACTTTCTTTAATAATACCCATTTACAATCCTTTGCTTTTATTATTGCCACATAACATCTTAACATAAACCGTCAATGGAATTAATGATAAAGGAGGCAACATGTTAATTTCCCCAAAATGCCAAATAGCAAAACCTTATCTGATTGTGCATATGTGCTTGCTATATGCGATGTATGAAATAGAAAAACGTTCAATTTCATCATTATTCTTATAGTAAATAATTAAAATATCACTATAAAAATAGTAGGAAAACTTGTACAAAAAAATAGTAGGAAAACTGTTTAATTTATTGAAAAGGTAGTAAAAAACTTATAGTGAAGAAAATAAAAAATGTACTGAAAAATAACTAAAATAAAATGAAAGGTTATATAAAAAGAAAACAAAAGACGGTAAACATATTGTTCTTACCTCTATTTGTTATTGTAAATTTCTAATTTTTTAGGTCAAAATGTTAATTTAGGTAAGAAAGTAGATATTTAGCTATATTATATTTTTTTTATACATATTTAACAAGATAATTTTTACATTTGTTATTCACATGGAAAATTGTTTTTTCGATAAGTAATGGTTTTCTATCTTGGTCCCTTTACATTAAATTGTTGGCATTTAGATCACTATAAAGTGCAATATTATTAGTAATATGGCTAGAAATATAAGAACTCTTTGAACCATTTTATTGGTCATAAAATTATGAAAAAAAAATATAGTTCTAAAGTAAGCTCCTCACAACTCCTGTTAAACTTCAATTTTTCATGAAAACTTCTCCTATTGGTTTGTTGTAAAAATATCTTCCTTATTTTAATTGTATGTTCCTCTTTATTTAATCATAGCATAATAAATGTCTAATACCAAAGTGTTTGACAACTGACATCATTGTAGTAGAGTAAGGGAATTACCGAATTATTTTGAAAATGTTGGATGCAAATTTCAATAATTTAAGCATACATTTATTGGCAAACAAAGATCTAAAATATGAAAGTGATTATGACTCCCTTCAAATTCAATAATTTGAACCCACTTTCTATATATGCTTTTGCTTGTATCTTCACAACTATTTTTCCCCCTATTTTACTTTCCTTGGGAATGTTGAAAACATAAATAAGTGATGAGGAAAATTAAATTGAAATAGGTATGAAAGAAATCAAGAAACCAATTTTTGATTCGAATGTTAGGCTATATAGAGGCTTTATATAGAAAATACTTTGGAGGTATAAACAATACAAAATCTGAATATAAGTATAGTACAATTATAAAATATTATGTAGTACAATTAGGTAAAAGAGTAAATTTAAAGAAGGAAAATTAAATATTATTGAACGTATAGAGGATATTTGTTGAGATAATATCATATAAATGTAATTGCTATTAATTGTTAAATGCTTAGGAGAATAAATATTATTATAGACAATTTTTTTATTTTCAAATGTGACTAATAAACATATACTCTGATATACGTATATATATTGATTAAAAATCTTACTTTATATACGTACCAATCCGTTAATATTAACAAATTTTTTGTTGTCTAATAAGACTATGAAACTATATTTTCAAAATAATTATTTTTCTTACTTTTTTTAAATGAAATATAAAATTTTCATATCAAATGAACTTTGTTTTTATAAAATTTTATAAACTGCTTCTTAATTTTGTAAATAACTATTTTGATCGACCACAAAAAAATTAAACTTTTGTATTAAATTATTATATATAAATTATAAGACACGTAGTTGAATATTTTACGAATGAAGACCTTGCTTTGCATAGAATTTATTTCACGGTCCATCAATAAATAATAATATTCATATTTATATTTATAATTATAATTATTATAGTTATAACAATTTATTTATTTATTTTTTAAAAAATATTTATTTTGGAAACGTCCAGCTGTGCACTGAACAAGTCATTTGCATTGCATCAGATCCAACAAATCCCTACAAACTCATATAATATAAATTACTATAAATATTGATATTATATTTAAATTTTATGCAAAATACTTCCTCCATCTTACAATCTTACAATATTTGTTGTATTTAACTATTTTATACAATTAAAAAAAATAAATGAATAAAGGAGATACTTTTAATAATTTATCTCTATCATCTGTTGGTGTATTTAGTGTATTCTCGTTACCATAAATGCAAAACAAAAAAGACTAACGTGAGAGTAATGTAAATTGTTTTAATTAGCGGTTACAATTAGAAAAGAGTAAGGTTGTATTGCAAAATAAAAGTGACAATTTTTTGAAACAAATATTTTTTGTAAATGTGTCAAAATATATTGTTATTCTATTGACAAATATTAATGTTTATTGTAAAAATGCATGTCACTTGAATGTGTATTTTAATGAGATGTTGCAAATTTGATCAAACTATATTAAAAAAAAATATTTTGTAGGCATGTAAATAATTAATTGTGTTCATGTATTCTATGTCAAAATTCAAAAGTTACCTAATCATAAAAAAAATACTCTTTTATTACGCATATATTTCTTAGATATATTAATTATTAATGTATATACTTACATACAAAAATATAGAGTTGCACGTCATAACAGAAAGTGATATATATTTTCATGAGTGAATACTAACTCATATTTGACACAAGTAAATTATCAATTATTATATTTAATTTAACTATGAAATTTATTTAAAATATTTCACATAATTTGTGAAAATTTATTATTTTTAGTATTTGCAAGTTTAATTATTTTTTTTTAACATTACAATAACAATCATAAATATAGATTGTATGTTTTTTCAATTGTTAATTGTGATGTATAAGAATTTAACTTTTTAATGTTATTTGTAATATATATTTTTATTGACTCAATTTGATAATAATTTTATTTTAAAATATATTTATATATAAATAATTATTTTTTTATCTTTACAACGGACGAGTTCAACTACAATAATTCTTCTTTAAATAAAAGCCGTCTGAAATCGTTATGATAAATAATTGAATAATATTTATGACCATATTGCATATCATAATAAATAAAATAGACAGTCAATGTAAATCAATTAGTATTTAATTTGAAAAATAAATTTTATTTTCAAAGCATTTTCCTAAATCAACAGTTTCATTCTTTAAAATATTTCAAAAGTCAATTTAATTTAAGAATTTCAACAACAATTAAATTAAATTAAATTTCGATACTATACTTTAATATAAAAAAAAACATGAAATTAATAAAAGAAAGAAAGAAAAAATGTTCATGTGTATTTTTAATGACAAATGAAATAGCAAAAGTTAATTTAATTTAATATATATAAGACAATTAAATGTATAAAAAAAGATTTCCTGATACAAAATCAACACTACAAACAAATATGACGTATTTCACTATTATTCTTAAACATGTGGCAACCTCTAAGTAGTAGTGTTTCTTAGTTAAAATTATTTATAAATGCATTTGACTCAATTTTGATTAAAACTCTTTCACAATTGGATAATGCTTGAAGATTCATTTGGTGTAGATTCTTTAACAAAAGGGTCGATTGAAGCAACTTGAAACGGCTATACAAAATAAATGAATGATATTTACAACCATGAGATCGTAAAAATTAAAATAATCAATTAAAAATTTAATTTCAATCAATTATTAGTATTAGTATTAGAAAAATAAAATTTATTCAATTAAATAATTTATAATAAATATTTAGAATCTTATAGATAAGATCGAAGATATCAAATACATTCTATATAAGAGAATTACCAAATTTATTTTCAAAGTAAATACTAAACGGATATAAAAAAAAATACATCATATTTCCCAATTTTTCTTGTAAATGTTGCTTCCTCTAAGTAGTAGTGTAACGTTTCATGATACAATTACCCATAAATGCATATAATTCAATCTTCAAAGTTATTTCACAACCATATAATTATTTGATATTAATTATGTGTGCATTGTTTAAATAAAATGAATTATTGAAGCCACCTGAAATTTTCTTAATATATTTATATATTTATTAGAATGATGAATATGATAGGCAATGGCTTTGGGGTGACAAAACAGTTGAAATATTATTGTTATTACGTCTCTAATTCTTTTTAACACGTGAAATGGTTACCATAAACAATTGAATGATATTTATGACCATATAATAATTAAAATATTTGTCCTTATGATATAATTAAAATATTTTCCATCTCATCTATAGGAGGAAAACAAAAACAAAAATATTTGTTGCGGTCTTTTAACTTGAGTTCAGATAACAATTAAGTTATTTATTTTTTTTTCCTCGATTTGATCATTTATTTAAAATGTCAGCAATATTATCATTTTTATAGAAATTCAAAAAATTCATCGTCATCTTCAAACAAAAACAAAAAATTCATAACTCAAATATTCAAATAAACTTATATCTTAATCTCCAACAACATTAAATCTATCAAAAAAACGCACTTTAATATTTGATCATCAAATCACCAAGACAATGTCTTATTATTCTTTTTATCATTCTCCAAATCAAATCCCTAACTTAAATCTTAAAATGGTGAGTTCTTAGTTTGATTTTATCGTTGGAGATGAAAATATGATTTTATTTAAAGATTTGAGTTGTGAATTTGATGTAAATATGGATTTTGTTGAAAATGATTACTAATTTTGAGTTTTATTTAAAGATAGCGATGAATTTTTTGAATTTATGTTAAAAAAATTATAATATTGTTAACACTTTAAAATATAAAATATAAAGATTTTTATTTTAATTTGTTTTTGTTAAAAAATATAATAAACTTCATCATAATTAATTTATACAACTGTATGATATTCAAAATAAATTAAATTTCATTCATTGTCTCATCTCTATACGTCAGAAAAACAAAAAGTCAAAATCTAGAATTAAATGTATATTTTCAATGACAATTAAATGTATATCGGAAAACAAAATCTAGAATCAATAATATAAACAAATACAACTTATTGTTATATAAAAAATACCTGTAGATGTCATACTTTTATATATATATATATATATATATATATATATATATATATATATAGGAGTATGTTATAGTTGCGCACACACAAGTTCTTCATATACTAGAAAGTCACCCATGTATAATTTTATTATGGCACTATTTCTCATTTTAGTTGTTAGTTTGTGCATATCATGTTGCAAAAGTCTATTAGATGACCAATATCGTCTTACCGTATCAGATAGCATCATGGTATTGTTTGAAATTGATTCATTTATTTTTATTATTTTTTTGTACATATAATTTACGTTATTATAATTTTGTTTAACTTAATTATTCAGCATCAAGTGGACAATAATTTTGATTGCGTTGATATCTACAAGCAGCCTGCTCTTCAACACCCATTACTAAAAAATCACAAAATACAGGTACATTACTTGAACGATCTATAAAATTAATTAGCTCACTTCATAATGATGTGAAAAATTAATTATTATTTGATGAAGCATGAAAGAACTGGCATTAATTAGTTGTATCGAACCTAATGAGTTGATTTTTATATTATGAACTTCAAATTTTCATTCAAGATTTAATTATTCATTTTAAAGAAATTAAGCTTCAATTTTATCTCATTTTAACCTTTTTTCCTCTTCATTGAAACAAAGTTGAACCCAAGTTTCAGAAGGAATACCGTACAAAGTAGACCATCATCTTTTATCAATAAAGCTATTGGAGGATGTCCAACGGGAAAAGCTCCTATTTACAAAAAGAAAGTGCAACATCAAAGTATTATTAATGCATCTTCAAAATTACGAAGTGAAGATTTTCGCCAGTACAATGAACGTAATTCTGGTGATCATGTAAGTGACATTTTAAGTCAAAACATTATTTTTTTTTTTTTTAACTATGAATTTGTCAATACATTTCTTTTGAAAAGGAATAATATTTCTCGGAAACAATGCACATGAACAACTATGGGATGCTTGAGGAAGATATTTCTGTAAAATATCGTTTGTTCTTAATTAAAATATCCTCCCGCACGTTTCACATATATTAAAAAAATGGTGATAGTAATAATAATTTTTTTAATAAAACGTTATTTTTATAAATTTATTCTTATAATTATTGGTTAATTATATTATAAGAGGAAAAAATGTTACAATTTTCAATGATAATTTAATTATGAATATTTTTGTAAAAGTCATCATTAATGCATGTTAACTTTTGTCAATGGTCTTATACTAAGAGGTATAAAGAAGGAGTGAAAAATATTATAATTAGAAAATATAATATTTGTAAGTGATTAAATTGAAATATTTTCTTTGACCAATATTAAAGAATTAATTATATATATATATATATATATTATGATTTTTTTTATTGATTGTAATGAATACTTATTTTAATTTTTTTTCTTTTAATTATATTTAATTTTTATATAATGACAATTATGTCATTTTACAAATACACATGTTACTTTTCTATCAATATTTTTTTTCATTTTCTTGATATCAAACTACTAAATAATCACATTATTTTCAATTCAGTTGCTCTTCTTTTCACTTTTCTTCTTGTATCCATCGTTACTTCATCAGCCAAACAAAACGTAAAATAGGTGGGGACTAAGTTATCCCAATTTAATTTTCTTATGAACCGAAAATAACATTTATTTTTTTCGTAGATTAACTTAACCTTCACGATTTTTTTTAAGGACTAAAATGAGACTTCCCACTTTATTTTTTTTTTTGTTTGTTTGGTTCATCGTAAATTCTCAATTATTTTTAAAACAAAAAACTTTACTATATATTTCCTATATAAATATGTTGGTAAAATGAAAACTTGCATTCTAAATATTTATATTCGTTTATATTCTCTAGTTTGCTACTCTGGATTCAACTCAAAGCATGACATTTCATGGAGCATCTGCAATCATAGGGTTGTATAATTTATCACTTCAAGCAAAACAGTTTAGCTTATCTTCAGTTTGGGTTGTAAGCGGTCCACCAACCGAGCTTAATATCATACAAGCAGGAATTGGGGTAAGTTACTTTTTATCGAACACTCATTTTCACTAATTTGTGAGTTAAATGATCTCTTTTAACTTACTATCCGTATTCATTTTTAATGTAAAAGGTTCATCAAAACTTATATGGAGACAGTCAACTACGAGTAACGGCTCTATGGACTGTAAGTATATGAATTGTAATATTATTAAACATTTTAATATTCAATTGGTGCTAAATTTTATACATACATACATGCAGGTAGATGGTCATAGAACTAATTGTTACAATTATGAATGCCATGGTTTCGTGCAAGTCAATCAAAACAAGTCATACACCCTTGGAAATGTGATTTCACCTTCGAATCCCATTGGATCAACCGAAAAATTTGCTCTTGGAGTCAAGATCAAACAAGTAAAATTTATTTAAGACATTAAATCTTTCTATTGAGAATTACAAATATATGAGCTATGACAATCCATTGTTAGTCAATTTATTTTATTTATGAAGTTGTTAGTCAAATTTATAATATTAATTAATTATTTGTTGAATTGCATAAATGTTGTAGGATCCATCTACAGGTCATTGGTGGTTATTTTTGGGTCGTGATGCAACTATACAAGTTGGATATTGGCCAAAAGAACTATTCAATCACTTGAATACTGGAGCATCATTGATTAGATTTGGTGGTGAAACTTATGCTCCACCTAATATGGATAATCCCCCAATGGGTAGTGGAAGATTGCCTCAAGAAGGATTTAAAAACTCAGGTTTCATGGGAAAACTTGAGATTGTTGATTCAAACTATAATGAAATTAGTGTAAAACCTGAGGATGTGAAGAAATCTACTGATGTTAATTCTAATTGTTATGACTTAAGATACCATGGTTATGAAGGACCCGTGTTTGGACAAGCTTTTCTTTATGGTGGGCCAGGTGGACAATGTGGTATATGACTTTATTCACAATTTTATTTAATAAAAGATTAATTCATCCTTGAGAGGGACTAGTTTCAACCTTTTGATCTTATTAATAAATGGATGAGATTAAAAATTATGTTAATGAGTCAACTGCATCCATTACTCTTCTAGCCTTCTATTCTAGGTTTCACATAATTCCCTTTTGTTTATTGATTGTCAATTAACAAATTTAGAACACTTATCGTTGCCTATTGTACTAAAGAAAATAAATTGAGAACGATGATAAAATTAATTTTATGTGTAGTTATATTAGTACTCCTATATATAGAGGGAGACCATATGAATTTACAAACATTTCCACGCACCTAAAATGTCACCATTTAATTTTTTTTTATAAGGAGTCTATACCGATCTATTATTTAAAAATTGTCTAAAATATAAATGCGTCTAATTTTGTCTTATGAAAGTATAAGTTTATAAATTCTCTTTGTTGTCATGACTAAGACATTGACTTGTTTAGGGCTAATTTGACAAAATCAAAGAAAAACTACCGAGATTAATTTTGAGGCTAATAAATATATTTTGTCTTGTTTTTGACAAATTGATAATGATCAACTCACTATTTTAAATATATGCTAATCCATAATAAACCACTTATATGTATAACTTGTCTCTCATACCAATTTTATTTAGAAAAATGTTTTCCAATAGGACCAATGTTGTTATTTTGTTTCTTTTATCTTCGCGTGTATCTTTGTTTTTTTTTTTAATTGATTCAAACAAAGAATTATAATAATATTTACTTTTGTGTTGCAGCAAAGGAATTTGAAAAATAACTCAAAACCTATGTTGATGATAGGATAGTATGCCAATGCACATATAAATTTTTAATTTGGATTAATAATATGTAGAAGCATTGTGTCACAGATAATAACCCTCACGAGTGATGTTGCAACCTTAAAGCCAATGTTATTAATTTGATAACTATTCGTATATGGTTGCCAAAGCCCTTCTTTACTATCCAGTTTGTAGTTTATGACACCTTTGTGAGCTATATATATATTTTGACAAATTATTGTAAATGATAATGTTACCGAGCAATATCATAAAGCTACATAAATTTAATTAGAAAGAAATTATGAAATGGTTGCCTCCATGACCATTTTTCCTTCTTCCATATCTTCTTCGTTTACAAAACCCAAAATTCCATTACTTAATTAAACATAGACCCCATAAACAGATATGAACAACAATAATGTTGAGGTTAGCCATGTCAATCTTTTTCCTCCTGTTGAGCATTAACAATTTATTCTATCTAATGCACTTGTTGTTGGACTTTGTGTGGCAAAAGGTGATGCGTGGCTAAAAGGTAGTTGACAAAAAATGATTTGGTCGAAGGTAGTTGACAAAAAATGATTTGGTCGATAAGACGCGATGTAGTAGGGTTTATGATGCAAAAATTAAATCACGTTAATGGTTTAGTTTAGTTCTCGAAAACCACTTTCAGATCAAGTTCAGTGCAATTCTGAACCGATTAGAAACTGGTTTATAAATATAAAAGCGTTTAATATTTTGAACAAATTTTTAGTTAATATCAGTTTCAAACTAGTTATTCAAAAAAAAATTGAAATTCTTTTAATAAAAAAGTATCGATTTTTTTTTTCGAGAAAAATAGATGTCAAAAATTTCCTGAAAAAAAAAATTTCAATAAAATTTTTTCAATTTTTTTCACAAAAAGTTTTTTCGACAAAAAAATTTATCAATAAAAAAAGTTTCAATATTTTGTATATTTTTTTTCTTGAGAAAAATAAATTTCAAAAATTTTGTAAGAAAAAAATCTTAATTGAGGTTAAAAAAAATTAAAATTGTTAAACTGGTTTTTAAATTAAGTTTGGTTAACGGAATTGTTTTAAATATATAGTTCAATTCATGAACCATTTAAATAGTTTGATTTTGTATGGTACAGTGCAATGCAATTTATCAATATGAATCAATTAACCATATATTTTGCACACTCTTATAATTTACAATCACACAACAAAAATTATTTTTTTGGTCATGTTTCTGTGATACTCAAAAATAAAATTGCGATTGTTTTATAAAAAATTGGTATCTAACATCTTCATTTTGTTTTTGTAAAAAAAAAAAAAGCTTCTTCAATGTGTTGTTTTAGATGCTTGCTAGTTCACATGATGATGGGCCAATTATGAGTTCTAATTACATTAAAAACATATACTAGAATAAATAAAAAAGACAAAAAAAGGGATAATATATTTTCTTACATAATACGCAACATTCAACGTAACTTTTGTTCTCCATAAAAAAATGTGTACTTAACTCTTTTACATATAAGAGCGCCACAATTTGTCATTAGAAAAATGTAATACACCAAAACACATAACTTTCTAAAAAACTATCTCAAACACCTTCAAACCTCCATTCCATATCCCTAAATAATAAAACTTCACCATTCTGTCATTTCCATCTTCAAATACTACTATTTCCTTCTTAAAAAAAAAAAAAACTCAATTTCCATCTTCAAACTTCGTTATTTCTAAAAAAAGAAATATTTTTCTTGAAAAACAAAAAAGGTGAAAACTTTCTTCAAAAACACCACCTATAAAATAGACAACCATAGTTAGCAACCGCGCAGCTGAAGTAAAGCCGACGTTTTCAACTCTTTCCATCACACACGCAGTACTCTCTCTCACTCACTCATCGGTGTTCACGCACCGTACTCTCTCTCACTCCCACTCACACTCACACCTTTGTGTTCAATTTTATTATTTTTTTTAGCTTTTATTCTATTTACAGTTGTATTATTTTTTGTAGCTTTTATTCTGTTTATATTGGGTTTAGTATTTTTTGAGTTTTATTATATTATTACTTTTTATTCTATTTATATATGAGTTTTGTGTTTTTCTAGTTTTATTGTTTGTTTAGCTTTTATTCTTCAGTCTTTGTTATTTTTGTACTTTTATTCTTCAGTTTTATTATTTTTTGTACTTTATATTCTATTTGTATTTGAGGTTAATGCTTGTTCAGTTTTATTATTTGTACTTTTTATTATTTTTCTTCATTGACGGTAAAGGCCCAATGATGCAACACGTTGATGTGACTCGTCTTCAACCTTGGACAAAAACATGTCAACACACGATGAAGAGTGGCGATGTGTCTAGATCCATAAGTGGTGTGTGGAGGTACGTGCACTGCTATTTGGTGGTGATTCCACCGTAATTTAAAATATTTGATTTTTTTGAACACAGCGATGTTGTATATTTGTCTGAATTCACAAAATTTGAGGTTTCGAGATTTATTCTTATTCAAAATTTTCTCTACTCTTAGATTAATTTTAATATTTTTTTCATTCACAATTCATTAAATTGTCGCAATTTGATAACAAAATAGTTCAGAACCAAAGATAAAATAGAGACTTTTAAAAAAATATGTAAATGGTAGTCTCTACTTTTACGTTAACATATATTTTTAAATTATTTTTTTCAAACATATTTATAATATTTTAAAATAACCAACCACGTCTTCATTGCCAAAACTTTAAAAATCCTAAATAAATAAATAAAAACTTTAAAATGTTGAGACTTTTTCTTCTCCTATTCCTCCAAAATCTCAAAGACGATATCAATAATCACAACATCACCATCTTGGCACAAGAAACCAAGTTTTAGAACACGACTTTGACCTTGAATTTAAACGATTCGTCCTCAAACCAGGAAATCACATATCACTCCAAATGATTTTGATTGTTGGAACCAAGTTGGTTCTAAGTACTTATGATTTTGATGTTTACAAAAGCACTCCATGTAATCTTATTTTGTACCTTGAATTATTACATTAAATACCACCAGAAAATGAAGTTTGCAGAGGCAGAAAATGCATCCAGAATGCATCCTGGAATTACCAGAGGATACACCAGGATGTCAAAACACTACCAGAGGATATCTTTACTGGCCCAGATCAGAAGGAAGCGAAGTCAGAAGGAGACCTGGACCAGACCAGAAGGAAGCCTACCATAGGGAGAGTTGTTCCAGACCAGAAGATGTCAAATGTCAGATTTATTCCAGAAGTTATTCTGACCAGAAGATGGCCTGGCAGTGAAATGATAAACAACCCAGACTTGATCAAGACTTAATCAGAGGGTAAATTAATGGGTCCAGAACAAAGGAATTAATCCAGATTTGACCCATACCAGAAGATAGCATGGTTCAGGGTATGAAACTAAGTCCAGACCAGAAGAAATGATCTCCATAATTGATCTAGAACTGATCCAAAACAGAAGGTAAAATGTCCATACTGAAATATTATTTGTCCAGATTTAATTTCAGTTTAATCCAGACCAAGTCTAGAATTGGTCCAGATCAGAGGGAAGATTTTCAGATCAATGGTTCAGATTTAAGTATTTGGCCCAGTGTTGGCCGAGATCAGAAGATCAGACCATGGCCCAGTGTTGGCCGAAATCAGAAGGTCAGAATGTGTGGTCCAACAGTGGCCGAGATCAGAGGATCACAGCAGATCAGTTTGCTAGACCAGGATGGCCGAGATCAGAAGATCAGAAGGTTAGGAAGTTTGGTCCAGGGTTGGCCGAAATCAGAGGATCACAGCATATCACTAAGTATGGTCCAAATGTGGACTAGCGCAGAAGATCAAATGGTCCATATTTAATCATGAAGATTAACGATGGAGATTTTAATTTATTTTGATCAAAGTATTAAAAAGATTTGTTACAAAAATAAAGTGAAGTATTGTGGAACTCAGGAGCTGTTGGCAGGAAGAAACTAAAGACATGATTGGCCAGTTATTTTGAAAGAAAATCTGAAGCTTAAAAAAGATATGTTTTTTATTTAAATGAAGCCCAATTGGTCAAGATATTTTTGCAAGAGAATCCAGCAAGATTCAGCTCAAAATTAAGCTTGGAAGAGGCCCTAATCTACATTTATAAAAGGAGGCTCAAGGCAGAATACTTAGTATCGAAAATCACAAAAGAGTCATACACTTCCAAAAGCAAACACTCAAGTTTTCAGTGAGGTTAATTGTGAGTTCCAGCTTTCCAGAAGCAAGCACTCGTGTTATTTTCTTTCCCTTGTGTTAGATCTAAGTTGTTGAAGTAGAGTCTACAATCTTAGGGAATCAGAAGGGGTAGCAGATTACTTGGCAATTAGATTCAAGGCGTTGTAATTCCTTCTACAATTTGGGGTTGTCAGATTGGTAGGAGAAGACTTGACTTAAGAAGTCAAGGTGTTGTATTCCTCAAGAGTCTAGGATTGTTAAACTGTTTGAGAAGACTGACTTTGAGGGTCAGTGGTATTGTTGTAATTCAAGGTTTGAATTAGTGAAATCCTTCAAGGTGAAGGGACTGGACGTAGCCTCGTTAACGGTGAACCAGTATAAAAATTATGTGCTTTATTTTTACTTTATATCCGCTGCTAACTCTGTTTTTATTCATACATCAAGTTTTGTTTTAAAAGTGTAAAAACAGGAAAAGTATTCAAGTTAGTCAAACACAATTCAACCCCCCTTCTCGAGTTTGCACCTTCAATTGGCATCAAAGCTCGGTCTCAAGGCTGAGCACTTAACAGTGTTTGAGGAAAGGTCCAATGGGTTCAACATGGCAGAATCCAGATATGAACTGGGAGGCAACATCAACAGACCACCACTGTTTGATGGAGAAAGGTTTGAGTATTGGAATGAAAGAATGAGAAGTTTCTTCATATCTCAAGATCCTGAATTATGGAAGATGGTAGTCAAAGGAGACACTGCACCTAGTGATCCAGAAGATCCAACTAAAGAACTAGACATGGATGATATGAAACCAGATCAATTACACAAACTTCATCACAAGTCCAGAAACATCATGATCAGTGTCATCACATTCAAGGAATTTGACAGATGCACAGATAAAGAAACAACAAAGAGCATATTCGACAGTCTGGTTCTGACCTATGAAGGAAGCCAGCAGGTTCAAGAAGCAAGGGCTAACATACTGGTCAAACAGTATGAGCTATTCAAGATGGAAGAGGATGAAGACATTGAAGCAATGTTCAGCAGATTTCAGATTCTGGTATCAGGTTTAAAAGTATTAAAGAAAAGCTACACCACTGCAGATCATGTAAAGAAGATCCTCAGAAGCTTACCAGTCAAATGGAGACCAAAGGTTACTGCAGTACAGGAAGCTAGGGATCTGAATACCTTGAAGCTTGAAGATCTGATCAGCTTTCTCAGGTCTCATGAAAATAGAGCTGAATGCAGATGAACCTAAGAAGAAGAAGAATCTGGCTCTGAAGTCGAAATAGAAGAAAGTTGCAAGGGCAGCATTATAATCAGAGGATAGTGACAGTGACTGTGATGATATGGCTTACTTAACCAAAAAGATGGTTAAGATTTGGGAAAACAGGAAGAGAAGAAGCTTCAAGAAGAAACATAACAACAAAGGAAAGGAAGAATCTGACAAGAAGAGTATTGTTTGTTATGGATGCAATAAACCTGGACATATCAAGTCAGAATGTCCAAATCTGGAAAAAGGCAAACAGCACAAGAAGAGTTCCAGATTCAGAAAGAAGGGTCTGATGGCAGCCTGGGATGTATCAGAATCAGAGGAAGAATCGTATGATGAAGAAGAGGCAGAAACAGCAAAGATGGCTCACATCAAGTCTGCCTCTGGACCTCATAAAGGCATGATTTCAGGAAGGAAAACATGCAGAAGGAAGAATGAACGAAGCAGTCATTCAAGCAAGTTTGGAAGCACATCAGAGGAAACAATTCTATCTCTGATGGATCATACCAACTCAAGTTCTGGATACAGCTCAGGCTCTGGAACAGAATCAGAAGATGAAGACAGTGAGGTATTCTCTAATCTCTCTAAATCTAAATTAATTGAGACTTTAAAAGACTTGTTAAATGCAAACAATAAGATGTCTTTAAAACTGAAAACTCTTAGGGAAGATAAGAAAAATCTAACCAAAGAAGTCCAAGTTTTAAAGAATCGAAATTCTGAGTATGCAACTGAAAACAAAGATTTTAAAACTGAAGTTGCAAGACACAAATCTGAAAACCAAACTCTCAAAAGTAATATATGTTACATTTCCAAAACTATTTGTGAATCTGATATGCATGAACAATTTTTTCAAAACTTTATTTCTAATGGAATGGAAAGAAGTAAATATGCATCTATGATTTATGGAAACAGTAACAGTGGAAAGAGAGGTCTTGGTTTTACAGAAACGATTATTGAAAGTAAAGTTGTTCATTCTGATGTTTTATGCATTGTTTGTGCTAAGAAAGGTCACTCTGAATTATCTTGTCCAATGGTAATATTTGAACAAGATCAGAGAGCTGTTAAGACTAACAAACCTGGACCCAATCAGTTCTGGGTACCAAAAAATAAAATTGTCTATGTTGCAGATATTCTGAGCAACCAGAAGGAGACACCAACAATGGTGCCTGGACAATGGATGTTGGCAATGCACAAGCAGAAGAAGGTTTATGTTCCAACATCTACCAAACAAAAGCCAAGTGACTCTGGTAGAAGAAGAACTGGTCAACACAATACCTACCAGAACCAGAATCATATGAGGAACAGGAAATATCAAAGATATCACACGAATTAGAACAGGAACTGGAACCAGAATCAGAACTGGAACCAGTATCAGAGGAACAGGAACTGGAACCAGAACTGGAACCAGTATTAGAAGTGGAACCAGTATCAGAGGCACAGGAACTGGAACCAGAACCAACACTGGAACCAGAATCTGAATCAGTACTAGAACCCGAACCAGCATAATTACCAGAATCAGTATACTCACCAGAATCACCATAAGTTCCAGAATCACCAGAGGAACATGGTGTATCAGCCAAAGCAGAAAGAGAGGAATCAGAATCAGGAGAGTTCTTCAAACACTCCAGTGAGATTCATCAAGACTACAAATGTTACGCCTCGGATTTTTGGTCCAAAACGTTACTAAAAAAAATACTTTTAGAAAAATTTACAATAATTTTTTTTTGGTAAGAATATCTACATTTATACTTTTAAATAATTAGTAACAATTATATTTATGCTTTTAAATAATTAGTAACAATCACATTTATTTAATATTATAAAAAAAAGGTTTATTCAAGCTAAAATAAAGGAAAAATCAATTATTCCTAACGGAAGCAAAAACCCACTTCCGTATTTATAGAATTCGAATGCACTTAAAAGTTTAGTGACAAAAATTAAAAAAATAAATAAACATAGAAATGTTGCGGCAATACTTATTATTACAAAATTGTCGTGAAAAAACCTCATTTTTACCCCACGTTCGCCGCACGTTAATACTCATCAATTACTCTTGAATCTCATCGAACTCATTAGTACCTAAAATGTTGTTGTAAGGGTCAATTTTTTCCATCATCCACATCAAACCAAAGCTAAACATATAGAAGAATAGCAAATAACATATAAAGGTAAAAACTTCTAATTTAAAAGAAAAAAATGCGCAAACGGCAAATCGTATAAAAATATATGTATAATGCATGCTCTTAAAACTATATGATCCGGATATAACCTGCCACTAAGGCAACTTCCACACAGAAAGATCACTCATACCAATGGGGAAAATAAACCTGCCACTAAGGCAACTCCCACGAAGATGCATATGCCATGACATGACCATATATTATCACAATTATACTCGCACACAGCCCACTAAGAATCATGTCATATGCATTCAAAAAATCACCTTTTTAAAACCATCATCTTATTCACATCACAAAGATCACATATCACACATCCTTATCATGAGAATTATATATTCATGGACAAATAATCATGAAATAATAATTTTCACCACGCACGCATAAAAATCGGGACTTGACTTCATTTACACCATAAAGATTAAAACTTTATGTATAACAAGAAACATCAAACTCCAACTCATAATACATCATCAAAATCAAAACTTTATCATATATATAACATAAGAAAACTCATATTTTGCTTCATATCCATCATAAAAATTAAAACTCTATCATGTATAATATAAAAATTCATATTTTACTTCTTAAAAAGACATACATTACCTATCGAACTCAACGTAAAAGATTTCAGATTTCATTATTTTATTTTATTAGTCTACATTTATTTCTTTCAAAAGCAAGCAATTACAATTATTAGTTCCATGTCATCCAACTAACGGTCTAACTCAAATTTGTGTGGGGAAAAGCCCTTACCTTGGCTACTTTTCTTCCTAGTACGAAGCTCTAAGCCCCCACGAAGTTGTTCACACGAAAAGTTTGTTGCACGAAGGAGATGAGGTGTGAAGGAGATGACGGCTAGGGTTTCGGTATTCTTTTCTGCTTACTATTACTTAGTTTGGAAATATTGTGGACTTTAGGGAAAATTTAAAGTGGAGATTATTGGGTAGATAGTGTTGGGCCCAAATAAAGAAAGAAGGGAGAAAATATTATTTTATTTATTTATTATTTTTTTTTTCTTAACCTTGATCATACAAAAACTAAGCCACCAACTCCAAGCTCAAATTTCTATTACGGGTTGGGTCACACCTAGCCACAAACCCTTAGTTCAAATTCTTCTTGTACAAAAAAACATATATATATATATATATATATATAATTATATAAAACTTCTTCATTGATTAAATAATTCTTACTAACAATTTTATCAACTACAATAAGTCGAACAAGACAAATAATTATCTCACCTAAATTAATAAGGAAATATATATATATTTATAAGTCTTAATTATTTTAAATAATAAATTTAGAGGATGTTACAATATTCACCCCCTTAAAAACAGTTTCGTCCTCGAAACTAGTCTAACATGAAAAGGTTAGGGTAGAGCTCTCTCATTTTTTCCTCTAATTCCCAAGTTGCATCTCCAGTTGTTTGGTCCCAAATTACCTTGACCAATGTGATCTCCTTACCTCGTAGGTGCTTAGTAGTCCTGTCTCCAATGCTCAATGGTGGAACTGCAAAAGAAAGGTTCTCTTTCAACTGGATATCATCTGGCACGATAATATGGGAAGGATCAGCCATGTACTTCCTCAACTGTGACACGTGGAACACATCATGCAGCTTGGCCAAACTCGGAGGCAAGGCAATTTGATAAGCTACTAGACCCACACGTTAGAGGATCTGGTATGGGCCGATGAATTTAGGAGTTAACTTCTTAGACTTCAGTGCCCTACCAACTCCAGTAGTAGGCGTCACTCTCAAAAATACATGTTCACCCTCTTGAAACTCCAGCGGTTTCCTCCGTTGGTCGGCATAACTCTTTTGTCTGCTTTGTGCTGCCTTCATCATTTCTCGGATCAGACGGACCTTATCTGTGGTCTGTTGTACCAATTCTGGCCCCACAATAAAGTTCTCACCATCCTGATACCAACACAAGGGGATTTGGCACTTACGCCCATACAGAGCCTCGTACGGTGCCATCCCAATGCTTGCATGATAGCTGTTGTTGTAGGTGAACTCAATGAGAGGCAATATATTATCCCAACTTCCTCGCTCATCCAGCACACACGCTCTCAGTAAATCCTCCAAGGTCTGAATAGTTCTTTCTGTTTGTCCGTCGGTTTGAGGGTGATAGGCCGAACTCAATCTCAACTTAGTACCCAACGCCTCATGTAATGCTTCCCACAAACGAGAAATGAACTTCGGATCTCTATCTGACACAATGCTAGAGGGTACCCCATGTAGTCTGACAATCTCTGCAATGTATATCTCTGCAAGCTTAGTCACATCATAATTAGTCCTCACGGGTATGAAATGGCAGATTTGGTCAACCTGTCGACAATCACCCAAATGGAGTCAAACTTTCGTAGAGTCTTAGGCAATGCTACCACAAAATCCATGGATATACTATCCCATTTCCATACATGTATGTCTAATGGCCTTAATAGTCCCCCTGGCTTTTGATGTTCTACCTTAGCTATCTGACAAGTCAAACACGAAGCCACATATTTTGCTACTTGTTTCTTCATTCTCGGCCACCAAAACTTATGCTTAAGGTCTTTATACATTTTGGTGGTACCAGGGTGAATACTCAGCTTGCTTTTGTGGGCCTCATCCAAGATAGTCCTCCTTAATTTGGTATTTTCGGGTATACAAACACGTCCATTACATCTCAAAATATCATCTGGGCCCACCTTGAATTCAGGTGCCCTTTCAACCTCGATCAACTTCCTTTTCTCTTTAGTAAACACATATGTAACTTGGAGAACTTTAATCTCATTCATCAGTTCACTGTCTATAATGATCATTCCACAGTGTACTTTCCCCAATGTAGAATCCAAATTAAGATTCAAGTCAACGAACTGGTCTAACAACTCCAACCCCTTCGTTGTTACAAACGAGAGATGAACGCGCTTCCTACTAGGGGCATCAGCCACCATGTTCGCTTTCCCAGGATGGTCATGCAATGTGAACTCATAATCTTTAATAAACTCCATCTATCTCCTCTACCTAATGTTAAGCTCCTTTTGATCAAACAAGTATTTCAAACTCTTATGGCACTAAATACATCAAAACTACACCCATACAGATAATGTCTCCAAATTTTCAATGCAAAGACAATTGCAGCTAACTCCAAGTCATGAGTGGGATAATTCTTTTCATGCACCTTCAATTGCCTTGAAGCATAGGCCACTACTTGTTTGTTTTGCATCAGTACACAACCCAATCCTTGGTATGAGGCATCACAATAAATTTCGTAAGGCTCTTCTGGTTGTGGCAACACTAACACTGGAGATGTAGTTAGTTTCTCTTTCATCAGTTGGAAACTTTTCTCACACTCCTCAGTCCAAGCATAAATCTGGTTCTTCTTCGTAAGGTGTGTCAATGGAGCAGCAATCTTGGCAAATCCCTCAATAAATCTCCTATAGTACCCAGCCAAGCCCAGAAAACTCCTAATCTCTGTGACTGTCTGCGATTGTTTCCATGCCATCACGGCTTCTACCTTGGATGGGTCGACAACAATCCCTTCCTTAGAAATTACATGTCCCAAGAACTTCACTTCTTCCAACCAAAATTCACATTTTCCTAGATTGGCATATAGTTGTTGTTCCTTCAGTACTTGAAGAACTTGACGCAAATGTTCCTCATGTTCCTCCCTACTCTTGGAATAGATCAAGATGTTATCAATAAAGATCACCATAAACTTGTCTAAGAACGGACGGAAGATACGGTTCATATAATCCATGAAGATAGTTGGCGCATTGGTTACTCTAAAAGGCATCACCAAGTACTCATAGTGCCCATATCGTGTTCTAAAAGCTGTCTTGGATATATCATCTTCTTTCCCTCGAATCTGGTGGTATCCCGACTTTAGATCAATCTTAGAAAACACCTCTGCCCCTCTGAGTTGGTCCATTAAATCACCAATGCGAGGTAAAGGTATCTGTTTTTTATTGTGACTTTGTTGAGTTGTCGATAATCAACACACAATCTCGACTTTCCATCGTTTTTCTTGACCAATAACACGGGGGCTCCCCATGGTGACTGTAAGACCCTTAATTTTAAATATTAATATTGGAATTAATGTCAAGGGCATTTTGGAAATTTTTATAAATATTTAATATATGTATGATTGAAGTGAATATATATATATAAATATTTATTTGGAAGATGAATTAAAATTATTGGATGAAGAAGTAAATTAATTTAATTTCAAGTAATTAAATTAATTGGATCATTAAGTAAGGATTAGTGGCTAATTGCAAGATAATTAAAAAGCTGGAAAATCAGACAAGTGGCAAGTGAGGTGGCACCATGAGAGTCTATAAATAGGAGTGAGAAGGATGGTGAAGTCAGAACACCATTCCTTCCTCCTTACTGCCCATATTGCATGTACCAACTCCATCTCCTCTCCCATTTATGTCTCTGTTTCTGCTATTTCTGAACTGAAATTGAAGAGAGGGAAATTCCTTCAAACACAATTAACTAAGAATCCCAGCCTCAAACCTGAAAACCTCTAGCAGTAAAGTTAATCCCCACCTCAATACGAAGAGAAAGAACCCAGTTTTGCAGCAGCAAACTCAGGGAACAGCTTCACCGTTTCTGGACGCAGAAAAGGGAACGCAGCAGGAACAAGAGAAATAGCAGAGCACGCTACAAGGGTAAGGGCACCTTCCATTTTTAGCTGCATTAGGGCCATGAATGAGTGTTATTTCAGTTCTGTTTTTAAATGAAAAGCTGTTTTCGAAAATGACATTTTGAGAGAAAATGCATTTTTTAGAAGTGATTATTTTGACGAGTTGTTGTTGGCTGTTTTACTGGTAAAATATGTTGTTTTACATTCTGTGTGAATGCTGGAAAACGTTTGCATGCCATTTTAGTTATGATTAAAATGCATGTCTAAAAACTGTTTTGAAAATGGCATTCAAATGCAAAATGCTTCTTGTTGGTGCTTACTGTTCTGTGATGTTTGCTTGGCATTCTGTGGTGTTTTGAGAAAACTGAATGCATGCATGTTTGCTTTGATGTTTTGTGAACACTGAAATGTTGCATGTTTGTTCTGATGAGTGTGAACACTGAAATGTTGCATGTTTGTTCTGATGAGTGAGAACACTGAAATGTTGCATGGTGTCCTGATGATTGATCATTTGTCTCTGTTTTGGGTAAACTGGTTCTGATTCTGTTTTATGTTGTGGGATTATGGTGATGAAAATGATTCTGAATCTGGTCTTGTTTGTGATGATTCTGGTTGTTCTGGGTGATCTTGATGATTTTGATTCTGGTTGTTTTGTGTGATTCTGGTGGTGTTGATGGTTTTTAAAGGAAAAAGGGATTTTAAGTGAGGGAAGGTTTTTCTTGAAAAAGTGCAGAATCTGTTTGATATTGGCTGTTTGTTTTAAAAGAATTAGTTTTGAAAAGGGTTGAACTTTCACTGGTTTTCGAAGGTGTATTCGACTACAGCATGTGTGTATTCGAATACAACCTTCCAGGTTTGTGTTTTATTTTAAAGTTTTCAAACCTATATTCGAATACAAAGGAAAGATTTTTGCTTCTGTATTCGCATCTGTATTCAACTACGATCATGTCGTATTCGAATACATAAGTGAAATTTTAATACTGTATTCGCAATTGTATTCGACTACAGGCATGCTGTATTCGACTACAGATTCGAGTTTTTCCAGAAACTCAATTTTTAGCTTCTGCATTCGAATGCAAGGAAGCTGTATTCGAATACAGATTCGTGTTTTCCATAAAAAAAACAAGTTTTAATCACTGTCATGTGAGTTTTGAAGTGTTGAGAAACTCTGAGAAGGTTTTAATGATTTGAAAAGAAGTTTGTGAAATTGTTTTAAAGAGGAGAGAAAGATGTTTGAAAACCTTTAAGTGACATGGGAGAAAAGGCTGCATTTTCCAGAGGTTGAACTCCTGTATTCGACTACAGTCAAGCTGTATTCGAATACAGAATGTTAAGTTGCAGTTTCCTGTTTCTGTATTCGAATACAGAGGGTTTGTATTCGAATACAGATTCGAATTTTCAAAAAATTTCAAGTTTTAAGAGTGTTTTGAAAACTCTGAGTGTCTGGGGAATACTGAGGATGTTATGGTGAGTTAAAGTGGAACTTTTGATGAGATTTTGAAGTGGTGGTGATGAAGTTTTAAAAACTTTACTGATGTAATGAAAGAGGTTGTTTTATGCACTGAAATCTGCCTCTGTATTCGAATACCAGAGGGCTGTATTCGAATACAGAGAGTGATTCTATACTGTTTTTGACTTCTGTATTCGAATACAGAAGAGCTATATTCGAATACAGATTCGTAAATCCCAGAAAAATCTCAGTTTTAAACACTGTGTCTGAATTTTGAGGGGTTGGGAAAACATTTCAAAGTGTGAATGATTAATGGATTGTTTAATTCATGATTGTGATGATGTTAATTCTGACTGTGCTGTTATATTTTAAACATGATGGAAAGCATGAATTTCTGAGTTGCATTCTGTTTCTAGAGAAGTGAAACACTGCATATTCATGCATTGCATAGTCAAGTGGTACCCGCGATGGGCCACGGAGTAATGCGCAACCACGTGCTGATCTGTGAGCGATTGCACGAGTGCTGATTTGTGAGCGATTGCACTAGGTACTGATCTGTGAGCGATTGTACCTTGGTATATAAGTGCTGGTCTGTGAGCGACTGCACTGGTACTGGACTGTGAGCGTCTGTACCCTGAAATGCGCGACCACGTGCTGATCTGTGACCGATTGCACGAGTGCTGATCTGTGACCGACTGCACTAGGTACTGATCTGTGAGCGATTGTACCTTGGTATATAAGTGTTGGTCTGTGAGCGATTGCACTGGTACTGGACTGTGAGTGTCTGTACCCTGAAATGCGCGACCACGTGCTGATCTGTGAGCGATTGCACGAGTGCTGATCTGTGAGCGATTCCACTAGGTACTGATCTGTGAGCGATTGTACCTTGGTATATAAGTGCTGGTCTGTGAGCGACTGCACTGGTACTGGACTGTGAGCGTCTGTACCCTGAAATGTGCGACCACGTGCTGATCTGTGAGCGATTGCACGAGTGCTGGTCTGTGAGCGACTGCACTAGGTACTGATATGTGAGCGATTGTACCTTGGTTTATATCAAACGTGTTGGTCTGTGAGCGACTGCACTGGTGCTGATCTGTGAGTGATTGCACCCTGGTCATGAGGGCCGTTAATTTGTGCTGGTCTGTGAGCGACTGCACCTTGGTGATTCCAAGAAAATTATGCATGAGCATATATGCATTACATTGAGGGATTTGACCGGTGTGTTACGATTGTTTATATGATGAATGTTGGAAATTAATGTATGTGAATGATGTTCAGAATCTGAAATTCTGAATTAATGATTGTGTTTTGTTGACGTGTGTTTGTACTTACCGCATACTTCATAATCATTGACTGCTGTTTTTGAAAAGGCATGAAAGTCATAAATTTTCAAATGAGCATGATTATTTCCTCATCATCATATGTTATACCATGATTATACATGTTGTTGTGCAATATATGCTATGTGATTATCTGTTATTTTCAGTCGGTGACCCCTTGCTATATATTGTGGACTTTGGGCTTTGCCCTCACATGTTACCCGAACCCGTCCTACTGACGGATACACTAACGACGGAAACGTCGTTAGTTTCCCAGGATCTTTACGTACGGAGTCTACGTGGACAACGCAGAGGGACGGACGGTTGGCTGAAGACGAGACTTATAGAGGATACGGTGGAGACCGTGCTACTGTAGCTTAGTGCATGATCCGTCTAGACTTTTGTCTTATTTTTGAAATTCTGTACTATTTTCCGCTGAACCATGTACTCTGATATTTATTTTGGGATGTATTAATGTTTAAAAACTAATTTCCAAAATAAGTACTTGGTGATAATCCTTATGAAGTATTTGGTTTACGTTCATCGATTAATCTATAACGTACTATTTTACGAAGAACTTTATTTTAATTCTTTTGAAATAAATTTGGGAAAACTTATTTTAATTATTAATTTAAAAAAAAAATGCACCCGCGCTGTGTTTTAAACTCGGGGTGTTACAGTGACACACTAGGCTGAATGAATTTCTTAGACAGAAGGTCTTCCAATTGGTTCTTTAGTTCTGATAGCTCTAAGGGGGCCATTCTGTAAGGAGCGATAGAGATGAGTCCAGTACCTGGAATGACATCGATAGAAAATTCGACATCACGGACTGGGGGTAGTCCTGGTACGTCTGGTGGGAAAACTTCAAAGAAATCCTTCACTACCGGGATCTCATCGACAACAACCTCTGGACTCATGCTTACTGAGTTGAGAAACACATATTTCTGGACTCCTCCTTTTAGAGAAAACTTCAATCTGTTGGCTGAAAGGAACTTCGAAATATCGGGATCTAGAAATATCATGTTCCGTCGGGCACAGTCTAACATGATGTAGTTGCTAGACAACCAATCCATTCCCCAAATTACTCCAAGATGTTTCAGAGGAATACAAATTAAATCGATCTTAAAATTCATTTTAAACACAGTCAGCGAGCATTGCAAACACGCCAAATTACATTTTACTGGTTCAGCAGAGAGAAGGGTAACCATTAAATCAAATGGTAAGGTAGTGACATCTAGTTGGAGCGATTCCACCCAATCTAATGAAATGAACGAGTGTGTTGCCCCAGAATCATATATCACATAAAGTATTTTTCCAGCAATAAAACACTCACCATGGATAAGTTCTGAGGAAGATGGTGTTTCTTCTCCTCTAATGTGATAAACACGTCCTCGAGCAGTAGGGTGGACCACATCCTTGTTGTTGACAGTATCCTTCTCTGGAAAATCTTTTGCCATATGACCTAGTTTCTAACAAGCATAACATATCCTGGTCCTTTTTGGACACTCAGTCAGCCTATGTCCCTCTTGTCCACAGTGATAATATCGAACAATATGTGCCTGGTTTTGTGTTGTTGGGTTCTGATGCCTCTGATCTCCCCTGTTTTGGGGTCCGGTCGATCTCCAGTAGTCCCCTGTCGGCAGGCATACGGCTTTTTCTGTTTGAACTGACTGCCTTTGTTTTGTTGGTCACCGTTTCCCTGATGTATCGTTGGTCCCCCAATAGCACCTTTGTTCAGGCGGCCCCATTTCATGATCTCCGCCTTTTTGCACTTCTCCACCAGCACCTGATACTGACGTATCTCTCGAGGTCCCACAGACTCCTTAATTTCATATCTGAGCCCGCTTTCAAACCTCTCACACATGTACTCTTCATCCATTTGGTTACGAAAGTAGCGAAAATGTTTTGCTATGGACTCAAACTTTGCTGCATACTCAGACACTGTGAGACTTCCCTGATATAGTCTCAGGAATTGGGCCTCCTTCTCAGCCCTGGCACTCTTTGGAAAATATTTTTCCAAGAACTTTCTCTTGAAAACTTCCCAGGTCACCTCTTCGTGATTTCCTTCCATCATTTGCCTCGCCCCTCGCCACCAATTTTCAGCTTCACCAATCAACAAATAGGTGGCATACTCCACCTTCGTGTCATCTGGGTAGTGGAGGATCTCAAGGATCTTCTCGATCTCCTGCCGTCAGAGGTCGGCCTTGTCAGGGTCATGCTACCCTTTAAATTTTGGCGGATCTTGCCTAAGGAATTCGATCAGTCCTCTTGTTGCCATAGCTGCTTCCTCCCTCAGGTCCCTCTGCGTATTACGTTGAGCTTGGTCTGCAGCCCGTTGAGCTTGAATTGCAGCTTGTTGGGCCATTGCGGCAGCCATTGCATTCATGGCTTGGATTGTTTCAGTCATGTCACTTTCTCCCTGGGGCACTGGTCGATTCGCGCGACGAGCCATACTTCTTACAAATTATCTAATCAGGATGACACTACGATCTCATTGTAGCCTTAGGGTCTTAAGAAATATTTTATTCACGACTATATAGTAGGTTCGGGTCACACAATAAATTGTGTACTAGGGGGTTCCCAGGAAAGAGAGGTGGGTCTACGGACCACTTAATAACCAAGTCTTTCCTTAGCCAGAATCCCACTACTACAACTTTTTACGGTATTACCCTTCCCTTCTATTATGGGGACAATAGCTTTAGGTCACACGATAAGTTGTGTACTAGTGGAGTTCCCAGGAAAGAGAGGTGGGTCAATGGACCACTTAATAACCAAGTCTTTCCTTAGCCAGAATTCCACTAATACAACTTTTTACGGTGTTACCCTTCACTTATATTGTGGGAATCATACAATTTTATACCAGTTAGAGATTTACCGCGTTGTCTTTATTACAAAATTTTAGATCATAATCACAAAATTAAGTAATTAAGGAACATTCATAATCATTATAAATTCAATTAGCCTAATTAATTTCATAATTAAGGTGGAGGCCAATTAAATGTCGTTTTCGAATCAAATCAATCTAATTTATTACGCAATAATTTCATTGTACAACAAAATAACAACTAATCATTTATAGTTTTTAAAAAAAACATCAATCACTTTCAACTAATTGATAATGTCATAATGGTACATTTATAATGTCATTAAATCACGATTATTAAATCCATAATATACAAACAATTATTAAAAATTCAAATCACGAGTAGTAAATTCATAACATCATAATATTAAATTCATAATGTCATTAATTCACGAATAATAAATTCATAACATTCAACAACAATTATTAAAAATTCAAAGCACAAGAGTAAATTCACGTCATAAAATTAAAAGCAATTATTGCATTGAATCAAATTAAATCGAGATAATTTCAAATTATAATGCAATAAATTCATAATTTATATCATCATAAAATCGTAATTAATTATTGCATTGAATCAAATTAAAACTATTTCAAATCATAGGATTAAGAATTTAAGGCATATCATAGTTGCAATTAATTCAAGGAAAATTTCTATTTTTGAGAAGAAAGAAAAAAAATCAATCAGTATTAAAAGAGACCAAATAATCAATGCAAAATGTAATTTTTCCCCATATGAATATATATAACCAAATTAGTAATAAATCATAGAATGAATTATGCCAAGGTCAAACATCACACATAAATCAAGGCATGCGTCATACATAATCGTCCCCCCAAAAAATTTCCGAGGATTACTGCTCTAATACCATAATGTAACGCCCCAGATTTTTGGTCCAAAACGTTACCCAAAAAAAATTATCGTAAATTTTTCTAAAAGTATTTTTTTTTAGTAACGTTTTGGATCAAAAATCCGGGGTGTTACAATAAACCTGTAAGGGAATTCAAATCCCTTAATCCAAACCATGTAATCATAGAACATACAGATTCGAAATTTGAAAATCAGAAGCAAGAGGATTTTCAGAGTAAAACTGAAACTGCTGACATAGATGTTACATCTTGCTGTAAATACTATTATTATTTGATATTTATGTTTAATGTGATAACAAGAAGCTTGATCTCAACAAATCAAGCTAAATAAGTATTATGCATGTTTTCAAACTGTCAGAGGAACCAGGTGATTCACACGAATTGAACACCTCAGCAGAAACAGCATTCCAGTGGTTTCAATAACAAGCAGAAACCACCAGAAGCAGAATTAATGGTTTGGCTGTATTGAGTTCATTTTTAAATTATTTGATTTGTATTATGTTATAAGACAAACTGCTTGATCTTGACAAATCAAAGCAAGTTAAAGATAGTGCAGGTTCACCAAAACCAAAGGGAGGAGAAGCAGAAGCATAAGAAACAGAAGTACCTCGAAAGGTAGAGGATACAAGCAAGTCAGCAACACATGACAAATCTTCAAAAGATAAATCTGAAGAGAAATCTGGATATTTACCAGAACCAGAAACTGATTTATTAGAATCAGAAGCTGTTACAGATTTACCAGAACCAAAAGCTAATTTATCAGAATCAGAAGCTGTTACAGATTTACCAGAACCAGAAGTTGATTTATCAGAATCAGAAGCTGTTACAGATCTTCCAGAAACAGAAGTTGATGCAGACCAACCAATGTTGATGAAGATTTGGCAGAAGAAGGTTGGATACTTGCAATGCAAGAAGGGCTGAATGAATTCCAAAGGAATGATGTTTGGGATCTGGTACCCAGACCAAACAAAAACATTATTGGAACCAAGTGGGTGTTCAGAAATAAACTAAATGAAAAAGGTGAAGTGGTAAGGAACAAAGCCAGACTTGTAGCTCAAGGATACAGTCAACAGGAAGGTATAGATTACACTGAGACGTTTGCTCCAGTGGCCATGTTAGAAGCAATTAGAATTCTCTTATCATTTGCTGCTAATCATGATATAATGTTGTATCAAATGGATGTTAAAAATGCATTCTTAAATGGCTACATAAGTGAGGAAGTCTATGTCAAACAACCCCCTGGATTTGAAAACTCTGATTTTCCAGACCATGTTTTTAAACTTAAAAAATCTTTATATGGTTTAAAACAAGCACCAAGGGCATGGTATGACAGACTTAGTAACTTTCTGCTTAAGAATGACTTTAATAGAGGCCAGATTGATAATACTCTATTTAGGAAATCCATTAAAAATGATATTTTGATTATTCAAGTTTATGTTGATGATAACAATTCACCAATCTAAATATACTAAAGAACTTCTTAAAAAGTTCAAAATGAGTGAATGTAAGCCTATGGCCACCCCCATGCACCCAACCTGCTCACTTAAGAAAGATGAAACCAGCCAAAAGGTAGACTAGAAAACATACAGAGGTATGATTGGATCCCTTCTTTATTTAACTGCTTCTAGACCTGACATCTTGTTTAGTGTTTGTGTCTGTGCCCGATTTCAAGCTAACCCTAGGGAATCCCATTTAACTGTTGTCAAACGAATTTTGAGATACCTCAAAGGAACCACCAACCTTACTTTGTTATACAAGAAAACCCTCACCTACAAACTCACAGGTTTTTGTGATTCCGACTATGCTGGAGACAAGTTGGAAAGGAAAAGTACAAATGGCAACTGCACTTTCTTAGGTGATAATTTGATCTCTTGGTCAAGCAAAAGACAAAGCACCATTGTCATGTCAACAGTTGAAGCTGAGTATATATCAGCAGCAGGATGTAGTTCACAGTTACTCTGGATGAAACATCAACTTGAAGATTACAACATCTTTGAAACCAATATCCCTTTGTTCTGTGATAACACTTCAACCATAAACCTAACCAAGAACCCCATCTTACACTCTATAGCCAAACACATTGAAATAAAACACCATTTCATTAGGGACCATGTTCAGAAAGGGACTTTAAGCATCCAGTTTGTGGACACTGATCATCAATGGGCTGATATCTTCACCAAAGCATTACCAGAAGATAGGTTCGAGTTCATCAAGAAGCATCTCAGCATTACCTCCATATCTGACTAGCTCAAGTAGTTATCTTAGGAGTTTTTAAATTTCTTGTAAATTTATTTTTTGTCTTTTATTTTCTGTAATTTGTAAAGAGAAAAACAAAAAATACAAAAATAGTAGGACCTCTTTTTGGTTGATGACAAAAAAGGGGAGAGAGAGAAAAATGAGAAATAAGTAGAAAATGAGAGATAAAAAGGAAGAAGGAGTGAAAAAGAAAGAGATGAAAAGAGAAGGAGTTGAAAATGAAAGGAAACAGGGAGAGAGAAAAAGAAAGAGTGAAAAGAGAAGGAGTTGAAAAGGAGAGGAAATGTGAAGAGAGAAAAAAAAAGAGAATAAAGAAGGAGTTGAAAAGGAGAGGAGAAGAAAAGAAAAGAAAGAGTGAAAAGAGAAGGAGTTGAAAAGGAGAAGAAAAAGTCAGTATCAGACTTAGGGGAATAGATTGGTCTGAGGGGGAGTAATTCAAGTTTTCGAGTTAGCTAACAAAATAAGGTTTTGTCATCATCAAAAAGAGGGAGATTGTTGGAACCAAGTTGGTTCTAAGTACTTAGGATTTTGATGTTTACAAAAGCACTCCATGTAATCTTATTTTGTACCCTGAATTATTACATTAAATACCACCAGAAAATGAAATTTGCAGAGGCAGAAAATGCATCCAGAATGCATCCTGGAATTACCAGAGGATACACCAGGATGTCAAAACACTACCAGATGATATCTTTGCTGGCCCAGATCAGAAGGAAGCAAAGTCAGAAGGAGACCTGGACTAGACCAGAAGGAAGCATGCCATAGGGGGAGTTGTTCCAGACCAGAAGATGTCAAATGTCAGATTTATTCCAGAAGTTATTATGACCAGAAGATGGCCTGGCAGTGAAAAGATAAACAGCCCAGACATGATCAAGACTTAATCAGAGGGTAAATTAATGGGTCCAGAACAAAGGAATTAATCCAGATTTGACCCAGACCAGAAGATAGCATGGTTCAGGGTATGAAACTAAGTCCAGACCAGAAGAAATGATCTCCAGAATTGATCCAGAACTGATCCAAAACAGAAGGTAAAATGTCCATACTGAAATATTATTTGTCCAGATTTAATTTCAGTTTAATCCAGACCAAGTCCAAAATTGATCCAGATCAGAGGGAAGATTTTCAGATCAATGGTTCAGATTTAAGTATTTGGCCGAGTGTTGGCCGAGATCAGAAGATCAGACCATGGCCCAGTGTTGGCCGAAATCAGAAGGTCAGAATGTGTGGTCCAACAGTGGCCGAGATCAGAGGATCACAACAGATCAGTTTGCTAGACCAGGATGGCCGAGATCAGAAGATCAGAAGGTTAGGAAGTGTGGTCCATGGTTGGCCGAAATCAGAGGATCACAACATATCACTAAGTATGGTCCAGATGTTGACTAGCGCAGAAGATCAAATGGTCCATATTTAATCATGAGGATTAACGGTGGATATTTTAATTTATTTTGATCAAAGTATTAAAAAGATTTGTTACAAAAATAAAGTGAAGTATTGTGGAACTCAGGAGCTGTTGGCGGGAAGAAACTAAAGACATTATTGGCCAGTTATTTTGAAAGAAAATCTGAAGCTTAAAAACGATATGTTTTTTATTTAAATGAAGCCCAATTGGTCAAGATATTTTTGCAAGAGAATCCAACAAGATTCAGCTCGGAATTAAGCTTGGAAAAGGCCCTAATCTGCATCTATAAAAGGAGACTCAAGGCAGAATACTTAGTATCGAAAATCACAAAAGAGTCATACACTTCCAAAAGCAAACACTCAAGTTTTCAATGAGGTTAATTGTGAGTTCCAGCTTTTCAGAAGCAAGCACTCGTGTTATTTTATTTCCCTTGTGTTAGATCTAAGTTGTTGAAGTAGAGTCTACAATCTGAGGAAGTCAGAAGGGGTAGCAGATTACTTGGCAATTAGATTCAAGGCGTTGTAATTCCTTCTACAATCTGGGGTTGTCAGATTGGCAGGAGAAGACTTGACTTAGGAAGTCAAGGTGTTGTATTCCTCAAGAGTATAGGATTGTTAGACTGTTTGAGAAGACTGACTTGGAGGGTCAGTGGTATTGTTGTAATTCAAGGTTTGAATTAGTGAAATCCTTCAAGGTGAAGGGACTGGACGTAGCCTCGTTAACGGTGAATGTAACACCCCGAGTTTAAAACACAGCGCGGGTACATTTTTTTATATAGATATAAGAATTGTTTCCCGATTTAATTCAAAAAGAATTAAAATAAAGTTTTTCGTAAAATAGTACGCCGTAGATTAATCGATGAACGTAACAAAATAAATTCATCGTAATCTCAATAAATACTTAATTCTGGGAATTTAATAATAAACAATAAGACATTTTCAAAAGATAACAATGTCATAGCATTCCCAAAAGACAATATCAGAGTGCGGAATAAGTAGTACAACAATTTTCCAAAATAAAATCAAAATACATTTCCAGCTCAAATCCTATACATCAAGTCTAACTGATCATGCGCTAAAGCTATAGTAGCACGGATTTCCTCCGCATCCCAAACAAGTCTCCTCGACTCTGCCGCTCGCCTCGATGTAACCTCCTCCTCCTCATCATCATACAGAGAGGGGTCGGTCTCCTCAGAAGTCAGATCAATACAAAGTCTCGGTCGCTTCGGCGATGCTGGGATCTCATAACAATCATCGGAGATCCTGGACGGACCCGGAATCTCAGCTGCTACTGGCTTCGGCTCTTCATTCTTCCATTCTGCCTCAGACTCATGTACATCTCCTCCAATCACCGGGTTGGGAGTCACCACTCCTACGGTGGCCTCCGTCTCAACCCCTATAGCTGACTCCTCAGCATCATCAAAAATTCTGTGCGCCTCCAATACCAGACGGGAAGGCACAGGAAAATCTAAACTCGTATAAGTGCGCTCCACGAAATCCTCTACTCCGTCGGTCCTGCTCGTCCTCGCCAACCACCCCGTGTAAGTCGCCCTGCTTGAGATGGGGTCAAATACCCAAGCAGTACGCGAATATCGATCAAGGAAGTCTAACGACGTTTCCGTCGTCCGGGTACCCACGAGTGGCATGGGTTTGGGGGGCATCTGAGGGCAAAGCCCAATTTCCACAATATAATAGCAAGGGTCACCGACCGAAATTAACAAATAATCACATAGCATGCATCTCACAGCAACAATTATATCCATGGTATAACATATGACGATGAGGAAAATAATAATGCTCATTTGAAATTTAATGACATATATGCCTTTTCAAAAATAGCAACCAATTATTATGAAATATGTGGTAAGTACAAACAACCCTCAGCAAATCACAATCATTAAATCAGAAATTCAGATTATGTACAGTACTCACACACATCAATTTCCAACCATTCATCATATAATCAATCGTGACCCACCAGTCAATCCCTCAATGCAATATGTATATGCTCATGTATACAATTTTCTTGGAATTACCAAGGTGCAGTCGCTCAATAGACCAGCACAATATGTTTGACTTTAACGGCCCTCAAGACCAAGGTGCAATCGTTCAACAGATCAGCACCTAGTGCAGTCGCTCAACAGACCAGCACTCGTGCAGTCGCTCAACAAACCAGCACGTTTGACATATACCAAGGTACAATCGCTCAACAGATCAGTACCTAGTGCAGTCGCTCAACAGACCAGCACTCGTGCAATCGCTCAACATATCAGCACGTGGTTGCGCATTTCAGGGTACAGACGCTCAACAGTCCAGTACCAGTGCAGTCGCTCAACAGACCAACACCTATATACCAAAGTACAATCGCTCAACAGATCAGTACTTAGTGCAGTCGCTCAACAGACCAGCACTCGTGCAATCGCTCAACAGATCAGCACGTGGTTGTGCATTACTCTGTGGCCCATCGCGGGTACCACTTGACTATGCAATGCATGAATATGCAGTGTTTCACTTCTCTGGAAACAGTATGCAAAATCAGAAAATTCATGCCTTCCATCATATTTAAAAATATCTCAGCACAATCAAGATTATCATCATCACAAACATGACTAAACAGCCAAATAATCATTAACATTTTGAAATGTTTTCCAAACTCTTAAAATTCAAACACAGTGTTTAAAACTTGAGATTTCTGGAAATTACGAATATGTATTCGAATACAGCTTCTCTGTATTCGAATACAGAAGTCAAAAACAGTGCAGAATTACAATATGTATTCGAATACAGCCCTCTGGTATTCGAATACAGAGGCAGTCTCAGTGCGCAAATCAACATCTTTCACTACATCAGTAAAGTCTCAAAACCTCATCACCACCTCTTCAAAATATCACCAAAAGTTCCATTTTAATTCACCACAACATTCCTAGTATTCCCCAAACACTCAGGGTTTACAAAACACTGTTGAAAACTTGGAATTTCTGAAAACTCGAATCTGTATTCGAATACAAGGGGTCTGTATTCGAATACAGAAGCATGAAACTGCAATTTTAACATTCTGTATTCGGATACAGCATGCCTGTAGTCGAATACAGAAGACCAAACCTTGAAAATTCAGCATTTTTTCCCAGGTCATTAAAGGTTTTCAAAACATCATCCTCCCCTCTTCAAAAATATTTAAAGAACTTCATTTAAAATCACTTTAACCCTTCTCAAGGTTTCCCAACACTTTAAAATGCATCTCACAGTGTTTAAAACTTGATTTTCTAGAAAACACGAATCTGTATTTGAATACAGCTTCCTTGTATTCGAATACAGAAGCTAAAAACTGAGCTTCTGGAAAAACACGAATCTGTATTCGAATACAATGTTTCGAATACAGATCCATTGTATTCGAATACAGAAGCTGAACTAGTGAAAATCTGCATTCTGTATTCGAATACAGCATGCCTGTAGTCGAATATAGATGCGAATACAGTGTTAAAATCCCACTTCTGTATTCGAATACGACATGGTCGTAGTCGAATACAGATGCTGGGTCAGAAGCAAAAATCCTTCCTTTGTATTCGAATACAGGGGCTCGTATTCGAATACAAGTTTGAAAACTTAAGTAAAACAGAAACTTGGCAGGTTGTATTCGAATACACCTTCGAAAACCAATGAAATTTTTCCTGAGACTTCAACACATTTCAAACTGTTTCTTTTTAAAAAGAACAACCAAACATGAAGACAGATTCAACACTTTTCCAAACAACACTTTCCTCATTCAAAATCACTTTTCTTTTTAAATCATCAACATCACCATAATCACTCAAAACAGAAACAGAATCATAATCATCAACACCAAATCATCCAGAAACAGAAATAGAATGGTCAATCATCAGAATCATCCAGATTTTCAAACCATCAGAACATCATGCAAGCATTTCAGCTTTCTCAATATTAGAATAACATTCAAGCATTTCAGCTTTCTCAAACATCATAATATAATGCAAGCATTTCAGCTTTCTCAAAACATCAAAATAACATGCAGGCATCACAGAGCAGCAAAACACCAACATAATGCATTTTTGCATTTTAAAACCATTTTCAATATAGTTTTATGACATGCATTTTAATCATATTTAAAATAACATGCAAGACATTTTTTCACTTTCCCATATAAACAACACAACTTTAGTGCATTCAGCCCAAACATCAATCATCACAAATCTTTTAAAACATCAAAAATGCATTTTTCATTTCTTTCAAGCAACAGGCAAACCAGTTTCTTTTTGTTCAAAACAATAATGAAAACACCAGTAATGCCATGATAGTTATGCACTTACAGCCCTAATGCAACTAGAAAGTGGAAGGTGCCCTTACCCTTGTTGCGTGTTCTGCTACTTCTCTTGTTTCTGCTGTCGTTCCCGTTTTCGCGCCAAAAACCGATGAAACTGTAGCCTGCGTTTGCTGCTACGAAACTGGGTTCCTTAGCTCCATAAGGGTGTGGGGAATAACTTTTGTACTGGGGTTTTGGTGTTTCGGTGCTTGGATGTCCAAGTAATGGCACTTTGAGGAATTCCCTCTTTTTTTTCTTTTGAAATCGTGACTGGAAATGGAGGAAAACAGAATGGGAGGGAAGGGTGTTGTTACATGCAGCACTGTTACATGCAGTATGGAGAGTGAGGAAGGAGGGATGGTGTTCTGATTTCACCATCCTTCTCACTCCTATTTATAGGCTTTTGTGGTGCCACCTCACACGACACTTGTCTGATTTTCAGCACTTGACCAATCCCATCGCAATTAGCCGCTAATCCCTTAATTAACTGTCCGTTAATTTAATTACTCGTAATTAAATTAATTAATTCTTAATCCAATAATTTTAATTCATCCTCCAAAATAAATATTTATATATATATATATATATATTTACTCAAAACATACATATATTAAATATTTTACAAATATCTCCAATACACTTAAAATCAATTCCATAATTTTAATTAAAAATTAAGGGTCTTACAGTGAACCAGTATAAAAATTATGTGTTTTATTTTTACTTTATATCCGCTGCTAACTCTATTTTTATTCATACATCAAGTTTTGTTTTAAAAGTGTAAAAACAGGAAATTTATTGAAGTTAGTCAAACACAATTCAACTCCCCTTCTCGTGTTTGCACCTTCATTGATGTCCTCCACAATTTCGACCAAGACATTAGCGTTGTATTATCATGTAGAAATAACAGGAAAGATCAAAAGAGTTGAGAGATTGAAAATTTTTTGGTTTTCGATTTGAGGTTTTTAAGTTTTCAATATAGAAATTTTAAAATGTTGGCGATGAAATGTTAGTTATCTAAATAAGTGTCGTTGGAAATGAAATTGATATATTGAATTTTTTATTTTTCTTTCTAGGACAAAGACAAGAAGAAAGATGTTGATGAAGATCTTCTTAGGATTATTGGGATTCTTTATTTTTAAAAATAAAATTAACAATAATGATGTTGAAGTGGTTTGAAATCTTAGCATTTTTAATTAAAAAAAATAAAATATGTACAAGATAATGCTTTAAGTTATGCTAAAATTAGCGGTATAATATAGGAGAATGATAATTTCTCACTGAATGACATTGTAAAATTGTTGTATACTTTCTACGTATACCTATTGAATTATATAAATAAATAAAAAAGTTAAATAAGTTTTTAGTAAATAAAAAATATTGATTTTACTCATTGCAAAATTATTCTACACATTGTTTTAGTTTTTGGTGAAACGAAAAATCGTACAACTTTTAAATTTTTGAAATATATTTTATAATCATGTTTAGACACTGTTAAAATTTCATCAACACAAATTAATTTTTTTTAACTTAATATGAATCTTTTAAATGTACAATGTTCAATATAAAAATCCTTAAAATATTGACTTAGAAATCGACTTTTATACTCATTTTTTGTTAATAAACTTTTTATAGTATTATAAACACGTATAAAAAAAATCTTTCTAAAATATATATTAATCGTTTTAAAAAGAGACAAAGAATACTCACATAATAATTTTGAAATGATTAAAAAATATAATTTTTTCACGTATGAAATTTCAAAATTTTATAAATTAAAAATTTATTCATCCTTAAATATTAAAATAATTACTATTTAACTGTTTCCCCGAAAAGGTTCATCATTATAAGTGAGCCCAAATTTGACGACAGGCCCAAAATATGTATGTAATATTAATAATAGAAAAAAAAACAAATTTATATTATGAACCGTACACGTGTAATCAATCAAAGTCGTTGAAGGTGACCCTATAAAAAAAGTTTAATTCGCAAACCCTAGGGTTATCTCAGTGCAGCTCTTTCGCTCTTTCTCTTTGCTGCAGATCTCTCCGCCATTGTTAAGGTTAGTTGAGTACCGATGATTGTATTCGGAGTTTTTCTATACAATATTTTTTAGGGTTTTACTTTTATTCTTGTGATTCTTAAATTTATTTAGACGCTCACAAATTTTGTTCTTTTTTTTTTTCTTTCTTTCTGCAGTTGTGAAAATGTTCACATCAAGGAAAAAAATCCACAAAGACAAGGATGCTGAGCCAACTGAGTTTGAAGAAGCGGTTGGACAGGTTGTTCATTATGAATATTGCGAAGGTTGCATATGCTAATTGTTTTTTTTCAATGTAAAGATGTTGATGTTTCAACTTTTGGATTTGTAGGCATTGTTTGATTTGGAGAATACTAACCAGGAGCTTAAGAGTGATCTGAAAGATTTATACATAAATTCAGCAGTGTAAGGATGCACATTACATTACATGTTTTTTTGTAGGTTTATTAGTTTTCTATATTTCTCCTGATTGACATTTTATGGTATTGATTGGCAGACAAATTGATGTTTCTGGGAACCGCAAGGCTGTTGTTATCCATGTACCTTACAGGTTAAGGAAAGGTTTCCGCAAGATTCATGTTAGGCTTGTTAGGGAGCTGGAGAAGAAGTTTAGTGGGAAAGTAAGGCTAATTTACCTTTTCAGCTGTATATGTTGGGTTATATTTTTGTTGTCCTTGATGTTCATTATGCGTTAGTATTTTATGTATGGATTTGTTAGGTTGAGAAATTTTGACCCTTTGTTGAAGTTCCTTGCCTTGGCCATTCATATGTAATTATGAAAGAGTCTAGTCTATAGTGTCTGTCTCAGTACATATATTATGACCGTGTTTTGTGGTTAAACCTTGGGCTAACGCTGATGAGATGTCAAGTTTTAGACGTTAAAATTAGATATTGCTTCACTGATGTTAGACCAGGAGTTCTGTCAAAATCAATATTGGGAGTTTAGGAGCTCGGTTTTTTTTATTGTGTGCTACTACGATAGATGTGATTATTCCTCTGTTCTTTGATTGTGTACTATCTGTCCCTTTTTTGATCCTTCAAAGTATTGCATTTTGATTTTTATTTACACTGCTTGTTGAAATTTCTAATTTTTGTACTCTTTTTGAGTTGTCTTGTATATTTTACTGAACTGTTTGAATCTTATTAAACTTGTAGGATGTAATCCTGATTGCCACCAGGAGGATATTGAGGCCACCAAAGAAGGGTTCTTCTGCTCAGCGTCCCCGAAGCCGAACTCTCACTGCTGTTCATGAAGCAATGCTTGAGGATGTTGTATTGCCTGCTGAGATTGCTGGAAAGCGTGTGAGGTATCGCGTCGATGGATCCAAGATCATGAAGGTAAAGCTACTATTTCTACTGTGTAAAATGCTTCACTACTTTATTAACTAACTTACATGTGTATATATATATGACTATGTTCAAATCAAAGAAGTATTTGTAGAATTTGTTGTCATTTACTTGTGAAAGATTACAACTTCATTTACCTTTGTGCTAAATGATATTCATTTTTTTCTTCTCAATTTACATTGTTGTCAGGTTTTCTTGGACCCAAAGGAGCGAAACAACACTGAGTACAAGTTGGAGACTTTTGCTGCAGTGTACAGGAAGTTGTCTGGAAAAGATGTTGTGTTTGAGTATCCAGTCACAGAGGCTTAGATTCGTTTACATTGTTAGGTTTTTAAATTCTTCCAAGAATTGAAAATGGTGTATGTTTCATAGATAAAATTTTGCCTCACTGCTAGCCTTTCATGCTGGATTTGTTTTTTATATTTCAAAGTACTTTGTTGTGGTTTCACCATTGTAGGATATAAGTTTTATTCTTATAAATTTAAGCTTTTTGTTATTAATCCTGAGCAGTTCTTGTGTTTTGGTATTATGTCTATTGGAAATACTAATCAATGGGGTTGAAAATTTTGGAGCTAAGGAAAACTATATATAGAGATATCCTTTATACGTCCAAAAAAGGCAATCTTTTTATTCCAAATACACTGTTTTTTGGTCCAAGGAATATGTTCATGAGTAATGGTTGTATGTTTGAAAGAAGCTGTAGTTTTTAGAAATAGTGGGGAGTTAAAAATAGCAAGTAAATAAATGTACTCTACGTATAACAAGTAAATGAAGAATCTTGTAAAAAACAAGTAAATGAAGAATCAGAAGTTACCTTAGGACAATATCACAGCACCAAGATATACAGCTCTACAAAGAAAACCAAAAGATATCAAACCCCTGCAATTAGAGTTTAGAATTGTTTCAGTTCAATAGAGAGGAACAAAAGAACGTGGCCATATAGCAGAAGCACTGAAGTAAGGTATTTGTTGTAACATATCATCTTTACAAGGACAAGAGAAGGGCACAAATAAATGAATGTACTCTACGTGAAATCAGATCATCGTATATCTCTGCATTTTTATGTTACAGTCAAGATAGATAGGTGTAGCACCAAATCAACTTGATCCCATATTTCTAATTTCTAATATCATACCATATACTGAAAACAAGCTTTTCATTACACCTGCATTTTGATTTGAAAATAAATAAGTTATTGGTCAGAGGTTAGGAATTCCCATGTGAAAGTTCAAGATAACACCCATTTACAAAATGGCATTGCAATTTAAATGTAACTAAAAATCTTATGTAGAACAAGTAAACTAGTAAAGTTCCAACCTTTTAAAATTATAGGTTGGATTCTTTCATATGGATCCAACCTTTACTATTTTGCACGTTAGAGTTGTTTGTTATTGTCCGAGGGTTGAGATTTACTTAGACAACTAAATTTTAGAATGAAATTTGTGAATATGATTTTTAGACTGCATTTAGATTTTACTAAAAATAATGTTTCTTTTTTAATTCTCATGTTCATTTTGTTAATGATATCAGCATAAAAAAAATATAACTCTTAGAAATTTGACTTTGAATCCCACTTTGGGAGAGAAAAGTGTTTGTGACTAACGAGTAAAATTTGATACTTCTATTGATAAAGACTTTTTTATACTTATGCCTCTTGTCCTTAGGATATTTCCACAACTCCATTTGCAAATGTTTCTAGTGTTTGATAATTAGGTCTCTTAGTTCCTTTGGTTACTCTTTTGTCTTCTTTAAAATATATTTCTACTGATAAAAAAATATCGATGTTGCATCTATCTATAGTCATTAAAATTTTTATTTAAGAAGATTACTTTTGGATTTTCTTAAAAAGATCGAACTCTTCATAATACAATTTATTTCATAAATCATTTTTCTTCATATTATTAGCATTGTCGATTTCATTTATCTGTGCACTTACACTACAATTTCTTTTTGTAAATAACCGAAACAAACACGATAAAATGTTTCAAAAGTGATTCTTTGAAAAAATATTTGATTTACTAAAAAATTGAAATATATAAACTCCATTGATTTAGTATAAATTTTATTTTATGGTGAATTTGACAATATACACTGAACTAATGTGATTTGTCAATTCCACAATAAAATTAAATATAGATTCGGTCAAAATATGACATGTGAATTATTTATGATTTAACCTTTTTCCCCAATAGGACAGGGCTGTTATGCTCTCCTAACATGTTAATAATTTCGTGATTCATTATAAATGCATTTCTTCATCTTGGATTTAAAAAAAAAAATATTTTGCACTAAAATTTAATTCATTACTCTTTCTATCCCATAATAAATGATGAATTTGTAAAAAAATTATCTCACTCTTTATAATTTTAATGTATTTTTTTAAATTGTATCATCTAATTAATATTACTTGTATCATTTCAAATACAATATTTTCATTATATATTTATGACATTGATAATACATAAATGTCTTATAAAAATAATTTAATAAAAATAGTATTATTTGTTTTTATTTATATATTTTTTTAATATATGTGAAATTAAATGATTTAATTAGTATGAGATGGTAGAATTATTATTTATTTATTTTTTAAGTGGAGTTTAATTAATTAACTATTAGAAAAATCAACTTGAAGTTCAACTTCAATCTAAGCAGACGGTGATGCAACAAGCTCACCAGACTAACAAACTAAATAGAAATTATTTACACTGCGTTGCCATATTTACCCTCACAAGAAACGAAAGTGACACGGAATCCTCTGATCTGAATAACTGTGTGCCGAAGCCGCCATTGACAACGAATCCGAGAAGTTAGTGGCGTGGCGGTGTTGTGTCGAAAGAGAAACGCACAGCATCAGCATCAACATATTCATAATTTTGACAAGTAAAAATGATGACGTGTTCTCCCGAGACGATCAACATCGCCGCAAGAACTCACAAACTTGATGTTGATAATCGAATTTCGCTGCGATTCTATTACAGGATCGCTGACAATATCCTCAAACAGGTATTTCAACTCAATTGATTTAACCGATAATTTTTTGTTTACATTTCATTTCGTTTTGTATATACAGGAAGATAAGAGGATGAATTGTCGACTTATATATTGCAATTTTGATTAGTTAATAGATTATTGTGAATACTCATATATCATGAAATCAACTGTTACATTTGAATTTGTGGATGTGTAAGTGTTAGGTTATATTCATCAAACTTCACATTAGTTGGAGAAATTGAAAATATTAATTAAACATTTTACCTCTATATTTATGGTTTTGAGTATAGAGGCGTTTGTTAGTAGGTTAGAGCTTAAATTATGTGACTGATAAACAGAATTAATCACACGGATTTCGCCCTATATAGTTTTCATGTTACTGTGTTTGGCTTTACCTTACAGTCATGTTATATATTCTGCAGCATCATGTAAGTGATAATTCAGTGTTAAACTCAACATGTTTCGTTCATCTACTTTTAGTTGCTTGTACTGACGTTTCATATGTTGTTTCTTTGTTTCTTAATTTGTTGTACTTATTATTATATCTAGAAACATTAATGTAGTAATGTTTCCGTTAAAAAAAAAAACAAAATTTCTCTTTACATGCTTTGCATGGCCTCTCATCTCCAACTATTGGTTTTGATATTGCAGGCTGATATCTTTCGAGCAGAGAAAAATATTGTTGATCTATATATCATGCTCCTAAGGTTTTCTAGGTAATACTAGATAGCATGTATTGTTATTTGACTCAAAATACTGTGTACTGTCTGTATTAAATTGGTTTTAAATAGGTGGAATTCATTCTATTTCATATCTTTGTCATCAAACTGAATTAAGGTTCTTTCCTCTTGATTGGTGTTAGTTTGGTTTCTGAGACAATACCACGTCACCGAGATTATAGAATATCTCCACAGAGCAAGAAAGATTTATTGAGAAAGGTTAACTTTCAAATGTCTTCCTCAAATGATAACATGTTACATATTCTTGGATGTAATAATCTGATGTATAGGTTCTTCTAATCATTATAGAAATTGTTAACTTCTATGAATGAACTGGAGAAGTTGAAACCACTGGCACAACAGAAGATCAATGAGCTTAACAGCAGGAAATCATACCAACACAATGGGTGGGAAAAATTTCATTCAACTTCTTCGATGGATATTTCTCCAGTGAAAAAGCAAACTATGGCTAGTTATGATCAAATAAAGGTAAACTTTATTAGAGAAATTAAGTTGAAGGTTGTAGCTAGTGAGCACTAATGTTTCCTTACAGTTATATCTATTCTTTTGGTTGAACATGTTTTGCTATTTCTAAGTTCTCCACCTCCCCTGAAGAAGTTTTGTATAAATTGCATTCATATGATATTTTATACATGATCAGGCAGTCAGACAAACTGCAGGAGAGTCTGTCTACCGAGGATCAAGGGGCCAGCAGTTTCCTTATGTAAGGCCTGTGGAAGAGAACATGAAAAGACTGTAAGTGTGGGAATCTTACTTTGTATAATGGTGGTCAGTTCTGCATGAATTAGTCCATTTGCTTTCTCCACTTGCATGAAGTTATACGAAGGCTTTGCTAATCTGTTTGGTTATTTTTTGCTTGTCATATGAGGCTTCTCTGCTTATGGAAGTTGATACTGCTACATGGACTTCTTTGCTTGATAACCCTTTTAACTATGTTTCTTATTGTAGATCTCTAACTCTCCCACCTCCAAAGGTAGAAACTCTATCCAGACATTCTATTCTAGGTCCAACTGGGCTTAAAGGGCAGTGGCAACCACCTACAAGTGATAAAGGGGTATGATAGTGTTTAGCTGTATCTTTCAATGCGTTTAAAAGATCATCCTTCTGAGTTCTGACTGTTTTCTCTGGATGTAGGTTAGGTATCCAACTATCATAGATCTGTCTCCTGTTGAAATTCCAAGGTTGTGGCCTATTTTAAGTTTATTTACTACTAATTTCTTTTGTTGGCCTTCTAGTCATTTTAGGAAAAAAGTGATGTTCATCTCATCCCAACCTTCTGCAAAAATTGCACCTCATTTGAAGATTTTTTAAAAGAATATTTACTGTTAAAATTTTGAGGTCTGTTGGTTTATCTATTTACTTATATATTGTAATTTCATCTCTCCTGTTGGACTCTTTATTGGAACTAACAGCCTTCGTCAATGCTTGGAAGATGGATCTCTGGATAAAAAAGATAATAGCATTTCAGAACACAATAGAGAAAATTTCGAATCAATCCTTACCCAGAGTGAGGATTGCCAGGTCCAACATGCTGATGAAGCTCCTTCGCTTATATCTTTTGAAGAAACAGAAGCCTCTGCTCCTCTAAAAGTTATCAGACAGCCTTCTCCTCCACCTGTACTTGCTGAAGTACAAGATTTGATTCCTACTGTATCACCTTATGTTGATGAGGAAGGATGTAAGACAGAGACTCCATTGTCAGATAGTTTTGCCCGTGCTGAGTCTCCTCTGCAATTACACATTGTGAGAGTCAGAAAACATTTTATCATTAATCTTTGATGCAAGCTTCTTTTAGATTCATTTCTGAGGAGGAATAGCTCAGTTCATTTTGAGTATTTAGTTTCTGTGCTTACATACTTACCATTCCCAAAATCTTATCTGTTGACAAAAGTATGACCCTATTCTCTCTTGTCCTGATAATTGTTTCTTTTTGCAGTCAACTGCCATGATGGGGAGTTTTATGAAGCTTGCCAAGTCTAACACTGACAAAAATTTAGAGACTTGTGGTATCCTTGCAGGCTCGCTTGTAAGTGTTGTTTACATTTTTTTTTTGTCTTAAGTAATCAGAAAGAATAGCTGGAAGACAAGTTGGAACGCCTGTAGAATTTTCTTTCCATTTAAAAAAAATTGGCAGTGTGTATTATGTATTTATCTAGAAACAAAAGTTAACGCATTGCTGGAATTGCTGCAACAAAAAAGACATTTGAACATTTCGTCTAATGTCCACAGCTACATTTTTTGGACTTTCTCTCGTTCATGTATGTTTTTGTGCATGGGTTTGCTATGTGTTTGGTGTTCTTATGTACTAGGTTTTAGAATTTTCACCAATGTGTTTTTATCCTTGGATCTATCTCTCCCAGCGCATACTCCAACTGTGAGATATTGATTGTTCTTTTTTCATAATCAACTGAATTGCAGAAAAACAGAAAATTTTATATTACAGCTCTAATAATCCCCAAGCAGGAGTCAACATCAAGTTCTGTAAGAACTCATTATTTTGAATCTCGAGTAATATTCATTATGATTATTTGCTCTAAAAATGTTGCGTTTTTTTTTTTACTTCGTGAGAAGTGTCAAGCTACAAATGAAGAGGAAATATTTGAAGCACAGGATAAGCGATCTCTTTTTCCCCTTGGATGGATCCATGTGAGTTCTCAGTTTTCTGTCTGTTGGCACTGGTAATAGCTTGTTGAGTTTTTTTAAACCTTTTGATGCTATTTGTCAGGATAAATTATCTATTGGACCATATTCATAGGGATTTGTCTCAGTGGGTAATTCACTTTTGACAGTAAAGTAAGATACCTTAATCATTGATGAGAAAATTAATTGTTGATATTACATGCGCATGCATATTAAATAATGGATGTTATCAACCGATGATTTTCTCATTAATGATTGAGACTTTCTCATTTTATAAGAGGCAAATCTATTTATAGGTCATATACATCATTCTATATCCGTCTCAAGCCTTTATACTTCATCTCTGAGATTTCTAATAAACAAAGTCCACTTCACATTAAGGAGGTACTGACACCGATGGTGGTAACTATAATAATACCATATTTATAGCACCCTCCCCATTTTCTTTACTTTCTTAAGTTCATTTTTTCTTCACCTTACCTTGCTTTTTCAAAGTATCTGCCAATGTCATTACTATTCTTTTTTTTTTTTTTTTTTTTTTTTTTTTGTAGTTTTATAGCTCTGTTTCAACAGAACAGATAGTTGGCCTCTAATTTGTAAGTTTTGTTTTTTAGTACAGAATTTGTTGATATGTAAATGACAACAACAACAACAATCACCACCATAGCCTTTTCCCACTTGGTGGGTTTGGGTACATGAATAAAAAATAATGTCCTATAATGAATCATGTCTGATGATAGGCCATTATAATATTTGTAAGTATGTAAATCGTCCTTAATTAAAAACTCAGAATGGACTAGGCTTTTTGGTTCTTGATTGGCGGGATTGCTTCTGCTAGTAATTGAGTGACACATAAGTAATTTGGAGAGAGTATATTGGATGTCATTATATCATTAAAAATCTAGAAAATTTCATTCAATGCAAAGCCCTCTCGCAGCCATACATCTATATTAATTTTTGCCAATATGGAAAGGCAGACTCTTGTAGAAAAGGTATAAACTATAAACAGAATGATCCTGGAGTGATTTCATAAACTTTTGGTGCACTATGTTTCAAAAATGGCTGAGAATGTTTATAAATCAGATTATGAGCTCTCAGTCCTCCCACATCTGAGAAAGGCAAAGAAAATGGAATTTGAAAAGAAAGTAGACTTTGGTAGAATCTAGTAACAAGGGGGCTGGAAAGATAAGAAAATAAAAAATGTCAAACAATTAGTTATTTCAGACCTATCCTTAAAAGGACATGGCATGGAAGTTCAAGTGATTGTGACACAGAGGGTCATTCCTGGTCCTGGTTATACTTGCGTATTATATTCTGTGAGAACAACAATGGGAGAGTTTTGGTTTAGGAATGCTAAATTACTTGTTACGAACCTTATGCATGTTGATTGCAACCTCCCCGTGGTGGCTTTAAAATTATTTGCTTAGCCTTAAATGGAGCAGAAAGGTGAAGAAAATGAAATATGAAAAGAAAACGGACTTCCGTAGAATCTGGTAACAAGGGGGCTGGAAAGAAAATAAAATAAAAGGTAAAACAGTTAGTTATTTCAGACCTATCATTCAAAGGATATGGCATGGAAGTTCAAGCGCTTGTGACAGAGGGCAATTCTTGGTTATACTTGTGGATTATATTCTGTGTGAACAACAATGGGAGAGTTTTGGTTTAGGAATGATAAATTTCTTGTGACCAATCTTGTGCACATTGGTCGCAACCTCCCCGTGGTGGCTTTAAAATTGTTTTCTTCAATGGAGCAGTCTGAACTTCTGTGGCATTTGTGTTTGGAGGGTATAGATTGGGGTTCTGATTTTTTTTCTTTCTATTTCCCAACTTCCAAAGACAAATCTAAGAAATAATGTCATGTAGAGTCAATTTTTTTTGTTGTGTCTCTCTAATTAATATCAGCAATACACTCTTTTCAACACCCTATTATTGGGTAATTACCTCATTATTAAAGAGTGGATCAATGTTATTCAGTGGGACTCACAAGGTGTTGAAAAGAAAATGGAAGTGTGTTTTACATGTTAGCATTCCTTTGTTTCATTTGTATCATATCCAAATTTCTTATTTTTACTTTGCTATTCTTTACATGTTCATGATGCAAGTAATTCTGAATTGCAGACACATCCTACACAATCTTGTTTCATGTCATCAATTGATGTTCACACCCATTACTCATATCAGGTGCGTCCAAGAGAAGTTCTTAAATTCTAGCCGAAATTATTATTCATTGATGTTGTTTGCTATAGACTTTGATATGTATTTATGCTATTGGCTGTGAGCATGAGGGAGTGGCAGAAGACAAGAGATTATGTACTGCTGGTGTGTTGTTACTCATAGATCAAATTTCTAGCACTGCTTTATGAATTGTTGACCTACATCTAGTTATTCTAGATTCAGTTTACAATCTTTATTTATTTGTCAAACACATAGTTGAGAGTATAATAGTCAATGTAGAAGTTTAAACTATATATGAAATTCCATTTATTCCGTCAAAAAAAAAAAAAAAAGAAATTCCATTTCTTCAATGTACCTCGCTGTATGGTTAATCTGTTTAAATTTGGTGGTTTAGCTTCAATTTGTTTTTCTATGATTTCTGTCATGCACTTGAGGGATGTCAGAACAAGCTAATTAGTTTTGGTATTTCCTTTGTCACAAAATAGGGCTTGAGGTCTGTTGCTTTGATATTTCTCAGTATAAATAATAGTTACAACATTTACGTCTAATAATTATAAATTAAGGGGATTATATCAAATCCTTATTTGTCTAACTTATTTTAGGAAAGCTGATAAATATAATTACAAATTAATATTATTTCCTGATTCACATCCCTCCTCAAATTGATGCGGCTGGTCAAGGAGTATCAATTTGCTAACTAGAAACTGATGGCGAGGGATAACTTTGGTAAGAATGTCTGCAACTTGAAATTGAGTATTGATGTGAGGGATGGATATAACCTGATTATCATAGGCCTCACAGATAGAGTGACAATCTACTTCAATATGTTTGGTGCGCTCATGAAAAACAGGATTTGCAAGAATTTGAATAGCATTTGTGTTGTCAGCATAGAGAGACATCGACTCTGTTTGAGGGAATCCAAATTCAGTCACAAGACCGCGAAGCCAAATTATCTTAGAACAAGCAGTAGACATGGCACGATACTCAGATTCAATAGATGATTTAGAGACCTTTGTTTGTTTCTTACTTTTCCATGATATTAATGAAGATCCGAGAAACATGCACCAACCAGTGATAGATCTCCAAGTGTCGGGACACCCAACCCAATTAACATCACTATAGTGAATCAATTTGGGAACTGTGCCAATGGGAAAGAAAAGACCTCGTTGAAAGGTATCCAGCAAATATCGAATTATGTGACGAACTGCTGCCAAGTGAAAGTGGCGAGGAGAGTGCATGAACTGACTTACTTGCTGAACAGCAAATGATATGTCAGGTCGGATAATTGTCAAATAATTAAGACTACCCATTAGTTGTCAATACAATAAAGGATCTGTCAATAGGTCACCCTCATCTTGGTGATATTTCACATTAACCTCAAGAGGAGTATCTATCGGATTAGCTGATTGGAGGCCCGCCATAGAAATAAGGTCTGTCACATACTTATGTTGATGAAGAAATATACCCTTGGAGGTAGAAGAAACCTCAAAGGCAAGGAAATACTTTACCAAGATCTTTCATATGAAATGCAGTTTGCAATTGATGTTTAAGTTCCTGGATGGATGCCTGATCAGATCCAGTAATGACCATATTATCAACATAAAGGAGTAGAACAATGCTTGTTGATGTGCGATGAATAAATAAAGAGGAGTTGTACTGACTCTGAGTGAAAGAGAACCCAAGTAGAGTAGAACGAAATTTCTCATACCATGCTCTAGGTGCTTGTTTCAAACCATATAAAGAGCGTTTGAGCTTGCACACACCATGAGATGAAGAAAATAGACCTTGAGGAGGAGTCATATAAATATCTTCAGTGAGATCACCGTGAAGGAAAACATTCTTCACATCCATTTGATGAAGAGCCCACCCATTAGAAGCAGCTATAGAGAGTACAATGCGAACGGTTGTCATTTTGGCTACCGGTGCAAATGTCTCATAATAATTAATTTCATATTCCTGTTTGTTTCCTAAGGCAACCAATCGAACCTTGTACCGGTTGAGGGACCCATTAGAATTCAATTTAATAGAATACACCCATTTGCAGCCTATGAGTTTGATATGAGGAGGACAAGAGACAATATCCTATGTGAAATTCTCTTGAAGAGCTTGAAGTTCCTCATTAATTGCTTTTATCCAGCGCACATATTTAACAACCTGTGAGTAACAAGTAGGAATAGATATGCTAGAGAAAGATGCAGAAGAAGAAGTATGTGAGGAATTATATCTGTCTGGTGAATATTTATCTGGTGCGTGAGACGCTCTACTAGAAAGTCGTGGTGCAATCGCTACAGGATCAGGTGGTGGATCAGTGTCGAGAAGGGGGGTTATAACCTGCTGTTTGTGTTTTCTAACATACACATTTCTTGGTTTAAAACGTTCTATAGATTGAGGCATAGTAGAAAAGTTGGGAAGAATAGCAATATCATTCATGGTAGGAGAAAGACAGTGAAACATAAATTGATTATCCAAAAATGTCACATTCCTAGAAATGCGAAAGCGGTGGTTAGAAGCATTATAACACACAAAGCCCTTATGAGAGTGACTATATCTCATAAAGGCACATTAAGCAGACTACGCTCCAAACTTATATCTTTCAAATGGAGGTAGGTGAACAAAACACACACATCCAAAAGTATGTAAATCACTATAATGAATTTTAAAAAGATGAAAAAAAGGAGAGTCGAGATCAATAACCGTAGAAGGAAGACGATTGACCAGGAAGACAGCTGTGGAAAGAGCCTCCACCCAATATCGAGATGGTACAAAAGCTTGAAGAAGTAAGGTGGCATTACATCTAGCAAATGACGATTCTTACGTTCTGCCATTCCATTTTGTTGGGGGTATTTGGACAAGATCGTTGAGACAAGATACCTTTTTGCTGAAGATACTCCTGAAACTTGAGACATATACTCACCACCAGAGTCAGAGCGAAAAATTATGACACTTGCTTGAAATTGAGTTTCAACATATGTTAGAAAAAACTTCAGATTTAGACCGAAGAAATTATATCCAAGTAAAACGACTGTAATCATCAATAAATGTGACAAAATATTTATAGTGAGCATGAGAAGTTACAGGAGACATTCCCCATACATCACTATGAATCATTTCAAAACAAGTGGAAGCACAATGAGCACCAGACGGAAAAGGAAGTGTTTTCTTTTAGCCAATTTGCAAACAGAATATGGCACGAAGACATTAGAAACATTTTTATTTCCCAACAAACTAGTTTTAACTAAACGAGACAAAACAATAGAGTTTGGATGACTCAATTTTCTATGCCAATTCTCATAAGAATTCAAAACATTATTACAAGCAAGAGATAAATGATTGAAAATAAATTGAAGTGGAAACAATCTTCCCACTTTATGCTCCTGCACAAGACAACCATCACAAGAAAAATTAACATTACTATTGTTGTCCACCAATTGTCCAACAGACAATAAATTGGAAGCAAGTCCAGGTGATACGAGCACATCCCGAAAATCAGAGTTGATATCACCAACATTAGTGATAGAAATGGTATTACCATCAGCAATTGAATTTTCTAATTACCATGATAAGAATGTAATTTGTGCAAGCGTTTAAAAGAACCCGTCATGTGATTGGATGCACCAGAATCAAGAAACCATGGATTGGAAACATTAGAAGACTTACCCTGAATTCCTAGGCTGAAAGTACCATTTGTTGAATCATTTCAAGCTTTAGAGCACCACCATTAGAGGCACTAGAAATGGAAGGACCAACTGCGGAGCTTGTAGTGGCATGGAATGCCTGCACGGAATGTTGTGTTGGTCGTGGAGGGTGTGTGGGACAGTCAAAGATAATATGTCCTTACTTCTTATTGCAACTACGAGCGACATGTCCCAAACTATTTACACGAGAAACATTGAACTTGTAGCATATCACGACCTTTACCTTGGCTTTGAGTAGCATATACAACAGGTTCGGAAGTGACAATATCACGAGACATGGCTCCTTGAATAAGGAGACGTTCCTCTTTGAGAAGTTCGCCAACACATGTATCCAAAGAAGGAATAGGATTTCTATTCAGCAAAACACCTCTAACAACCTCAAATTTTGGACAAAGTTTCATGAGAAATTGATCTCGCTTACTAGTGTTTTAGACAACTTGGACATCCGCAAGAGAAGTCTTGGGAACCACAACAAATAGAATAGTAGAGTGTTCTGTCCACAAATTCAAAAATTCATAATAATATTCTTGAATGGACAAATTACCTTGTTTGTAATTGGCTATCTCTAACTCCAGTTGAAAACGTTTGGCTGTATTGTCTTGGTTGTAGATATGCTTCAAATAGTTCCACATTTCTTGAGCAGTTGAAACGGAGCGCAAATTATTGATCATATTAGGATTAATAAATTCAAAAATTCATAATAATATTCTTGAATAGACAAATTACCTTGTTTGTAATTGGCTATCTCTAACTCCAGTTGAAAACGTTTGGCTGTATTGTCTTGGTTGTAGATATGCTTCAAATAGTTCCACATTTCTTGAGCAGTTGAAACGGAGCGCAAATTATTGATCATATTAGGATTAATAGTATTGAGAATCCAAGAAATAATCTAAGGCGGCTTTCTCTGTCGGTGCCTTAGAAACCCCATCAAGGTGGCTCCATAATCCCTTTCCTTTAACATACATTTTCAATTGAAATTCTCAAGCAGCGTAACTTTTGCCAGTAAAGCAGACACAAAAGTTGTCTCTTTCTTTTTCAGAAGCCATTAAATTGCACGTGCAAAGAGATTAAATACCCGTTCAACCAATAGAAAGCAGCAAGAACCACAAATTGCAATCAAATTAACTGCAATCAGATCCATGACCAGTCACAAAGTGAGAAGCCAATAAACCACAACCCGAACAGCCAACAGCACGCAAGTCAGAACCACAACCCGTGCAGAAAAAAGCAAGCAACAACAAAGAAAGAAAGAAAGAAGCAAGGCCATTCACGACGATCAGTACCACGACGATTAGAACTAAAAATGCGAATCAGAACCACAAATTCCCAAAACAGAAAAATGAAATTGCAAACCACGAAGTTACGAAACAGAAAATTGAAAACGCGACCAGAACCACGACGAGCAGCAACGAGGAAAACTGAACGTAACCGCAAAACGTTGCTAGGTAAAGAAAACACGATTTCAGCCAAGGAATACAGGTTTGATCGCAAACCTACTGATACCATGTCACAAAATAGGGCTTGATGCCTTTTGCTTTGATATTTCTCAGTATAAATAATAGTTACGACATTTATGTCTAATAATTACAAATTAGGGGGATTAAATCAAATCCTGATTTGTCTTAACTTATTTTAGGAAAGCTGATAAATATAATTACAAATTAATATTATTTTCTGATTCACATCCTTGCATTTGACTCTGTATCCTATGTGAATGCTTGTCTTTAGATTATGCTGCCAGAAGCTGTTGCAATAGTCATGGCACCAACAGACAGTTCAAGGTAAACATCATGTCTCAAATGTGTCTTGATATGGGAAATTAGAGAAGCATATTCATACCATAAATAAGTTAGTGAGATTAAATTTGATATAACTAATCAAATGAGACTGCTTTAGACTAATCAGTAATGGCCATAGATGCTAGTCAGTTGATATTTTGTTTATAATAATCACATTAGTTTGGATCCTAGGACTCCTCATTGGCAAGTGATGTGTAGTCTCGCTGTGAAAAGGCTGGTGGCTTGCTTTAATTAGCATTGGAATGGGGAGAGCCTGCCCTCATCCTGTACTTTTATGTACCAAAAAGAAAAGAAGGAAATTGATCGCAAATAACGTACAAAGCTCAAAAAAATATATGATAGGCAAACTAGTAAAATCCTTTACAGAATAATTGTAACCCATATAGGAATGTTCGAAGAACTCTGATTCTATCATAAACTCAAATCTTTTAATCTAATCCATGTTCAGAAATAAACTGACATTAACTATGAAAGAACATAAAAAAATTAATATAAAAACATTATTATAATGGCTCACCTCTTTGTTCTCCTCCTCCTACATTAGCACATTTACTACAACTCTCACCCTACTAAAAAGAAATTAGCCAGAATACTCTCAGATATACATATAAAGAATGTACTGAATTTGAGTGCTGAAAGATTGTCTATTTACATGTACCAGAACCCACGGTATTTTTCGGTTGACAACCCCCGGTGGCATGTCGGTCATTAGAAAATGCCAGCAACGTGGTTTTCATCCACATGATCAGCCTCCAGATGGTGGTCCCATTTATGATACATGTAAAGATGTTTACTTAAACCCTGATTTAAAATTTGATGTCATTGATCTTCGATGATTAATTTTGTTTCTAGATGGGTAAGAATTGTCTATATTACCATACTTTCTAAGATATATAGGTTTTACCATTTATCCAGCCATGGACATCATAATGTATGTCATGTCGGCTGTATTTGTAAAAGAAGAAATGTTGCTCATTGACTGTTTATTTTTGGTTTCTACAGCTCTACTTATTTTGTAACTATTCACCAATGGTCTGTTTGCCATTGTTCTGTTCTGTATTGCATCCACAAGATTTGGTCAAATTCTAAACTTCATGTGCAGATATTTATGATTATTGCCTTGTGGCGAGTATAAGTATAAAGTGCCTGAACTGTTATAGTTGCAAAATAATTGTTCAAAAAAATGTCACTTTTTGTTTCTAACACTTATTTTTTTCATTTTTTTCATTGTACCTTTCAATTAATATTTTGTGTATCACTTTCAATTATTATTCTCTACTTTACATTTATAATAAAGAGAATATACCAATGGTTAATATAGATAATTTAGTAAAATCACAATTTTTTTTATCTATCATCTTTTATTAATTTTTATAAAATTATCAAATACGATAGTTATTGTGGAGTAGAGGGAGTATTATAGAAGTAACCTTGGGAACTTGTTAAAATAACAACATATTTCACTTGTGTGATACTCACTAAACAAAATTAACTCAAAACACATCTACATTTATATTTCAGACATGATTTTAATTCTAACCATTCAAATAAAAATAATTTTTTAAACTAGTTCTCTCTTTTTTTACAACAGTGATTTTAAGTGTCCGCTAAGATATAAGAGTTAAATAAAAAGATTAAAGAAAGCATAAATGTTACATACTAAATAGAAATCTAATATAATTTCGAATGATTAAAATTGTAAAAGACAAAATTCAATAATGAGGTTGGGCGGTGACAATTCCTGGTTCAAATGTGAGAAAGCTGTTCTCCTAAAATAAATATCAGAATGAAATGTGAATATTTATCATGTTTGATAATTGGCAGTAATTTCTATGGATGCAGGTGAAGCTACCCTCAAATTAACTAAAAAACTAGCGTGAAATATGTGTCATCTCGGGTAACTTGAGAAGACTAGTCAGTCAGTGCTAGCTAGTGTTTTTGTCAAGAAATTTCGAAAGGAACTTGTTATTGTAAATGACTTAAAAAATGCTTCATTTGTGATGGAGAAATATATAAGAGTTTAATTAGTTTTTATACTGTCAGCAAATTACAATCATTCATAGTTGTAATTTTTTATGTAGTTATAATAAAAGTAAAAGGTTTTTAATAATCTGACAGTTAATATTAACTGACAGTATAAAAAACATTTGTTAGTGTATACAAATTAAATTTAATATATAATAGTCAATGAGCGGGGTAGTTACATTGGTTGCTGATGTTCGTAGAATAATGAAATTAATCTTGATATAAATTTATAATGGTGGTGGCAACAATTATAATAAAAAATTGTACTAATATATAGTATATTTCAACTAAGGTGGTGATTGTGTATTAGTTGAATCGTTGACAGTCCAAATCTAAAATAACGAGAAAAGTGAAGATAGTTGTAGTAATACTAATTGAGTATTAGGTGTCTTCAATTTCTCCTCCTCTGAAATTTCAATAGTTTGATTTAGATAATAAAAAATATTATATTAGATGCGACCGATTTTTCCTTTGTAACCAAAGAGGGGAGGGTGACTATAAATTTTCTTTATAAAAAAATTTCCTCTTGGTGAATCAAACTATAGCTAGAAACACTCTTCGTCAATAGTCGCTTTCCTACATCGAAAACCTATTTCGTAACACATGAACAAGGTATCTTCACCAATATAATTGAACCATCCTATACGAGTGATCTATTTTTTGTAGTAGTCATGTCGTATTTCTTCTCTATGGGTCCACATAAGCAATCACAAACAAATTTCTCACACACAAGTGCATGGCTTTCTTGGGCAGATTATGAATTTGGTTACATATTTTGGTACCCCAAACAATGTTTTCTGTTAATGCCAAACCTGCTTCGTGGGGGCCCAAGTCATTTTCCTTCTACATTGAGATACACACACACATGGCAAGTTATGAAATGAGTTACATGTGTCTTGGTTAAAAGGAGGAAATAGAAGCTATGTGTAGGGGGTCCTTCCTCAAAGGAGACCCTCGCTTCCCACGTTAGACATGAATCTTATACTTCTGTTCTTGTCAATTTGTCTTTTACATTACAAGGAAAGCTTCAATATTTCCAATTCCTAACTAACTATTACTACATTTAGATGTCACAACCAAGTGTTGGAACTCTAAAGTGAAAGTGAACAAGAGTGAAGTTACTATACGGTTAATAAAGGGAACAGGCTCTTTTGATTACTACCATTTTTATCTTTAATAATTTTTTTCTTTTAAAACTATTCTGTTTCACTTTTATAACTTGCACAAAGGTTATTTTTTTGACACAAATATCTAAAAAGAATTATATAAAAAATACAACAAATTTATGAAACACTTTATCACAGTAAAAAAGCGGACAAATGTATACCGTGATGTATGTGAATGACTTGATTTTTAAACATGTAATAAATTATTTTCATTTTTCCTATATTTAAGGTTTTCTTGCACAAAATTTAAGAAAAATATTATTTATATTAAGTTTGTGGACTAAAATTATCTTTTAACTATTAAAAAAAAGAAATTGCTGTTATTTCAATTTTCTCCATTCAATTATGATTTGTTTAGTCAAAGGTAGATGAATGAGCGGAAATAAGATATTTTTGTCTTTATGTATGTAGTTTATTGTTTAGAAGAGGAAATAGAAGAAAATCAAAATCTCTCGTAAATCTGTTTTTTCTTTCCCTCGAATTGGAGCGAATAGAGAAACCAAGGGAGGAGGTAACTAAAAATAGTTATAAATCATTTTAAATTTTTACTCTCTCTTTCAACCAAACATACTTTTAAATTTTTAATGAAAATCTATCTCTTATTTTCTTTTCTTTTGAATTAAATATATCTCTATATTCCTCTCTTCTATTCTCTTCGATTAATATTCATCTCCCCCCTCTACTCTTCTTCGTTCTTCGTTGAACCAAACAAACTTTATGATATTTTGTAAAAAAGTAATTAATACATTTTATAATTTTATAATTTTGTAATGGTCTTATAAAAAAGAATAAACATATTTTACAAAAGACTCTTCCCTAAATAAAAACAGAGGTGACAATTGATATTACTCATATATATTAAATGTGTATGTTAAAATTATACACCATTATTTTTTTTCTCTTCTAATTGTTGAGATTAATTTTTAACTCTCTAATTGGTTTCGATGAGCCTAATCCACAAGTCTCATCTTTGTTATCGCCATGATAAAGAAGTATAAAGTCAATATCATTAATCAATTTGACCAAGTTATATGGACGATGGATGACACAATTTTCGTGTCAAAGTAAAATAAGTGAGACATTTTTCGAAATAAGAATTAAGAGTTTTTAAAATTTTAGAAAATTTATAAAAATAAATAATTCATCTTCTTGTAACAACTTGAGTCATAGAGAGTTGGTCGTTGACGTCATGATATTAAATTATCCTCCACCTAACCCCTGTGATTTATAAATTACTATATGTAGATTGCTACTTCATCGGCATGTTAAAGTTTTCTAAACTGCAATAAAAATATTTAATGGAGACAGAGAAGTAGTTTGATTTTGATCGCACCATTTTTGCACCACTAAATTTAATTGGCGGGTATCTTTCATTTCATCTGCTTCATTTTTTAATTCTAAGATAAGATATCTAACTTTTTAAGATATTGAATTGAGAAACCTTGTTTTAATTACAAAAAATCTCTATAAGAAATCTAATTCGACAATGCTTCAATAAATCATCCAGGTATTTTTTATTGACGTCATTAAGAAATTTATTGGTGGAAAAAATGAGAGATAACCATGTCAATAATTAGGAATATTTTTATAGATAAATGGTAGAAAACATAAAATACAATTTTACGAAACAATCAAAAAATTTCAAAAATTAAATATCAAACACCATTTTTTTAAAGTGAAAAATCAAATAAAAACTATATGTCTTAGTCCAATAAATTTTTTCTCAATAATAATTAATGGATACACAATATTTTTAATAACAATAGGGAATAAACAATCAACATAATAACATGTATATTAACACTAAGGAATAACAATTAACATAATCGTCATCATAAAAAATTGAAAATATAATAAACAACTTTCCACAAAATGGATACCCTAAATAACTACTGGAAAAACTAATTACAATAATTATAATGTGTATTAAAAAATACTATTTCAAAAGTAGAAATAATATATTTAAATTATAGACTAAAAAGAACATGTTTACTACACATGCCTATTACAAGTGGATGCTAATTCAACTTTACGTTTATTCATTTTTACGACTTAGCTAAATGGACAAATGCGAAGAAAGACGGAAAATCATTAACCTTAATTCCCTTATTATTAGAAATTGGACTAACCTATTCACCAAACTGTTACACACAATTGTCTCTCTCTCTTTTTTATAATAATAAATATTAATAAAATGACAAAACTTAAATGCATTTTTTAAATACTTATGATTTTATCAAATTTATTATTTTCTCAAAATTTATTATAATCACAAAAATTGTAGTTTATGTTAAGAACCAAACAAAAAACACACAACAAAATGCACTTAAGATTTTTCCATAATAAAATTAGGTGTAAATAATAAATTTCACTTAAGAGTCAAGACTCAACAATGATCATCCTCGTATATATAGATGGTGAACAAAAGATAGCTAACCCAATATATAAATATTTATTTATTTGACTGTGTTCTTCATCATTTAAATAATTTTTTTTTATTAATATATGAGACGAGACAATGATCCTCTTTACTTTAAATATTAATTTAATAAATATGTTTTATTAATGTAAAAAAAAAAAATCATTGAGGGACAACATAAACTATTAATTGAGTATTTATTTCATAATAAAAGTAATAATTATTTAAAATATACATAAACTTTTTTCTCTAAAATATACATAAAGGTGAAAAATCTTCATGAGTGGTTAGGATGAAAACCCCCAAAGTCCATATATATCTTATATTAGACCAACATATTATTCCTTTCAGTTCAGCAGAATTAGAACATGGTTTTCATTAACATAGCTTCAAATCTAATCTTGCATTGAACATGCTCTTTTACAATTTCTAAATTGTCAGAGATGCCATTTTCTCTATTTAAGTCATATTCCATCTTCCTTTTTTTTTTCCTAGTACTTTCCAACAACAATAGACAAAAAATCCTTTTGGATGAACAACATTAAATCTCCTTTGATATTTCCAATTTTCTCATAATAAGATCTCTACCCTTCAAAAAACTTGAATATAAATAGTATCATTAGTATTACTACTTCAATTTCCTTCTTATTCTTAACTCGTAATTGAATCTGTGTCAATCAATATTTGTGCTGTTATGTGTTCGGAACCAGATTCTCCTCGTTTCTCTTTCTCCTATGATATCTCGGAATCTCAACAAAAAGTTTCAACTATGAAACATGATGTTCCTTGTAGAGACATAAATGTTGACTTTGAATTCAGCACTAGCAGAAGCATTGAGTTTGAAACATCTTGTGCTGATGAACTTTTCTCTAATGGAGTAATAGTTCCCATGCAGATATATCAAGACAAGAAAAACAACACAACAAAATCTCAAAATACAAAACTTCCACCTCGTCCATGTTCTACTAAAATAAAGAAAGAGAACATCATCAAAGAAGTTCAAACTCAAACTAATTCTTTTTGGGGATTCAAAAGAAGCAAGAGTCTCAATTGTGATGATACAAAGAAAAGTTTTATATGTTTTTCGCCTCCTTTGTCGCGAAGCAATTCGACTCCGAATCTAAGGAGAATGAATTCCAATAGACAACAAAATTTGTATCCTGTGCAAAAGTGTTGTTCAGGTAAGAGTTATGGAAATAGTTTTAGAATTAGTCCTATTTTGAATATACCAAATCCTTGTTGCTTTTCTAAAGGAAGTGTAAGTCTATTTGGGTTTGGTTCATTTTTAGGTGTTGGGAAGAGTAAAAAGCATAATAAATATTGATTTGTTCAAATGATACTACTATAGAGAATGTCATGGATTATGGTTAATCCTGGTTTGTCAAAATCTTTGTTGTTTATACTTACCAAACAAACCATATATTTTCATCTTTTCAAATACAAAGGAAAAAGGATCACCTTTTACCATACTTTATAGTAACAGAAATATAAACAATTTCATTAATGTTCATATAAAAATCTTTCTTTTTACTTAAAAATCACCGGTGCTTGCTATGCAAATATAACCAATGCAATAAATCTTAGTATTATGTTACTAGCTTCATGAGGCAGATTCACATATGTCTGCACACAACAATAAGTTTAATTTGAGGTATGTGGTTAGTTCAATCGTTTTGAGCTAAAGGTTAAATAATTGGAAGACTTGAGTTCAAATCAGGTGGCGCCCCATACATTGTTTTTTTTAGGTTGGATCCATTGTCGGAAGGATATTCGAAATATATAGATTGCAGTTTGGCTAGTTTGTGTTTGGTTTATATGGCGCACGAGGAACCAATTAATCTTCCAACAACGTTAATGTGATATGATAATCTTAATGGGCCGTATCAAAATAATCTTGGTGGTGGTTGAAGGTTCATGATAAGTCTTTCAGCGCTAATTTTCATCAATTGTGGTCTAATCCATTGGGTAGTTTGGGTTTTATTACGTAGTCTTGTATTAATTTTTGTCATGTGTGTGGAAAATATTTTGCGACATTCTTTTGTGTCGTGATTAATGGATGATTCTTTTCTTTTTATATAATTCTTGATATTTTCAAAGAAAATTGAGAAAAGAAAAATAATATTAATATAACAACAAATTATTAACTTTAAAAAAAAAAAATTAATTTATACTAACATATTATTATCCCCGACGATTTAGGCAAAAATTGCAAATCATAGTGTTATCATAGTAACCAATGAGCCACTCACCACTAGTATTGCAAATGAGTCCACCATATCCTGAAGTATCTAAACTACCCAATGAATTACCATCGACATACAACTTATAAATATTCAAAGGAGGAGATTTCCAAGAGACACGGTAAGGAGGCTTGACCTTAACATTGTCGCCTAAGTAGTTATAGATGCCAGTCAACACGGAAGTGATAGAATTAAGAACACTCTATTCATTCCAAGAGCTATTTTGAAAAACAATAGAACTCTTAGTTTTCCAAATATTCCAACATGCCACTATAAAAAGCCATCCTTTATCACCATTCGCGAAGAGTTTGAACCAAAGAGCAAAATCAGGCAAAAGAAAGTTGGCAAGATGAGTGAAGCCAAGATGAACCCATATACAATGACTATTAGGACAATCATAAAGGGTGTGGAGGATGTATTCCTCATCAGTAGTACAATGAGAACAAGAAGCGTTAGTTGTCATGTGGCGAGGCACTCTAAACAAGTTAGTAGGTAGTGCACCATGAAGAGATTGTCAAGTAAAGAGTCACAAGTTTTGAGGGATGTTTAATTTCCAAACCCACATCCAACTTTCATCTTGAGGTGTTGTATGTTCAGAGTTCTCCATCAACCAATTGTACGCGTTACATCTTGAGTAAGTTCCGATTGGGGAATGACCCCAAATGAGCATATTTGGGGAGGTTGGATCAATGAAAATACTCATGAGGGAGGCTTTGATATCAGTAAGGAGATTTGAGCTAAGATGTTAGAATTGCCAAGAGCCATTCACAAATATCTCACAGAGCTTAAGATGGGTATCGTGAATACTAACAAAAGGTAGTAGTAGTAGTAGTCGTCATAATGGAGGTGAATAAGTGACTACATACAAAAGAAAAAGAATATTTGATAACATTTATTATTGTGTTTTTTATTAAGAACAATTAATTTGATTAAATAAGATTAAATAATTAATTCATTAATACAAATAATAAATAGTAGAAATAGTATTATTTAGTGCATAAGAAAATCTGTAATATTTGATTTTATAAGAAATTTATACATTATTGTATTTTTGTTACTATTATTATATATCTATCCAAATAATGTCCTTACAAAAAATTTTCTTACCTTTTTGCATAATAGTAACCACAATTGATGGGAAAAGACCATCAATGAACAAGAGACAAAAATGGGAAAAGGAAGAGGATTGGAGAGAAATATTTAAAATAAAATTATAATTAATATACATTTTTTCGATACAACATAAATAACATAGAAAAATGGACAAAAAAATTTTAATACACAAAATTTAAATTTTTTAAAATAGATTTATGTTTTAAAAAACTTCTTTTAAGTTTTTCACAACTCGAGTTAAATTTAGTGAAATAATTTTAAAAAGATAATAAAATAAATAATTTGCATAAAATATGAAAGTATGAATATAAATATGGGGTTATAGATTAAATTTTTAAAATTAAAAAAGCAAAGAGATGGGAAGTCCAATTCATTTACTTTTGAAGAGGCCGGCCCATCATCACCGATAACCGACAAAAATAAACAAATTTTATTTTTCAGATAATTTAAAGAATTAATTAAAATCCAGAAGAAAAAAGAAAAAGAATTAATTAAAACCCTAAAACAAGAAAAACCCAACACAGTGACAACAAGAAGTTGGAGAGTCGCAGTGAACTCAACTCAACTCAACTCGCCGGAAAACTCCGTCGATCGGAGTAGTTTCGGAATCATGGAAACACAATCAGATGAAACCATTAACAGCATTAAAGATATAAGACAACAACTTGAAGCTCGAATTGAATCTCAACACAAATCTCACATGGACATGCTTTCTTCTGTTCAATCCATTTTTCCCAATCTCGTTTCTTCTCTTGACCTTTCTCTCAAAGTTCTTTCTTCTTTCAACCACCGTCCTTTTTCTCCTACACCCCCTCTCCCTCCTCCTCCACCTCTCCCTAATTTCAAATCATCTCAACAACAATTACCTCCTACACCCCCTTCTTCTTCTTCTAATAATAATAATAATAATAATAATTCTCAAAACCCTAACCCTAATTCCTCTCTTGTTACTACAAATCCACAATCAGAGAAAGTTATTAGTCCCTTATCCATTGTTCGATCAATGGTTGCTGTTTGTCTTCTAGGTCGAGTTCCATTTTCTCCGATTGATTCTTCCACTGTTTTGAGGAAATTGGAAAATGATCAATCTGTTACGCAACAAGATAAAGCTGCACTTCAAGAACTCGGTGGTGATTCAGGAGGTGCGATACTTGCTGTTGAAATAGCTTTGAGATCAATGGCGGATGATAATGGTGCTGTTGAATTGGAGGAGTTTGTTGTCAGTGGAAAATCAAGAATTATGGTTTTGAATATAGATAGAATACGTCTTCTTAAAGAATTGCCTGAAACTGCACAACAAAAACAAGAACTTGAATCGGGTTTCGGAGACAGAAACTTGAATCAAAATCAGCAACAAATTGGTATTGGTAGTAATGCCAATGTGAATGGCGCTATGACTGCGATGGGAGGGCCGGTTTTGAGGCCAATGTCTGATATGTGGATGCCACATGGAGATCCACATATGTCGGGGTTACAACCGATGTTTTCGGGTGGAGGAAGAGGAGCACCGAGATTAATGGGAATGTTGGCAACACATAGAGGTATAGGTATTCCGTCTATGCATCGGCTTCCAATGGGGCCAAATGCATCCGGGAGTAGTAGTGTGAATGTAATTCAACAGAAACCAAAAACATTAGAAGAGGATATGAAGGATCTTGTGGCTTTATTGAATAAGAAGTCATTTAGGGAGATGCAAAAATCTAAAACTGGTGAGGAGCTTTTGGATTTAATTCATCGACCAACTGCGAGGGAAACTGCTGTAGCTGCTAAGGTTCAAATTTTCTGCTTACTTTAATAGGCTATAAACTGAAATTTTGCATGTGAAATGTTATTATTAATTGCATTTTGTATGGTTTATTCTAATTCAGATTGTTTAAATGTGTCATTTTTCAGTTCAAAACTAAAGGTGGTTCTCAGGTGAGGCAATACTGTGACTTACTGACAAAAGAAGATTGTCGACGCCAGTCAGGTTCCTTTGTAGCATGTGATAAGGTTAATGACAAGAACAATATTTTATTACTAGTTATTTAGTTTCTATGGCTTCATTTCTAACTAATTCACTATCTATTAGTTTAAACTGGTATGCTGAGACTTTCAACTAGTAAAACTTTGAAAATTGGTGTTGACATTTTTATTTAGCCTTTTGTTGATGTGCATTTGTATTCCTTTTCATGGCAGGTTCATTTTAGACGAATCATTGCTCTTCATACTGACATTAATTTGGGAGACTGCTCTTTTCTTGATACTTGCAGACACATGAAGGCATGGTTTTTTTACCTCAAATCATTTTTTTTTTCTTTTCATTTTAGTTATGTTTGTCATAAGTTTGAGTTGTGTTCTTTTTATTTTGTCCTTTGATAGACATGCAAGTACGTTCACTATGAGTATGACCCTACACCTGACGTGCCTCCTACAATGATGGGTGCTCCACCTCCAAAACTACTTAAACCTCAGCGTGCAGAATATTGTTCTGAAGTGGAACTTGGGGAACCACAATGGATCAACTGTGATATACGTAACTTTAGAATGGACATATTAGGTAAGTTTGGTGTAATAATGGCTGATCCACCGTGGGACATTCACATGGAGCTGCCTTATGGAACAATGGCTGATGATGAAATGCGCACTCTTAATGTCCCTGCTCTGCAAACTGATGGACTTATTTTTCTATGGGTCACGGGACGTGCGATGGAACTTGGACGTGAATGGTATTTGCACTTGTGTTTGGTCACATGCTAATTTACATTTTCATTAAAAAATGTTTTCTGATGAACATAACCAACAAAGCATTGAGGCTTCTTTTTACTGATAATCTGTATTTGGCTTGTATGTATTCCATCTTGCTCTCTGCAGCTTAGAACTTTGGGGATATAAACGTGTTGAGGAGATCATTTGGGTGAAAACAAACCAACTTCAGCGAATAATTAGAACTGGACGTACCGGCCATTGGCTCAATCACAGCAAGGAACATTGTCTTGTTGGAATTAAGGGTAATCCTGAAGTAAACAGGAACATTGACACGGATGTTATTGTTGCTGAAGTCCGAGAAACAAGCCGCAAACCAGATGAGGTTTGTATGATATTCAACCAAGTTTTAATAGTTAATTATGCCCCTCAATGCTTTGACAGACTTTAAAAAAGGTGGTCAATATAGTCATTGTTGTTTTATCTATAATTTTCTGTTGTCAAGGTTGTCATATTCTCTATAATCAAGTCTCATCTTTATCTAAAAAAATGGTTTTACATTATAATAAGCTCAACCAAGACAAAAAGAACTTGCTAAACCGTTGACATGGTATTTTGTTACTTCTCCTCTCCACATTCGTGATTGATAAGCTTGCATGTGCCATCTTGTAAATAGTTTAATTAAGCCTGGTAATAATCTTATTCTATCATTGGAGTATTTGCATTTAAATCTTTCACATGCTTAACAATTTAAAAGTTGTCAAAATTTATTCCTACAGATGTATCCTTTGTTGGAGAGGATAAGTCCAAGAACAAGAAAGCTGGAGTTGTTTGCTCGCATGCATAATACTCACGCAGGGTAGGTTTTCAGTTTTCATGACTAGTATATTTTATAGTTATTCTTTCCTGCTGTTCGTAAAATAGTATGATTGGGGTCAAGTATTGTCTGGGTTTGAAATGAGTTTTGATGCTATGTAAGTGAAGTTCACATGTTCTGTATCAATTAATTGATTTCTTGTCACGTGCTTTTGATTTCTTGGACTAAGAACCTAATCTGGTTGCAGTTGTAGGTTTAGGGGCCAAGAAATTTATCCATAGAAATCTTAAGCTATTTATTTCTGGCATTCAAAATTGAGTGCTTATATTCTCCATTGTTCCATCAGGTGGATGTCTCTTGGAAATCAATTGAGTGGTGTAAGGTTAGTTGATGAAGGGCTGCGAGCAAGGTTTAAAGCAGCTTATCCAGATGTGGAGGTGCAGCCAGCATCACCTCCAAGAGCTTCTGCTATGGAGGTAGACTCTAGTGTTACTGCTCAAACAAGGAGTCCATTTTCTGGCACAGAATCAAAGTCCACTGCTGAGCCTGCAGCAGCTCCAGCAACTGCCTATGCTTCAGAGGAGAAGCCAATGGCAGTTGATGTGGACACTAACTAAGTTTCCACCAATTCAATCATATAATTTTGGTAGAGGAAATTTCTTTATAAAGCTTATAGGAAAAAAATAGTATTTTGACCTTTGTACTGTTTGTAGTTCGTACTCTTTCTGGCTTTTCTTTTCTTTTTGTGGAAAGATTAGTTTTGTGAGGATGCTAATGATGAAAAAAAGGGTATTATGTCAAGATGCTAATGTAAATTTAATTTTGTTGTAGTTAGTTCTGAAGGGTTTATGTAAAAGTGGCATTCAAATTGTACTTGGTAGCTATATATTTATAATGTTTAGCATGGTTATTAGTATTGCATGTAGCAATGAAACAGAACTTCTGTGAGTATTTGTAATCTCAATTCATGTGATTATTTGTAATCTTAATTCATCTTGATGAATCCCAGCTTGGTCATGAATTGCATGATTCAAATTCTGTTGTAGGAATCTTTATTGATGATGAATTGTAGGATTTATAACAAGGCTCAATTGACAATTCAGAAAGATGTTATTTTCATTTGTGATTCGATTAATTATTTGATTATCATGATGACCAGACATCAGTTCTACCCAGAATTCTGTTTGTTATTGCAGGAATTTGGTGAGCAATAATTCTTACAGTGATGAGATCTGGAAAATGCAGAAAAAGAAACTAAACCAGAACATAACTGCTCCTAATTCATTCTCCTTCTGTTTTTAACAATCTTTCTAAATATCTCTTAGCATAAATTCGAACAGAAAATTCCGCAAGAGTTCTAACTGATTTCTTTATTTCTAACAGTTCTAGAAACTGTAAGAGCGTGAATTAGGCCCAATTATTGGGTCATCCCACTTAATGGATCGTGGTGTCCTATCACCAATAAGCCTAAAGCAATAAAAAAATAGATAAAGTCTGAATAATAAGTCAATCAAGAGATAAGTCTGAATAATAAAATAATACAATCAAAATATAATTTATAGTACTAATGGTAATTCCCTCTTTAGATATGTGTAAAGCTCTCTCTAATAAGACATGTTCTCATCTTTAAGATCTAGAGACCACCCATTAGCTAACACCGTGTACATATCTAAGACCAAGACCAGCATCATAACTATGACCAGTACCATAACTAAGACTAAGACCAACATCATAACTAGGACCATGACCAACATCATGACTAGGACCAGGACAACATCATGGCTAGGAACATCAAAGCATGGAGGTTCTGCAGCATCGTAAAGAATCATTCGATGATGAGATATCCTATAGTACCACTTAATGTATCTCTCAATAGACTCGTGTGAATATGCAGCTGGATGCAATCTAGTAGGAAGAGATTGTACAAAGTTCATGTACATACTCCATTCAACATCAACATTATGTACAACGAGCATTGGTGGTGTAGGAGGGATGTGCCGAGTATAACCAAATTGTCGTATGCACCTCTCTGATAAATACAGTACTATCGTGGAACACCAACGAATGTACTCTGTAAACATCGACACATACTGAAAATTCTGTTGTAATGAATTTATTTGTTTTTTGTCATTTGAAACAACTTACAAGACACGTTTTTTTTGTTTAATTAAAATAACACACAATAAATTATACGATTATTTTGTTTACTACATATATACTAAGAAATTTCACTATTAAAATAATTCTTTTAAAAAACTTTTTTTTCTTCAGTTTTAAAAAACCAGTGAATCAGTAAATCAACTATTTCAAACAAATTGAGTTTCTAAAACCAGCTTTATAATAAACTATACTATAAATATATTAAATTATACACATTATGCTATATTATACTATGTAATAAAATAAATTATTTACTACCTTGTTCATTTCACACTCTAACTGCAATGTGGTGCTCATGGTCCTTAAGGACGGAAAGATCATAAGGACCTCTAATAAATAGAGGTTGTTCAAGCTACTAATGGTGATGCATGTTATTCTGATGCTGCTAATGCTCCTCTTGATCATCAAACGTAGGATCTTGTTGCTCAAATTCAGACCGAATATAATAATCCTCCTCTTGTTGCATCTCTTCGTTTCTCTTTCTCCTTTTTTCAACGGCGGCTCTCTTATTAGATTATGTAGGAGGTCGAACTCAAGAATATTTTACGGTGTTTTTTGCTCCTCTAGTCCTCACTAAAAAAAATTGAATGAAAAAATATATAAAAAAAAATTTAAAAACAAAACTTATACTGAAAATTTCAAGAACGAATGAAATTTTCGGGAGTTTTTCAGAAATTTCGTTCCTGAAATTTCTGGTCGATAAGAGAATTTCAGACTGTGAGGTAGTATCAAATATTTTTAGTTTTTATTGCAGGCTTAAAGTTATTTTAGTAAGTTCAGGCAAAAAAAAATTAAATGGGGTACAAAATCCAATTTTCCAATATTAGTGTCTTGGAATATGCATAACCCTTTGCTTTGGCGTTTGGACCCAATATTAAGTCTTCGTTTGGACTTGAAAATTTGCCATCTTGATTATAATAAACTCTTTTGCAATAACAGTAAGTAAATACATTTTCTTCTAGCAAAATAATTCAGATATTAAAAAGAAAATGAACTCATATCTTTAGAATGAAAAATAACCAAATCTTAACAACTTGAATTATTTTTTGAAAATTATTATTAATGTCCATATGTTTGAGTTGTTGTCTTTCTCGGTATTCCATTTTGAAAATATTTTCTATAAGATAAGACGTTTTTGAAGTTTGCACAAACTTTAAGAGTTGTTTTATTTTATTTATTAACAAAAAAGTAAGAAACTTTTAAAGTGCAAAATTAACTACATTTTTAAAAACAATAAAAATGTCAAATATTTTTTCATTAGCTAGAAATTCATCTTTCCTCGTAATAATGTTCATTTTAAGAGCTTCTCATTATAATAAAATAAACACACATTTTAGAAAATAAAAATACAATGTTTTCACGGGACATCAACTTTTTTCAAGTTTGGATAAACCTTGATTCTTAGTTGCGTGACAACCATAAACACAACCATCCTTGTTGGTAGGGGAAAGATAAAAAACTTCATGACCAAACACGACATAAGGACCAAGAAGGGACCACCATTTTTCCTGCCTTTTCATTCTTGAATATGCCAAACAACTAGAATTTTCATCAAAGCTTATCAAGAATCAAAGATGGCGATTGCATAGGTGAAAATATAGTAGAGATTAGAAAACACACCTATCCATCAAAAAGTTTAAAATGATGTCAAAAGTATTTTGGCAAAAAAATAGTTTTGTTTTCATTACCCGTATGAAATCCTCGACAAAATAAATTTATGGTAGAAGGAAGGAATCATGTTACTTTTAAAAGGTTGACGTCAAAAAGAAATGTTACTTTTAAAAGTTTAACGAATCATAAAAAGTGGTTAACGAATCACCAGTAATTGGAGATGTGGTTCTGTCCTGGGGTTCAATTCAGTATACCAACAAAGATTCCCTAAAGTCACATTCTTTCCATTAACCCCACTTCTTTCTACGTCATCTTTAGGAAAGTAACCTGGGTTCATCTTAGGAATCACTAGATTTACTACAGCTGAAAACTGACTATAATGGAAACCAATTGCAGGAAAAGTTAGAGACTCATTCCTCTATCATACCAACTTAGCAGCAAGGGGAGAAACTAACCAGCTTTTTTAGAGTGTACGGATTCAATTTTGGTAGTGTGAGAAAGGGTTACAAGAAGAGAAGTAAATTAACATAGACAAACCTTGTGTCAAATTTCAATTTGATTTCTTTCACACGTCTTGAGATTGAGTATTTGAGATTCAATTTAACCAACAGTTTTTCTAACACTATCTAAATTGAAAAAATAATATTACACAATTCGACTGAAAATGACATAGAAAGAGAGGTACAGCATATATATTACACCAATAAGGAAAACATCATGCAAGGGAATTTGGAGATAAATTGCTCAGCATGATTAGAATGCAGCCAGCGCACTTACATGAACTCTAACGACGACAAGAAAAATAAGATACAATAAGGGGCTGCAAAAATATCATTGCATATATAAGAAGTTTGGAAGGAAGTTGATCTGTACATAATAATTACTATGAAGACTGATTAGGTGCTTCTGTTTCCAATTTACTAGAAGTCAGCAATAAGAAGTAAGAGGTATCTAAAGGAAGTGAATCAAGGGCAATTCATATAAGGTAAAACACGGGCAAATAATCGGGCTCCTGGTCGGGGGAAAATTGGGATTCCTACACAAGTATTTACAAACTCTGTCTACCTCCCATCAAAAGAAGCACACTAGGAGCTGCTGGAATGTGTCTCACGCTTGATCACCCGAGTATTGTAAGAGCCACAAAATCCACATTTGTGATACAACCAGTGGAAGCGTGAAGTGCCCTTTCGATCACAGTCGTTGCAAAGTATGTCCTGCATGGCCGTTACAAAACTGACTTAACTGACTGACAATAAATATACTAATTCCGTGCTGGTAGCCTAATTGCTAGAATGCTCTCTCATAAAATCAACATTAGCTTTTAAAAGGAATGAAGTGAAAAGTAACATGCAAGAGACACTAAAGTATTCACCTGATGGCGGCTCCTATATTCTTCAGGGAGCTCCTCTGCAGCCAATAAGGCATCGAGCATACCAAAGTAAACCTGGGCAGACAGAGGAAGGAACAATATGAAAATCTCGAAATGTTACATCTAATATTTTGCCTCTACTTGAGAACTCAATGACATCTTAAAAAGATAGTTAAGTTATATTAAACTGGTGGCCTTGTTTGTTTCTCCTTTTGCAACTTTTTGTGCATCGTTAAATATTTTTTCTTTATTTCTTTCTTTTATTTAGACTCGTAAAGGACAGTAAAGGTGGAGAGCTTTAAAAAAATCTTCTTACCGCCATATCTCCCAATGATTTGCTGCAGATCGGACACGTGTAGTGACTACTAGTGTATGCCTAACATGTCATAACAAAGTGTAAGATTGAATCCACAACCCGTTTAAATTTTTTTGAGAGGGGAATGACATTTGAATGGGTGTAAAATTAACCTGAAAGCAAGCAGAATGCATGTAGTGGCCACAAGGCAGAGCTCTAACTGTAGCACTTGACGTGAATAAGTCGTCACAGCAAATTGGGCAGTTCATTTCTAAACCTTTCTCCAGGCACTTATGAGATGATGATTTAATCCCCAGGCAGCAATTGCATTTCATGCAGTGAAAATAATCAATCCCAAGCCCTCGTCCTACACGGCATAAATTGCAAAATGGGCAATGGTATACATTCCTAAACAAAAATGGAGTAAAGTTAAAATCAACAATCTTCTAAAGTCGAGAGAATGAAGTATAATAATCATATCTATTTCTTGCTAAGACGACACTAATATAGCACTAAACAGACAAAATAATTTTTCAATGTTAATTTTAGTAAGGAGTATAAATATGTACATCTGAATATAGTAGCATAAAAAATATTTGCTTTCATGTTTAAAAACAATGGAATCTTCAGTTAGAAAGTGACAGGATAATAAGGACTATCCATCAGTCAGTCCATATAGTTAGTCAAAAGAGATAAGCTAAATAAATAGAGGAAATCATAATAAAGAAAGACATTTTGTAATTGTATAGTTTTGTATGAAAAAAAAAAAAGATGGTCATGACTTGCCAAAACAGAATTAAGGGAATGATTGCGCTTGGAGGCTTTAGAATACTTGATGGGCATGTTTGGTAAGGTATTTTGGGAGCAGAGATCACATGCTCACAACTATCCAAGACCAAAACAAGGCTTGATGGAATCAATGAGGTCTGATGTAGAAACCATGGATGGCGATGGAAGAGGATGCAACCAGCCTCCAAGTTCTAAATGGAAAGAAGAACAGAGAGAACTCAAATGATAAGGGGGGGTGAGTACAAAACTCACTTAGGGTAACAAAGGTGAAACTTCTTGCTTCCAATGAAAACCATCATCCCTTTGGGAGAATTACTGGCGTGGAGAAACGTTGAGATACAAAAAGTTAAGCTTAGTGAGGAAATGTAGTTGGTGTTCATCAGTGTGGAAGGGGCAGCAGTGCAGTGGTTCAGGTTCTAGCATAAAAAGACCCTTGGATTTAATTGGGAAGGACTGATGTCTAAAGTCATATTTGATCAAGCAAGCATCTACCTAATGCCAAACAAGTTTTGCTCAAGTTCCTCTGGGTTTATGTGATAATCAGCGTTGTTGCTCTGACCCAGAAACCAGTTCTTCATGCACGCACTAAACTCAAGGAACTTGACTGTTCTTTGTCAGAGAGGTGTTAAACAGGCAGCTAGTAGTCCAACATATCGCTGGACTACTAAGCATTAAGCCCCTATCCCTTCCAGGTTTTGTTTTCTAAGGGAAAGGCTCAATGTTTCTAAGCTCATTCTCTCGCCCAACTTGAGCATGTGTGGGGGGGTGTGAGAGAATAAACTTCTCAGATTTTAGTTTAGTTAGCATATATATCTGGTTGTTTTAGGCTTAGTAGTTATACATTGTCAGTGATGCTTAGCTGTCATCTGGTTCGGCTAAGCCCAGTTGTCATAATTAGTTAGCCATAATCCAGTCTATAAATATTGTTTGAATCCCTGCATCGTGTAGCTTTTTAATTCAGCTAATACAATTGAGGAACACCTCAGTGCATGGGGAGAAGAGGTGTGTCTCAATCAACATTAAGATTCTCCACTTCTAATGCCATTCCATCGAGAAACAGATGAGCTCGACAGCTCCCTTCTGAGCAGTATGTCAAAAGATAGGAGGAAGATAGGCAATTTCTATGTGGCCAACCATTTAATTCCATGCAAAAATGCTTGAAGAAAGTATGGGAGTCATGAATGAACTTGGTAGAAGATGAACAAGTGATGGAGAATGGGGAGACTACAAAGATTTAGAAAGGAGAAGAGTGATTGAGAGATGATAAGCAGGAGTTCTCGTACAATAAGGATCCCCAATTCACACCTTGAGGGCAAGGTGGCCATTTGAGGAAAGGTATTGTTAGGATGTGACAAAATAATGACAATTGTTATTAGTCAATTAGTTCATTTAGTTAGTTATCACTTATTAGTTATCTTACAATTTTGACTTCCTAATTTAATCCCAAAAGGTAGCTCAAGGAGTGAGGATTATCCAAGCCTTATGAGAACTTTGACCATATCCCAAGTCAACATGAGATCTCCACTTACCCAACTAACCCCCAAGACTAGGGCTTTGTTTGGGAATTTTGGAGGGGAGGGAAGGTCTTTGAGAAAAAGGAAGGATACTCCCCCAACTTAAATGGGGTTTAATTTTCTTCATAATACAAAATCCCCATAAATTGGAGGAACTCAAAAATGTACTAGAGGAGGATTTTGGAGGACTTAAATAAATTCTTCAAATCTTTTTCATCTCTTTATAATAATCTCAAAATTAAAAATTTATTTAGTCATATGCATCTCCTTCTCGCTCTCTACAAAAACACTCTCAAATAAAGTGGAAGATTTCTCTCTCTTTTCCTCTCCTCTCCTCCAAACTCTCAAATGGAGCCTAAAGGACTGGCATTTGTGGGGTGCCCAAAAACTGATCTAAAATAGTCTCTGATACCACCTTATACTTTGGGATAAATAGAGGTTCTTTGTGAAGAAAAAACCCTAGGAAGAATTCTATTCCCAATTTTTTATTCAGTTTTCAATAAAATATTTCCACTCTTTTGATTCTTCTTATCAATTTCCCATTTCAATTGAGTTTCTATATCAAGCAATGCCTATCTTTTCTTTGAATTAGTTTACATACAGAATTACTTTCTCCCCTTATATGGATGCTGAACCCCGAGGTTGTTAGTCCATAGATTGATCCCAGCTACCCCCCCGAAAAAGGAAGACAGTAGCAATTTCAATAACAAATTTTGAAGTCTGAAGTAAGAAATAAAAGGTACCTTTCATCATCAAAAAATTTGCATATACTGCAATAGTACTTTGCCATTGAAAGTGCGTTACAAGAAGGTGTCATGCATATAGGTCCAATTGCCTGTATATTCAGGCAGCGCATACACATCATTTCTGATGTTGCTTTTCTGCAATGATCAAGCAGTAGATATTAGAAGTATATTAATGGGCAACCTAATAAGCTCCCGCCTTCTAGAGATTATAAGTAAATATTACTATAAAATATACGAAATCCCAACAGAAATCTACCTATCCATTGAGTGATCGCTCACATTGTCATGACAAAATCTGCAAGTAAATAACTTGCCACAACATGCAGCTCGAAGCTTGCAATTTCTCTTATAGTGCTCACACCCAAATACACGTTTCACTGGGTCTCGAAATGATGGTGAGTCTCCTTCTATTTCTCCACCATCAGATGATCCTTCAGATAGAGATTTAGGTGATTTCTGCTGGGCAGCTATCCAGCGACTAGAATACACAAATAAATAATCAACATTTGAAATTAACATACAGTTAATTATGTCCCTATCAAATAAAACCAAAAAAATCTGGTCATGGGAAACAACCTTGTCAAAAGATTCTGCACGAGATATGCCTTTCTCCTTGGATCAAGAGTTGAGTCACGATAAACCTTCCGGATCTCTGACTCAAGCTCATTCTGATTCATCCGGAATATGTCTTTCCAACCTGGCTTGAACATTTTATCATTGAGGTCCAAGGTTTCCTGATATTCAGAACCTGGAAAAGAACAAAACACACCATAATATTAATTATGCATCCCCCGAAGTCCACAAAGATAAAAGAAACTATACACATATTAGAAACCTATATGAGAAGTGCTATGATCCGATGTTTCTGTCTGTGCTATAGATGCTGGACTGTCTTTCCAGCATTCATTAAGCCATTCATTGAACATAGTATTCTTAGTTGCCTGCTTCCATGTATCCATCATTTTATTCTGTTCATCCTGAGTAAGTGCAGAAGTTACCCACGGTAACATTGACTGGAGAACTTCAGCACCTGTAGTTCCAATTATCCGGCCTACTATCTTGTCTTGTTCTTCCACACTGAAATGTCTCCCAAACAATGGCCACAGTTCACGCTCTTCCCTGAAAAGATGTTGATCCAGGGTCACTCTTATGGATTTACACATCCCCTGAAGCTTTGTTGCAAATTCGTTATACTTCTTGACATCATCACTAATATTGGCTTCAGAAGTTCCAAAATTACTATCACTCAAATCCTCTACCATATGGGTCATCTGCAGGGCTTCATGAAGGACAGAAAACTCAGAAAGAACGCTGGAAATATCTTCAAACAATTGTTCTTCCTGCTTATGGTCCAACATGTATGAATGGCTCACATTATGAAGGGCCTCTTTGGATTCTAGTGCTGGAAATACAATATCATCTTCTGCATTACTATGAGCTCTATATAAACCCCACAAAAGACGAAATCTTCCGCTAAATTGCAGAATCATTGTCTCGTCACCATCACTCAGCTTTCCAGATTCAACATCTAGATACTCCAAGTCTTTTCGTATAGCTTTGTGGAATTTAAATATGGTATCAATTGGTCTTTCCACAGAGCCAACATCACATGAGCTGCTCTCTGGTTCCCATATGAAAAGACTGGAATTAAGAGATGGAGCAGAAGAGCTGAAAGACAGAGAGCGTAAGGACTTGGCTGTAGAAATAGAACTCAGACCCAAATTGTTACTGCTTACTCCTAAACCCGGCACACAACAAGACCGAGGACTACAGCACTGTTTCTGGATACTTTCCGTCTCTAAAGTTGCAGGTACATCTCCATTGTGCAGCTTTAATGCATTTCGCTTGACTGGTCTTTCGTTGCCATCTGTCTCGAGTATTATGGAGCAATGTCTGCCAGATGATGCAGAAGAACAAGCACAGGATGGCCGATCGATATTTTCTTCAATATCAGAAAGTCTTTGAGCAGGACAGCAACCTGATGTGTCAGAAGACAAACACAGGCCTTCACTACGAGCCTTGCATGCCCAACCACTGAAGAGTGTGACTAGAGCAGAATCTGTTGTTGGAGCTGAAATATTAAGTTGTCAAATATAGATTCAAAAAAATTCTCGGAAACACCATTTCTTTAAGAAGGAAAGGAAACAAAAAATAGACATAGGAACCTGCTAATTGCATATTTCTCAGAAACATCTTTGCTTCTTCTTCAGTTAAAGATCCTACCAACCATGGTAGAACTCTCTCAATCAATTTCAGAGGCATCATGCATAAGCTTTGATACAGAAGTTCACATTGTCTTCTAAAGCTAAAGTGCTTTCTTGCAAGTGGAAGAACCTATAGATGAGAATGATCATGCACACATCATATAGATTAAAAGGCAGATTATTTGCTTATATCTTATAGAGAAATTTCCATGTCATACTTCTCTTCCAATAGAAGTTAATTAATCAACAAATGGATACAGCAATTGTTTATATTTATCAACTTCTGCATATATGACACTCAAATCTCACCATATGAATTATCTTCCTTGTAATTAGCTTTGCATTTGCTAGACACATTTACATCTAACAGTAGTCACTCAAAAAAGTTCACCATATGAGCAATGACAGCTCACCTGAACTTCTTCATTATGAAAATGCTTCTGGATGGTTTCCATTATATGATCAGCATGTGAGCATAACTTGGAATAAAATTCAGCTTCTGAATTAGATGATGCTCCTTCGCTTAGAATACTTTCAATCAAACACCGAAAGTCATTAAATTGGCTTTCTTCTTCAGCATGCTCCTGAAAGAAAGAAAGTTTTCCATCTACTGCTGGAAAAATAACCTTGTCCTCGGCAATACTGCATACACAGAGAAAAATATTTCAGCAATAAAGGTAGGTCTTTACCATAAATTATAGTATGAAATAGTTTAATTGAAGAAACATATGATACTTCAACAAGACGGGACATTGTTAATACCAAATTAACACAATACCTATGAAATATGCAAACGTCAGCAATGAACTGCAATCTTTCATTAAAAGCTGATATGTTAGTAAAATCTCCAGAGTGTTGTATCTTTCTGGTCTCCACTGCTATCTCGCTTAACTCCTTTTTTATTGCATTATGCCAGAGCAATATTTCATCTATAGGATGTGTTCCGGTGACGTCAGAAACATCTAGCATAGATCTAAAATGTTTCCTTTTTCCAATTGTCGTGGACTCACATACACAATTTACTCTTCCAACCTGATGGGTTAATGGGCTGCAACTACATTGAACTTGAGAATGATCTGCCCTACTTTGGATTGTGTTAACACCACTTCCTTCCATCCAGGTAAAAACAACCTTCAATAAGCAAGAATGAGATACAGAATATTAGCAAGAATGAGATACAGAATATAACAGTTACATTTCAAACTATATAAATAATATAACTGGACCAGAATATGAGACACACAAGTAATCTTTATTGTGAACAATCAAAGTAGAGGACAAGAACACAAGTAGTACAGAGAAGGATCTTTTCCCTCAGCAAAATATTCGAGAGAACTGGCCTCTTCTCTCTCTTTCTCTCAAAACAATTGATGCCTCCCTCCAACTATTCTCACTAACTGCTTTATAACTACTCTCTTTGCATTGTGGTTTTTCTATTATGTCTATTGATAAAAACTTCTGCTTATGATAATAAAGCAATTGGGCTCTAATTTCCTAGACTCCCTCTTATTCTTCCTAATGTAGACACATTATTGAAGATCTTCGTATAATAAATTGCACCATCAGCTTTAACAAAAAGTGACACTATTAACAAAGAAAATGGAACAACAATGCTCTAATGCAGCATTTGAAAACCACACCTTTTGAAGAAGTTTTTCCTCTGGCACAATCTTGATTAAGAAATTTCGTAAATCCTGAGATTCATCAGGTGATATAGATGTTGAAAGCCAGGGAAGAAATTCTGCCATCATATTCACAGGAATACTGCAAAGAAACTGCCAAACTAAGGATGCTTGTTCCTCGAGAGAGAACTTTTCAATAAGCAGAGGAAATACCTAACATAGCCCAACAAACAAACAAAATCAGACACATCCCCCATACATATGAGATTATTTATCCATTTAAAGTATGTGGCTATGAAAAAATGTTACAGTGAAAACTTTAGGACACCAGCTTAGTAAACAGATATGTGTATTGTGCAAACTTTTGTAAGAGAGACTAACAGTGAAACTTGACTGTGTTATCTATCTGGTAGATCATCAACCCATTACAAAAAAATAGCTTCTCTGTATATATGAACCGCACAATTAATCTCAGCAAGTGACGTCATTAAAGAAAGCGTTTATGTACATATTAACACACTGATCAATCACAATAATATTCAATGTACTTGGTAGCACAAATTCTACTTGTAATGGAAACTATGTCAAACTTTTTCTGTAATTCTTTAACTTGTTCAATTTTAGAAGTAATAATTATACAAAATACTCAATTACCAGACTCAAGAATTGATGGTTTAAAAAATTATAAATAATAGGATTTCCCATTTAGCAACCATTGAAATACTTGATTATCAAGGAAACTTAAAAATGTGATAACTAGAGCAATATTAATATATTTAATAAAACCACATTAATGGTCTAATAATATGACTACACTGATGTGAGAGGCACCATAACACCTGGAGGACCAAAGTCAATGCAGCTATTTCTTCCATTTGGCATGCTATGTAATGTGAGAACCCCCACCTCTCATGGCCATATCCAAAAGCAAGATAAGTCCAAACAGAGGAGTCATCTTTTTTGGCTAGGAGCAAAATAGTTGAATGTTGAAGATAATTTTTCCAAGATGAATCATAAGGGAAAAAAAATAGGGAGAAAAAGAATTCTTGCCATAAGGCTTAAGTATCCTAGAAATTGTTGGATCTCTTGTGATAAGTTATGTAAACCAGTTGTTACAGATAAGAGCCAAAGGATATGAGAAGTTAAAGTGGACAGAACCAAATCAAAGGATATAAACCAATGAATCATAATCTTATACGATTTAATCCTACCTTCTTTTAATCTTATAATCTTCTTTTTATGATAATCACAACCAGATCCAATAAAGCAAAGATACAATACGAGTATCTGATACTGCAGTAAAACTGTTTTTGAAAAAACAGGATACAGTGCATCTAGTAGGACACATATACAGATATGCATAAAAGGTCATAAAACACAATAAATATATAATTGCAATCCTGAAAATTCAAATCAAGAATAAATTAGATGCCTGCATTTTGAGGAGTTTTCTATCTCCGCAAAGGGGTCTAAAATTAAATCACCGTGAATAATACGACTAATTTTGAAAAATGGGTTGGTACTCGGTACTCGCCTGTAATTTGCAAACTAAATTTATTGGATAGTTTTTTAAGTCAACCAGTTCAAAATGAATTTCACTCAAACTTGATTTCAAAGAAAGAAACCAGATTTTATTGAAGGTTTTTTTCTCCTTCTTTCTCTCATTTTAGTAGAAGATTCACAAAGATTTACCAAACAATAATTTTTAATATCACCATCACTTCGTAGGAAGGGTCCAAGATGCCTAAACTTTGCAATTTTTCGAATGATGTGGTCCCATTTTAACCTCCTAAACAATGTCATCTCCAGTCTTATTGAACATGTTTACCATAAATCTCTCTTACCAGGGGATAAAACACTTCAATTCCAAACCCTTTCTCCCCAAATCAAGTTTACAATTACTAACCTTAATTTACCCATCAAACAGGACAATATCATCATCTCCAGTCTTATTGAACATGTTTACCATAAATCTCTCTTACCAGGGGATAAAACACTTCAATTCCAAACCCTTTCTCCCCAAATCAAGTTTACAATTTACTAACCTTAATTTACCCATCAAACAGGACAATATCATCCAGAAAAATAAAGTGTTAAGGCACTGATTCTAGAATAACATATCATGTTTATGTATACTATTCCATTCTTGTTCGTATTAAAAAAAGTCTCTTCTTTGATAACTAAAACAAACAATTATTTTTTTCTTAATTAGGGTTATTATTTTATTACAATTCAATAAAAATGTTTGAAGGCATTTTATAAAATTAATTTAACCATTCATTTAACAAATCCTCAACAGCTGGATCTATCTTATGATTCTGAACAATCTGATTATTAGATACCTAGTTCGGTTTTTAACAGAATCTTTAATGTTCACACCTTCAGAGATGTAATTTTTTTGTTGGGGGTGGGAATAAGCAAGAGGGAAGCAAGAACAAAGTGCTTCGGAGATTTCATATAGTAGGTATCATTCACAGAAAAACAATAAATATCATCTTGCTTATACATTAATAAAGCAATTTAAATTTAGTTACAACAATAATCTTTAACATATAAAACCTGATTAACATAATTGATTGTTGAAGGTTTTACACTTGATTACTCTTGCTGAATCACCGAATGAAACCTATATGACTGCGTTAAAAGCAATAGTGTCTACAAGAACATTTAACCCATCAATTAAGCAAAGCACAAATCAACCCATATACATCAAAAGGTGATATGATTTTATAGTTTTACTACATTAGCCTATTTGACACAGAGCCACATATAATAGTTATAACAGCAGTTCTCTTTCATAATAGGGAGGATCCCTTATCCTCCAAACTCCTTGTAATTATCTTCGGTTCATCTTGTTTTTAAACCAATAATCAATAATAATAATAATAATAATGATAATAATAATAATAACAACAACAACAACAACAACAACAATCCTAACTTGTAGGGAAAAAATAAAGAATTGTCCGGTATTTATCTAGATAAGAGCTATTAAATAACCTGGTACCTGTTCCTCTTCCTTTGCCAAGTGTTGACTAACTGATGTCTGCAAAGCTCCTGTGCAAGATGCAAATTCTCTTGGAAAACTTTCATCATTCTGGATGGAAGAATTTAACAACTCAAATAGATGATCAAAAAGATTGCTTTCACCCTTGTGCTCAAGAGAATATGTTTGTGCTACATTCTTCACACGTCTATCTAGAGCTGGAAAAATCACCTACATTCCAGAACACCTTTCCCTCAGAATATTTGAAACATGGCAAAGAGATATAAGGATTGATAAAGCCAAATTAATAAAATAATGCTTTGTGGAAAGCATGAAAAATCCACATGCAGAATATATAGCCTTATCATTGTAAAAAAAATATTAATCAGACTCTACCAATAATTTATAACAAAATTCTAGAAAAAACAAATCAAACACAAATGGAAGATCTGATCATTTAACTTAGGAAAGAAAGTCTTCCCATCTAAATAATGTACCATAAAAATGTAACGAAGAACAGACTGTTAAAGATCATTTCATATAGAATGGGAAAAGTTAAACAAGTTTATGTGCTACTAACAGTTTGCTAACTACATCAACTTTTTATAAAAGCTCAATTTAGTAGTGAATCAGCACTGCATTACCATTGGCATTCTTTCCATTGAGCGAATAAACCAGGAAAAGAGTCATATTTGGATGTTATTATCGATTCATCTTATGCTATGACAAAACGAAAAACTATCTACTTGAACTTTAAACGCCATTTGTAGAAGGGAATCATATCCACACAAGCTAAAGTGCTATAAATAATAGAATTTTCCTTTTTACCGTCTCTTTCCATGAATAGTAACAGAAGATTAAATTAAATAAAAATAACAAAGATGCATATTCTGCAAATCAATTGATTCTGTACATGAAAAATAATCAAAAATCGAAATAGCTTGGATAAAGTTAGACCTAAATTTACCAAAGGAAAAAGTAAACGAGAGAATAGAGAAATTAACAAAAACATCATTTCATGCCGTCGATGAAAATGCAATCAACTAAAAAAATCTTCAGTTACTAGTTTCTACATCATTTCTCTCAGCAATAGAAATTTGATTATACAGTTCAACAATGAACAAAATCCAAAATAAAGATAAACATAAAAAGTTGAACCAAGATTTGCACCTCATCTTCAGCATTGGAGTGGTGCCTATAAATGGAGCTGAGGAAATGGTAGCGTTGAAAGAGTGGCTGAACATCAGAACGATTATTATCAGTGGCGAATGCAATGGCTAATCTGTGCAAAGCATCAAGCTCACTCCGAATCGCCTTATGAAAGAACAAAAAAATCAAAATTGGCGAGTCGAGTTTTGAGCACTTCAAACTGCCATTGAGAGCCGACGAGGAATCAACCTTGTTAACGGGATTCGATAGAACCGCCACTCCTCCTCCTCCATCCAACGGCGTCGCCATCTGCTTTTTTCTATGTTTGCAATTTTCTTTTTATTTTCCGAGAAAATAGTGTCTATGTGATTGTGAGCATGTTTACATATTTTTGTTTTCGATGAAAAAATGAGTGAGTTTTAATTTATGTGTTCATTTATTTATTTTCTCTCTCTGGTGGCAATGAGAGTTTGAGAAAGATAAAAGTAGTTAGAGAGAGAAACTATAAATCTTTTTGGTGATAAGCGGAGATGAAGGAAGGAAAAGATGTGTTTGGTTTTGATTACGCCGATGATAAGAGGACCTACTAGTAGTAGCGCGAGTGCCAGGGATGGCCAAATTTATATATATCGGACCCCATTGCCACGTGGCTCTTTCTACCACGTTGGATTAAAATATTGTTTGCTTTTATAAATTATCTCTCTCACTCAATTTTTTTCTTGATAAAAAAGCCTTTCAATCAAAATTAGGTGAGTTTTACTTAAAAATTAATACATACGGTCAGTAAGTTTTAAAAGTAATAGTTTGTACTTCTCTTCTTATCTTTATGTTTCTTAATATCATTTAATATAAAATATATATTTGTTTTTTTAATCAAATTAAAATTTATCATTATTGATATTTTAAATATTTTTAAAAATTAGTTCATAGTAAATTATGTCCATGTTAGAATTTATTTTAAAAATAATACAAATTATAGTTTAGTGTTATAATAACAAGTGCTCTTATCAAATGTTTTAAACACACTTATTAAATAAATAAATAAAATAAGTGAATTTTTTTAATTTTTACAATTCAATAATATTAACTACACAACTTTTAAGATTTTATTTATTTTTTATTTTCTTAACAAATATCCTTAAACACATTGATTTGCATTTTTACATAGTTTATATTATTTTTCTATTGTTGTTTATATTTTTGATTTGATAGGAAAGGCTTAAAAAAGAGGGTGAAAAATATGACAGTTAAAGTCACTCGAAAAATATGATATTATAACTACTCAAAAATGTGAATTTTGGTAAAGGAACAGAAAAATACGAAATGAATGTGAAACGTGAAAAAAATGTGGCCTGGTTTAGCCGGGTCTGTGAAACTATCACGCGCTCATTTGATTGGGTCTGTAAAATTGTCGCGCGTTCAGTTTGAACGTCTGCAAAATTGTCGTGCGAAAATCGTAAGAAATCAAACATGAATTAGATAAGCTCTTGACTCAGTGAAGGACAAAAAAAAATGTGAAGAAAAAGAAAATGCACACTACAAAAAAATTTTTTTTTCCGGATAGTAAAAAATAATACACTACCTAACCCAAATTCAGCGGGGCACATATGGTAGTCGGTTTGAGTGTATTATCTCCCTTTACAAAACTGGTACACTTGAAGCATGTCTCGATAGTCATACATCCACTTTATAAATACTATTAGCCTCTTATATTTCTCCTATAAAAGATTTCAACAATTTTTTTAATTCACAAAATACAAACCTTAATTTCACTATTTAATATTTTTAAGTTCGAACGTGATTTCCATAATAAACATAGTATAAGTTATAAGTTAGGATAACAACTTAATTTGATTAAATTAAACAGGTGTATAATAGTATAAGCCAGCCGCTGGATTGCTTATGTAGTAGTCTGACTTTTTAAGTAGGTGAGAAACTAGGTTGAACTTTACAATTTGAATAATCTCCTTTGATGACTAATTAAGAGGGGGCACACTTAAGAACAAATTGCCCACGAGAGACGGAAGAGTCATGGTCTTTCAAAGCTACTACAGGTGTATATTTAAACATCAATCATAATTAATAAATATTATGTATATTTTAATATTTAATAAATAAGTATTTTTTCTGATCATTATTATAAAAAAAATATTTTTACAAATATTAAAAAATATAAATAAGTATAATTAGTTTTTTAAATTTCATGTAAAGTCAAGTTAAATTTTACTAAATTATCATTTTTAAATATCAAACACTCAATTATACATATTAAATATTTTGAATTAATTAATAAACGGTGTATTAAGAATAATAATATTAAATAGTCAAAAATAATGTATCCACGTTTAGTATTTAATACACCTTAAATAAGATTACAAGAGATAAATGCACTCACTACATGGAGAGTTAAACTAAAGACATAAGGTTTACAAAAAGTCTCTATTACCACCAAACCATTCAATAATCTGACATTGTTAGTAAGACGTTGGTTATATATATTATAGACAAATATTATTGTAGATATACCTATTTTCATCGGAAAAAAAAAATTTACGATAACTGTGACATCTGTCTAACAACCAAGCAAAACTAAACCTTAATTAAACTACTACCAGACATATTTCATATAATACAAATATAAATAGCGTTCAAATGTATATAATTTAAGAATTGGCCCATAAATTTTTAGCAGTGGAGGCAAAATATATATATATATATATATATATATATATATTTGTATCATTAAATATATATTAAAATAAAAAACTTGAAGTAACTCAAACACACGCAAGAATAGGAGAAATTGGCAGCATGTTTGTTTGATGTGTGAGTTAATATTAATCAAGTCAAATCACATTCTCTTTAATTTATTTATTTATTATGTACTATAGTATATAATATTAACTTTTTTCCCTAGGTTGGTGCCTACACAACACTTAGTGTAAGATCGTCCCTGATATAATTAATTAGAAAAATGTTCTGATATACACACGGAAGGTAGATAAAGGGTTCATATGATAAAGATGGAATGCGAAGCTTAACGGGCTTTAATTTTTGTTTACACGAGCATGCATATATTAATGGGTACATTGTTTAATAAGCTTAATAACCTTCTATTTATTGGTCCTTACAATGATAAAGATGATAACCAATTGTATCAGTAAATTGAAGGTTATAGTTTATACAATTCAATGCTCCTTACAGTTGGTCCGATTTAAAATAGTTGCAGATTATCTGTCTCCTTAAACTTTATATAACGCTTTATTAGAAAAAATTGATTTTTTCAATGATTTTACACAATGAGACGTGCATCCCGGCTAATAGTACATAGATTCAATTGGTAAATGATTCAATTTTTATTTTATTTTATAATATAATAAAATGGGGTGATTTTTTTTTTATATACATTTTTAGTCCATACAAAATTATAATCTTTGAAGTTTAGTTCTTAAATTTTTATTTATTTATTTTTAATCTTTATGTTGATTTTTTAAGGACTAAAAATGCCTTTTCTTTAAAAAAATTAATAAAGATTAAATAATTGAGAAGTTTTTATGAAAACTAAAAATTAAATTTTAAAATTTTATAAGAATTAAAAAAAATTTACCTTTTTTTTTAATTATTAAAATTATATAATTTTATAATAAATTCAATTTTTAAGATTAAAATAAAGTCTTCAAAATATTCAATAAAATATGATTTTAGATAATACTTTTTCAAAAACACTGCATCACTATTTCTTATCTGGATAAAACCTAATTCCAATATCAATCCTAGTCAATATTTTTTTATGTCTATATGGAGTCCAATTTTTTAATAAAATGAAAGAAGAAAAAAAAGTAACTATCACCTTTACTTCTCCTTTACATATATGCATGTGTTAGACACGGCTATGGCACACATTTCTCCATTAAAATATTGTCCTGTCCTTTTACTAATGGATCCACTAAGTTTATGTTTCGACTTTTTAGTTTCGTTCTTACTTTAGTTGAGATTCCTTTATCCATTCCTTCAATAATCAATCTGAAATTATGTACCTTTTATATATAATTTATTAATATACTGTTTAGGCCATTTTCATCCTAGCTAGAGTCCCTCCCTCACTATCTACTTATAGGCCACGATTATAATATTAAATTACTTTAGTTTAATTAGACTAATTAGACCCACCAATATATAGTATTAAGCATGTTGTAAATGGTAATGGTCACTCCACTGAAAGAATAAAAACATTGCATCTTATGAAATTTTGAGCGTGCATTTGCCTTGTGCCATGATCAATATGTTAGCAAACTCGATAGTCATTCAAACGAGGGATTTAGACCTTAAAAAAAGTTTTACTTAACAAATAAAAAATTCAAACTAAATAGTTTACAATATTATTAAGTATGTAACAAAATTACTATTATTATGTTTTTTATAATTTAAATGATATATATTAAAATAATTTCAATAGACAATTAAAAATTAATTTAATTGTATCTTTTAAAAATTATAGGCATAATTGCAGTTTTAATCCTCCTATTTTAGCTGAATCATGAAAATAATCTCTCCGTTTAATTTATCCCCAATTTTGGTCCCTCAAACAAAATTTTGATCTAAAACTTGATGAAGTGTGATTTTTTTAATGATGTATAAAAAAAAGATCATGTGAAAAATTCTATGTGGATTAATTACATTTTATTATTATTCCAAATTTATAAAACTCATTTCCTATTTTATTATATCATTTAATTACAAAAACATAAAATAAAAAAAGACACATTCCTATTCTAATTCATAATTTCATTCTCATCATCTTCTTCTTGATTTTGGCAGTGTTGTGATTGCTGTACATCATTTACAAGCTGTACAAATACATCTAAGGTATTTCAAAACAATTTTCTATTTTATTACATCATTTACAAAAACCTAAAAAAAAAATACACTTTAAATACTTTGATGTGTTCTACACTTATTGCTAAAACCAATATCTACTTCAAAGGTATTTCACACTTACTGCTATTACATAATTAATTATGTGATTTGTGTTATAATGTATTTTTCATCTACTGTCTTCACAAATATCATACCAAATATAATATCTATAATTAATAAGGAACTAATATACTAGAACATGATTGCACACATTGACACGTGCTAAAACATAACACATAAACAAAGCAAGAAGAAGAAGAAAACCATAGAATGGAATTAGGGATTAGAATAGGAATGTGTTTTTATTTTATGTTTTTGTAATTAAATGATGTAATAAAATAGAAAATGTGTTTTTAAAAATAGAAAATGTGTTTTATAAATTTGGAATAATAATAAAATGTAATTAATCCACATTTAATCTTCCAAATCATTTTTTTTTGACATATCATTAAAAAAATGACACTTTATCAAATTTTTGACCAAAATTTTATTTGGGGACCAAAGCTGGAGACAAATAAAATGGAGGACTATTTTCATAATTCAGCTAAAATAGGGGACCAAAACTTCAATTAAACCAAAATTATAAGAGTTCGTTTTGCGTTAACGCTTTAGAAATTTTCTTTGTGACGAATGCGAAGAAAACAAGTTGATGTTGTGGAATCTAAAGTTCAAAATGATTATTTCGATAGTTGACAACTCCCTCCGATTAGTTTTTATAAATATAATGTTGATGCATGATTATTCCAACAATTGGGTAAAACTATTTTTGGTATGTGCATCCGTGATTACTACGAAATTTTGGTCAAAGAACTGTTAATTGAAGGAGAAGCTACATCTTCTTCAAGTTGTTCTCTAAAATGAGAGATTTTGATCTCCAAAATAACTTTGTTGAGTTAGATAATCAAATAATTGTTAATTGTTTACGAGAGTCTTTCGATCAAAGTATTTGAATTTGTTGTTATTGTGAAATATTGCAAACTCATTCTTAGTTCATATAGAAACTATGATATTTAGTTTTCCTAGAGAGATAGCAAATGGTGTAGCTCACTCATTAACAAGAGCAACAACATTTAAAGTTAATCTCCAAAAAATTGATTAGCCGCCACTTTGTATTTCCCAATTGTCTTTGAATGAAATGCATTTAATTATTACTCTAAAAAATCATAAAAAATGTTTGTCTTAATATTATTATTTTGCATTGAAAATGAATCTTATTTCATCCTTTAAAAACGTATCAAATTTGTATAAAAAAATGTCATTTTTAAAGATGCCTTTTAGATCTCAAAATTTAAAGGGCTTACAAGATCACTTAAATTTGGATGGATTTTCATTAATTAGCAGTTTAGTGGACAGTAATGATATGAAGAAGAGAAACTAACATTAATTAAATCCTAGATAGCATGGAAAGCAATTTGATTAAAATACAATGTCAATCATATATATATACCGATCTTTAGAGAAATCACATTGGTATATTGCTCTTTGAATAAAATATGCTAGATGCTGGGAATATCCCAAATTAATTATAGTAATTTGGAAGTTTTATTGTTTTTTTTTTTTAGAAATGTATGTTTTATTGTTAACTAGTGGAATGTAATGATTATGTGGTTTAAACTTTAAAAAAATGATTATGGGTTTCAAACGTACATTTCATGATATATCAATGTGAGAGAGTCTTGAGGAATTTATAGTGGTCAACTGGTCATAAACATTTCGATTTTTTTTTTATAATAATTTTGAAGCTCTTATATATATTTTTTCAATGTCAATATTAGTAATTAAAATTATTAAAAAGGTTGTATTTTTTTTCTGAAGATAGAACTTAAATTTGTGATTTTTTATTATTTTATTCTTTAACTCAATTATCCGATTAATCATCAAATTAATCTTATATCTGTTTGCTATTACTATACATCGAAATTGTATGATATTGTTTCAATTATCAATAAACTTAATTGTTTTTTATTATAAGCAAAGAGATAATAATAAAAATTTCATGACCAACACCAAGAGTACTAATTAATGAAATATGGGTGTTAAACTCTAATTTTATTTAACTATATAGTAATTTAGAGTTCGGTTATAAATAAATTTTAATAAAAAATTACTTTAATTAAAATTTAAATTTAAAATTTCTCTAATTTATCCTTAACAAAAAATTCACCAATGCTCAATCACGTAATCTTTAGACTCAAATGTTGAAATGGGAGAAAAAGATGCAATTTGCAAACGGTGGATCATGGTTATAAGAAGTTCAAAATTGGTGGCCTCCTTTAAATAAAAAATTCAACTGCCACTATATATGACTATCTATAAATCAATAATTTAAATGCCACCATGACGACTAACTGATTATGTTATGAGAGGAAAGTTCTGCACAAAAGTTAGGTATTAATTCCTTGAACAAAACTTGAAATAGTCTATTATCTTTTTGAAATAACATTTGTTTGTTTTAGATTTTGAGAAATTTCAAAAGTAATCCTCCTAAAATAAGAGATTATTTTTTTGTACTATAAGAGAATTTTGCTTTTGTAAAAAGTGTTTCAAAATTTAGAAAGCATAAAAATTAAAGAACACAATTGTCCTTTGTTGCAAAACCAACCAGAAAAAACTCTACACATACAAAAAGATACACAGAAGTAAAACAGAAATAAAATATAACTCACAAATTCAATGTACTCCATATATAATTCATAAGTTGACAACAAAATATTTTATTACTTAACTTACAATTTTAACAAAAAGAAAATTGCAAACACTTTCGCACTCTTTTTGCACGAAATAAATCATACAAATGCCCAAACTTGTAATACACCAAAAAGACTAAAATTAATGTGGTGAATAAAACTCAAACTAAATTTGTTGATATTTATAATAACTCTATCTAATTCTTCTTCACACGGCTTAATATGAGACTTATTTGATTATCCACTTTGACACAAGATATCCTCTCATCATCCAAAGTCTAAAGTTTATTTACTTTGTCATCAACTTTATTCACATAAAATAAAAAACCATTCTAATAACTAACCACATTTATAGAAGGAGTACTCTTCAACTTTTTGTCCTCTCCTTTAAACTCACAAGTCATCTATGAATTTTGGACATTTAATTTGTATTAGAACCGAGTAAAATCAGTTGAATCGACCAAAGCTAAACTACCTGAATGAATAAATTTGATACGTTGATGAGTTATAGAGGATCGTGGGTTACACGAGTTCGCAAATATGAGTTTGAGCGGTCGAGTGCAGGTGAGAAAAACAAACTCATGGTTAATCGAATTTGACCGCTTCACTTAAAATTCTAGTATAAAAATCCAAATTTTTTAGAGTGAGTATCCCAGTCTCACTTACTTATCACAACACCATTATGATAAATGAATTATTTGACAAAAATTTACTTAAACATTGACAAACATATTGAAAGTTCAATATTTTTTTCTTAAAAAAATAGATTTGAAAATAAAATGAATAAAAATTTAAAGAAAATGAACATCCAAATAAGAAGTACAAAGTTCATCACTTGACCCAACTGACCCGCATGTCCCGCACTAACCGAACCCACCTAAATCGATGCAAAAATCAGTCAAATTGGGCCATAAAGTTGCGAGGTTTGGTTTTGAATTGTTTGACAAAATTAGGTCCTAACCCACTCATACTCAACCAATGCTTAGCCTTAATTTTTATGTGGCTAAACTCATTACAATAATTGCACTTGACAATACTTATATCTCGTGGTTGAAATCTTCTACCATGTTGATTGTCATAATTATTACTTCCTTGTTCACCTTTGGTAACTAGTACTACCTCTAGTCTCATTTATAAGAGAAAAAAAAATAAAAAATATGAAAATAACTGTAGTCATGAATTGCTTTAACTTTTTGACTATTTTTACATATACGCGAGATATTAAATATCCACTAATAATATTAAAAAGAAATTTTTTTAAATAATGTGATTGACGCAAACTTGCATTCTACAATCTAATGACAAAATATTTTGTTACTTGGTTTAAAATTTTTACAAAGAGAAAATTACAGACCCTCACACAATTTCTAAACAGAAAAATTGTAAGCTCTCTCCAAGACACACAACATCTACCTAAATTCTCAATACACCAGAAGGACTAGAATTTTTGTTGCCAATAAAACTCAAATTAATTATTTTTTCTATTTATAATAACTCTGTATTCCTTTCTTTTTTACATCACTTTTGACATTGAGAAGTGTTTGAAATACCATAATTAATTAGAGTTCAAAAAGAAAGGATGTCATCTTCAACCTGACAAATTTTATAATATATAAACGAACTCTATGACATTAAATATAGACACATGTAGCTTAGACTACAATCACAAAGATCGATCCTAATCACTTCAAAAGTTATTTTATTTTCTTTTTGCATATGAATATTATTGTTATAGGGCTTAGTCACCAATTTTGGTGCAATATAACAAGAAATCAAACAAGCTACTATTAATCATTTGAGTGTGTGAAAGTGAAACATTGGGAAAGAAAAACCAGCTTCAAAAGGAGTGCTTCCTAATGCAAGTAATTACATAAATTAATCGTATTGAGTGACTCAAAATATTCAAGGAACATTTTTTCAAAACTAAGGTATCTATTGAAGGTGCAAACACGAGAAAGGGGGGTTGAATTGTGTTTGACTAATTTGAATACTTTTTACTTTTAAAACAAAACCTGTTGTGTATGAATTAAAACATAGTTAGCAGCAGATATAAAGTAAATAAAAACTCAGAATTTTATACTGGTTCACCGTTAACTAGGCTACGTCCAGTCCCTTCACTTTGAAAGATTTCACTAATTCAAAAACCTTGAATTACAAAGTACCACTGACCCTCCAAGTTAGTCTTCTCAAAAAGTCTAACAACCTTAGACTTTTGAGGAAAAGAACCTTGAATCTAATTGCTAAATAATCTGCTACTCCTTCTAACTCCTTCAGATTGTAGACTCTACTTCAACAACTTAGACCTAACACAAGGGAAAGAAAAACTTAGAGTACTTGCTTTTGAAAAGCGAATACTCACAATTTACCTCACTGAAAACTCAAGTATTTTGCTTTTGGAAGTGTATGACTCTCAAGTATTTTCGATGCTAAATCTTCTGCCTTGAGCCTCCTTTTATAAATGAGTAATTAGGGTTTCTTCCATGCTTAAATTCGAGCTGAATCTGTCCAGATTCTCTCGCAAAAGTAACTTAGCCAATCGAGTTTCACTTAAATAAAAAAAAGTATATTTTTAGCTCCAGATTGCACTTGAAAATAACTTTGGCCAATCCAGTTCTTGTTTAATTCTGGACCAAATCTTTCTTCCCACCAATAGCTTCTGAATTCCCTCCAAGACTTCATTTTATTTGTATCAAATCCTCTTAATACTTTGATCAAATTTCTATCAAAATTTAATCAAGTCTTCTTCGAATTTTTAATCAAGTTATCACTGATTTTCATCATGATTAAAATATGGACCATATGATCTTCTGATCTCGACCACATCTGGACCATATAATCTGATTTGCCCCCAATTCTGTGATCCTCTAATCTCGGCCAACACTGGGCCATATGGTTTGATCTTCTAATCTCGGCCAACACTGGGCCATGATGCTTAAATCTGAACCATTGATCTGAACATTTTCTCTCTGATCTGGACCAAGTCTAGACTAGGTCTAGATTGAATCTGAATTAAATCTGGACTTATGATTTTTTAATCTGGACATTTATCCTCTGATCTGGATCAAGTCTGGATTAATTCTGGACAACATTTCTTTTGATTTGAACTGAGTTTTATGCTCTGGACCATGTCATCTTCTTGTCTGGACCAAGTCACTTGTTCTGGACTAGTTATCTTATGCTCTGGACCAAGTCTAGATTAAGTATGGACTGATTCTTATTTCACGACCAGGCTATCTTCTGGTTAGAATTAATTCTGGACCAAGTCTGACTTATGATTCCTTCTGGTCTGGACCAAGTCTCCCTCTGACAAGCTTCCTTCTGGTTTGGACCAGGTCTCCTTCTGAACACTGCTTCCTTCTGATCTGGGTCAGGAAAGATATCCTCTGATGATGTTATTTTACCTTTGATGCCATCCTCTGATATCTTCTAGAGGTGTATCCTCTGGTGTTCTCTGGATGCATCCTTTGGTACCATCTGGATGCATTCTCTGGCTGAACCTTCTGGTGACCATTCTATTTTCTGGTTGCTTCCTCTGGATGTATCTTCTGGTGGTGCCATCCTCTGATTTTGCCTAGCTTCTGATTTGTTCTTCTAAATCAAAATAATATTTACATAAAATACTTTTGTTAATCACCAAAACTAAGTATAGAACCAATTTGGTTCCAACATCTACATATATAATAATAATTAAAAAAAAAAAAGAAGAAGACATTTTCTATTAGTAGCCACATTGAAACCCAACTAAATTGGTAAAGAAACATTAATATTAATAAATGATTTAGGTGCACACACAAAACATATTTTTTTCTAATAATAATATTATTTAAAAATTACTCACTTTTATCTACATTTCTCCTTTTATGTGTGTCTAAATGATTTTTATTTGTGGTTGTGCTTATAGAAGTATTGGTACCCACATTTAATCATTTATGTGATTTAACCTCCACTTATGTCTGATCCAAAGTGAGGCCATATCACATATTACATATATCATCTTTTTTCACCAAGTAAATATTATAAGTCTCATCAATTTGAATAGGACCAAGATATCTTTTGGCGCAAAACAACTTAGGGTGCTTTAGCGTGCAAATACAGATTCCGTTTGGTATCGACAAATCTTTAATGGTGACAAAGGTTACAAAGTGTAGGAAAAACGTTCAAGTGCTCGGCTATCTTATCTGCCAATGTAATGGTGGTCAAATCATTACTTAAATAAGTTATTCACTAATTGACTTTACTTATTAAAGGAAAAAAGAAGAAAACGTCTTTTGGTGTGATCTATATAGTGTTGGATCACGAGATCTTACATTGAATTAGAGCAACAATATAAATTATTCAGAGACGATTATTTAATTAGAATATAAGTTATTTATTTTATATATCATTTCTTTATTTAGCGTATTTATAATCAACATAAAATTAACCACTCATATTTAAATACCAACAATTTTTCGTTCAAGTGTGAATCTATCACATCATTATACTTATTTTCAATGTCGTTATCAACCAATAAGACACATCACCCGACTTTACCTCTAGGAAGACTTTCGATTCTAAGAATTATGATATCAATTGTTAGAAGAGAAGCATTAAGAACAATAATAGACTAGTGACTTGAACTATCAAAAGACTTGGACACAACTTCTCCACTGAAAATCTTAAAGCTTTAGGTATAAGGGTTTTTTCACTTATATATCACTCAACATTTACACTTTCATCTAATAAGAGGCTTCTAACTTATACTTGACAAACCAATAATTTTTCCTTTAAGTATGTGCCCTCAAGCGGAAGTCATTTCATCCACATACATATATCAATGAGACATGTTGTCTAACCACTCTATTATGAAGAAGACTTTAAATACAATAGGCTAGTCACCTTAACTTGTTGAACTATCGGCTATGATATCACCGTTAGACGATGAGGGGGTGGGGGATCATCATATTGGTCTAAGAAAACCACACAAGTGATTTGGACACCACATCTTCATTCAAAATCTTAAAACATATGGTATATAAGTTCTATCATTTATTGCTCATTTAGTCCTTTCATAGTTGATGTTGGACTAATCATTCACACTTGAACAATGTTTGACTCCTTTAAATTAAGTAAAACATAAATTTAAAAAATTAATAGGTGTTTGCTTATAAAAAATTTGATGTTAATTTTATTTTCTACAAATTTCATTTTTGATTTATTCTATTTATCATTGATTCAATAACATCTCTGAAAGTTGTGACATTTTAACAAGTTTTACCCTTTTTAGTAATACAAATATACTCTGAAAAATTTAAACCAATTTTTTTTAGTCTGAAATACAAATGGATTCTAAAAAATTTAAAGTTTAAATTTTTCGAACACGAATTAAATTTAGTGGAATAAGACAATTATTATTTTTGTTTTAAAATAAAAGGTAAATCAGGTAGTTTGGGATAATGTGGGGTAGGGGGATAAATTAAATGGATACAAAGTAAAATTTTCTGATTCATTTTATGCTTGTTTTTTTGGTCGAACTGATTTATGTTATGCTATATGCATATAAGCCTCATAAGAAAAAAAAAAAAGTGTTTCTTTGTCTACTCTTTATATTCTCAAATACACAAAAATTTATGTTTGGGAGATAAAATACATTTTTGAATTAGTTAATCCAAATAAAATTTAAAAGTTTTAAAAAATACTTTGGGAGATAAAAGAATATTTCTAAGAAAAACTATAATTTTTTTTTCTAATACTTCTACAAAAAGCCCACGACAATAGACTCTTTTACGGCTCAAAAACAGCCAACAATTCTGTTAGTTAGTTATCTAATAAAATCTATCTAATACGAAAAGTCTTACATTAAAATTGTGTCACGTCCACAATTAAGGACATTATTGTCAGTTAAAAACCAAAATATTCTCTACTAACTCACCTTTCATCTGTGACATTTTTTTACGCCCGATAAAATTGACATCTCATGAGATAACCCACATACTCCTTCAAAGAGTTTTAACACAATACAAGTGATTCAAATTTCAAAATTTCCCCTAAAACAGAACCATAATTAGTCTCTCTTTCAAAATCATATAACCACTATTTTATTTTTGCTCACCAGAGTTGCATCTTCCATGATTTTATGATTTCCCTCAAACTTATATGTTCTAAGTTGCAAATCGAGATCTTGCAAGTTTCTAAATTCGCAATCAGGTTTTAATTTCTCTCACATTCCTTTTGCTTATGGATCCCACAATTCCTCCTTTTTCCTCAGTAACTCTACAAAACAGAAGAAAACTCCATCACTTTCTTTCCGCCCCTTCTTCCACGCGCCAATGTTGAAATCTTTTGTGGACACTATAGCACTATATCAATGTATTTTGTAATCTGATGAATAGATGTATACATGTATGCACGTGTATTTTACTAGTTAGTGCACAATCTAACTACCATGTTTCCAATATAAATACATGTACCATGTGTATTGTTGGTTAAATCAATGAATGATAATTACAAATCTTCAGAAAGTCTCACTCTCAAACTATGGGTATGGATACTCTTTTCATTCATCTCCATCTCTCTATCTTTCTCTTCTCTCTCTACTTTTTACCCTTCAACTCTATATTTTATCATACGGGCACATCATAAACACCAAGAGCATTAAACACAATTGTTCAAAAGCATTTAAATTTTGATCTTAATGATACAGAATATTAAAAATACGCATTTTATCCACCAGTTTTCTCCAAACAACTTATAATGAGACCATGGGAATTTCAAGAAGCAAGTCTAAAATGCAATGACAGAAGTTTTAATAATAAGACCTTCATATGTCTAGTAAAGACAAAGGGCAGCAACAACATCCAACTTGAAAATTCACTTCTTGAATACTCTATTCTATGACATGTACAGAAAACAAACAACAAAGAAAGAAAACAATATGAAGATATGAAAACCAATGACAAAAATATATATGAACAAATAATCTACAGAACTCAAGGCTCAGCTATAAAAATACAGGTAAACAGCCTCAATCAATAACAACCGGGGATGACACATCAAAAACACAATCTTTTTTATGCTACAAAAGAAAATCTGGAATTACTGGTGTTTGGGAAACCACATTTAAGGGTGAATTAGCTCTTTCATGAGTTTTACGCCTGCCGTGGCGGTGGCTACTCTTTTTCTTTCCCCTCTGATCAGATTCTTCCCCTTCAACAATCTTCTCTTTACCTCTCCGTCTTCTCTCTTTACTTTTGCTACTAGAATTGGGATTTTCAGGACCAGGCTTTTCTGCATCACCTAGATTTTCTTTCATTTCAGACGGAAGATCTGCACCTAGTTTCTTCTTCTCTTTCCGCTTATTTGATGACTTATCAAGAGGATTACTTTGAGACAAACTTGGGTTGGTTTGACTTCCTTGAAGAACATCTTTTATGGCACCAGAAAGAGAATCATCCCTTGGTTCTGGCCTTTTGTTTGAAATTGGTGCTAGATCTCCATCATCCAATTTCACCACTACAGGCCTGGGCTTAATTTGATTTGTTCTTTTCTTCAAAAGAAGTGATTTCTCTGTCAACTTGGCTAGCTCAGAAGCTTCATCATTTATATTACTGTTTGCCATTGGGTCATTTGCAGGAGGATAATCATCTGGAACAGTCTCACTCTTATCTGAAGGAAGGTAATATAATCCATGACGCTTACGGTGTTCAAGCAAGGATGTAGATTCATTTGACGGCCCTGACTCGTCATTTTTCAGAATATTAGATGAAGAAGTGTCCAAAGTAATGCCAAATTGAGAACCTCCTGCGTAAAACAGGCTTGATGAAGTTTGCTCAATATCACCGCATATTGCTTTTAAGTCGTCAAGATTCTCTTTAAGAACTAATCCATCCGGAACAGCAACTCTTCCCTGTGCACTTATTGAAACTGGACCAAGTTCCATGGAAAAAGCATCATGCATGGATTTTATAACAGCTGAAACTTGAGTACATTTCTTGCCCACAGTGTCTTCATTCTGACACGAGTTATCAATTACTTCTGCTTTAATCAACTGAACAAAGGCGAGTACATTTCGCACTCTCTCCAGTACTTCAACATCCTGATTTGCTGTTAGTGAGCCAAAAATTAATTCAATTCGATTTAATAGGTTTACAATAGATTCATGTGTGAAATTCTTCTTCGACAAAATAGTTACAACTCTATCTGTGTCGTTTTCAACAGACAGATCGTCAGAAGATTCGGCGGTTGCATTCCTTGGATTAAAGCCCTCATCCTGTTCATAATTTGAACCTTCACATGCTGTTGCCAATTCAAGAGATTCAGTGTATTTTTTTACAACAAACATTTCTGACTGTCCACCAGCCAAATTGCCACAATATGAGGATGCAGTACCTTCATCTTGATCAAGGTAGCAACCCAGGCAAAAAGTTAAAACTTTAAGAACAGAATTAATATACACTGCTCTGATTGACGGAGGCAAGAGATTGGTCCGAGGCTGTAGGAGGGCATCGATGAGTTCAAGTGGATTGCTTGCAACCTGTACATACTCTCCAGCAACCCACGCAGCAGCACACAATATCCTATGCAAGTACACATTACCTAGCAATGCAGGATCAATCAACAGATCGCGAGCAACCCTAACAAGCTGTAACCTAGCATCCTTAACTCTCATGCCAATATCAATAAGCTGATTCTCAATTTCTTCACCCTTTTGGCAATGAGGAATCGTCGCCATTTCTCCCAAAAGAGATACATACCAATCAAAATCAACAATGATCTCGTAAACATTCCTACCACACGTGGTTAAAATGGAACCCAGAATCTCGTTGCAAAACTCCGGATCAGATTTCAACGCATAATTAAGCAACACCCTAGATATCTCTACCACATTGCTCTCAGAGACCGTGGCCATCAACAACCGCAACGACTCGATTTTAATATTTGAATCTTCATCATCCAAAGACTTAATCACAGCATCCTTATTCTCCAAAACTGCCCACAAATGCTTTGGTGCAGCAACAGAAAGCGCATGCAAACCAAGATACCTAAGATTAGGATCCTGATCAACCAACAACTCCCTAACTTTCGAAACTGCCAACTTAACAGCAGACTCATGATCACTCAAACTAGTGATCACAGTCCTCACACACTCAAAAACAAGCGATTTCGCTCCCGATCTCCTTATATGCTCACAAATAGGTTCAACAATCCTCTTCCCTAACCTAGGTTCCAAAGGAGCCAACCTAGCAAAAATCTTCAAAACCTTAATCAAAACCCAATTATTCTTACAATCAACCAAAATTCTATAAAATTCAGGCGCCAAAGGAAGATACGATCTCGGATCCTTAGAACTAAGTTCACAGAAAACTCCAATAACAGCAACAACAACCTGAGGATCAGAACTTTCAAGATTCTCAACCAATCGTTTAAAACAAACCCTAACAGCATCAGGATACTTATCAAAAACTCTCAAAACAACAGCAATAGCTTTGTTCCTAATAAAAACCCTAGAAGACGATAACAAATTAAAAAGGTCGGGAGTGAGATCACGCGCTAGGTCGAGAGTGGCGATTGTGGAAAGACAATGAAGAGCAAGCGAAGAATGAAAATGATTGGTTGACGAAAGATCTTTACGAAGCTGGTTAGTTATGAGAAGAAGAACGGGAGTTGAATCGTGAAAGGAAATCGACGCAGCGTGGTAACCGATTTTTTTGTGTGAGAAGAGAGAAGATGACATTACCTCAACGACGTGGAATGAAGCCCATGACATGTCGATGCCGTGAATTGCGGAGAGGTAGGTGAGTTTTTCGAGTGCGGTGGATTTTGTTTGAGGATCGGTTGATTTGATTTCGCGACGAATGTCTTCGATTGATTTAGAGATGAAGGTTGATTCGTTAAGTAGTTGAAGACGCGTGGATTTGATGAGATCGTCGAGAGTGCGTTGGAAGAGATTGTCCATTATTGAAGAAGAAGAAGAAGATGATGATGATCCCGTCGTCATTTCAGGGTTGGAAGATGAAGATTGTTCGGACCGGTGGTGTAGTGATGTCTGTTGGTACTTCCGGGAGGACTTCGATTTTGGAATGGGCTCAATTGTTTATTTGGGCCCACAAAAGCTAATTTAACTGTTTTAGATACAATGGGTTTCATTTTTGCACCCTATTTGTTTTTCCTTCCTTTTATTCACCTCTGAAAAACATGGATAATTAAGTATACGTACATGTTATTTTTACGTCCGTTTTAAACATTTTATAAAAAAGGTTTTAATCTTAAAAATTAAATTTTTGATTAAAAAATTAATGCAATTTTAACAATTAAACGTGGAGTAGTCTCTATAAAATTTTATGTTTAGTCATTGTGAATTTTTTTTTTAACTTTTTAGTCTCTAAAATATTTTTTTATTCAATTTTATTTTGTATTTTAAAAAGTTTTTGTAAAAAATTGACATATTTAATACCTTAAAAAAATCCCTATAAAATAAAAATAAAGTATAAAGTAAATAAATATTTTTTTTAGGAATTAAACTTAAAAGATCAACATTTTTTATGGACTAGATACATATTTGACAAAAAAATCAGCCTCATTTTATTATATTATTAAAAAAACATTGGATATTAGTGAGGCTATTTTCTTTACCTCATTATTTTATTATAAGTCTGATTTTTTATATATTAATATAATATTATTTATATATTTGAATTTATTTGTTGTTGTAATTAAATACAACTTTTTATTTTTCAAATTTTTATTGTGATTTTATATATAAATTAAACAATTTATGTCTTTTGATTAAGTTATATAAAAAAGTAATATTCTTTATTGAATATTTATACATTAGTTTTTTTTAAAAAAATATTGTATCTTTTATTTTTAATAGTTTTCGATAGAGCCGTCAATTAAGTCTCAAAGTCTAAAAAAAGAAGACAAAAGATACACCAATGGAGAGAAGTACAAATAAATAATATAAGAAGAAGTATTAAGGTAATTTTTTTCCGCCCTCATAGGTTTTCAAATGTCCGTTTGGATTAACCAAGATGAATTTTTAAAATATGCATTCAGATCGACTATTTTGATAAAAATTGAGGATTTTAAAAAAGGGAAGTACTCAAATCTCCTTTTTAAATTGAGAGTTTCGTTGAATGTAAATGTGAAAAGTGAAATGATTTACAATACCGAAAATATAATTATGAAATTAATTTTTAATATTTATGAGCTAAACATTTATAAAAAGAATTGAATCAGTCGATTAATTAAGTCCAAAAACTTTGCACCTACAATTATACTTTTACTTCACATTTTAATTAAGTCCAAAAATTTTACGCCTACAATTATACTTCTACCCCATATTTTAACGAAAACTCCATTTTATCCTTACATTTAAAATAAAAAATCAAAATAACTATTTTTTATCATAAAATTGGAAACTTTTTAAAAGTTTATTGGTATATTAATTTTTTTTTTAAAAGTGTGTATAGTTTTCAATATATAATATTCCGAAAAACATAAAGATTAAGGGCATGTTGATTTCCCTTCCAAATTATGTTTTTAAAATAAAAGTACTTAGGTTTTTGTTTTTAATTATCAGTTTTTCTTTTGAGAAATAAAAAAAACACGGAAAACTGATATTAGCCTACAATGGCGTTTGCATATTGCAAGACATGTTCTCCTCAACTACCTTCTAATTTACCTTCCAACATTAGTGCTTTAAATATTAAAGAACTTTTTCTTTTTTTTTAACAATAATAATAATAACAACATCAGCATGTGGTGGTGCATGCAAAAAATTAAAAAATGTTTGATTTTAATAAAAATTTGACGTTAATAATATTTACATTAAAAATCATACAATTATGAATTATAATTAATTAATAATATAAAAATATATTTAACTTAATAATATGAATGTTGTAAATAATTTATCAATATTATTGTCTTTTAAATAATTTCTTGTTCATAAATATTACTATATAACAAAAACTACATCATAATATTAATATAATAAATATTTTAAAAAAAGGTTCTCGGAACATAACCGTAAAAAATGAAATATATATTAAATAAATTTTCTATTTTTTAAAATATTTTTCAAAAATAATTTTTCAAACAGGTTTTTCATTTTCTCATCCTAAAAACAATTTTCAAAAATAAAATTATCAAACAATTTATATTTATATTCTACTTAAAAACAATTTTCTAAAATTGATTTATAAAATAGATTTTAAAATCTAAATAACGAAAACTCAAAAGTATTTCAAAATATTTAAATTTTAAATATTTTGGAACACTATTTCAAAAAACTTTAATTTCGAAAGTTTTTAGGTACATACAAATTTTTTTAAAACAAAATCACATAAAAAATTATGTAACTGAAAAACTGCCTTTTGATGTTCAGAAAAACTTAAAATTTTGAACCAGTTTCCATGTGCTAGTTTGGCTCAAGTTTCTGAACCGAGTTTGGGTTGAGCAATGGCCGGAAAACAGGTCAGCGGCGAAGGTTTATCGGCGAACCTTGCCGGAATGTCGAAGAATCAGCTCTACGATATCATGTCTCAAATGAAGGTATACCGATTACATCCTCTTTCTCGCTCTTCATGTTCATGTTACCACATTCTATTGCTAACCCTTTCGTTTCGTTTCCCCTTCAGAATCTGATCGAACAGAATAAGCAACAAGCGAGACAGATCCTCATTCAAAACCCTATGTTGACCAAAGCACTTTTCCAGGTTTCTAGGGTTTTCCAATTTCTTTCTCTGTTTCCTTCCTCTTCTTTTTTCCGGCTTCACTTATTGCCTCGAATTATGGTTATGCAAGTTCTTAATTCTATTTTATTACATTCAATACCCTATTTGATAGTTACAATCATATAGATTTAGGTATTTTACAGTGATTTGTTGTAGAGGACCTATTTCCAATTTTCCATGCTTCAGTCATAAGATAAAACCCTAAATTTAGTATTTGAAAGCATGGAATGAATGGCTACGGTTATCTGACTTCTATATTCAATTTTCATAGTTTACACAAACTGCAATTATTCCCTAAACTTTAGTGTCATAGGTGTTATTTCTAACTAATGTTTCACTTGTTGATGCCTTTGACAACTTTAGTTACTATGTTTTATTTTGAGGTTATGAAATTTTGCTTTATGCTTAGACATCACGATTGTTGCTCCATAAATTTAACTACTTACCAAGCCATTGTGCGACGTGGGAAAAAATTGTGAGATGATTAATTTTGTAGTTCTTTCAAAATAATAATATTTTTTTTGTAAATTAAAAACACTATGATAAATAAATGTATTGACAATTTATTGTTGAGATGATATAATAATATCCAAATTATTGTTGCATGAATAGGATTTGATTATATAATATCATTAGGACTGTGCTAGGTATGAGAGAGGGTAACCGTGCTCATGCGAGATAAATTAGTGATTAATTAGGACGGTTAGATTAAAACGTAATGGAGGATTGAGATTTGGAGTAACTCTATAGAGTTATTCTTGGAGTCAATGGATCCCTTCTCATATACAAAGGATAGACAAAAATAATAAATTTACAAAATTATCATGAGTTTAGGCGGGAAAATATTGTTTAAGATTGACATAAATTTTTATAAAGATATTTGTTCACATCTAGATTTTTTTAAGGGTTCCTTGATGTTTCTTAGATGTCTTTCGAGTTGCATTTGGCTCCTCTAGAGTTAGTTATCACTTTAGAGAGTAAAGCAAACCATCTATCATACCCCATTGATGAGAAATCAATGATTAATAATTTAATATGTCAGTACATCAATTATTGGTATGTGTGCATGCTATTGAGATTTCTTACTAATTACTTTACTTTATCATTTGAAGAGAATTGTTCACTTTAGAGGAGTCAAATTATTAAGTTAATAAAGATTAATCAGATATGATATTTTTAATTTTGTATGCAGTATTGTGAATGTATGCTATAGTTTTTCTCAGCATTATTATAGTTGTTGTTTTACAAAAACATTATTAATATCTGCAAGTGTATGGGACAATGGGAATAAAGGTATTTATTTTTTGGAGTCAGGCTCTTGTGAAATATTGTAGTGCAGAATGCTGTAATGAGCAGAGTAATGTATATGTTTTAGTTTGATTTTATTTCAAAGATAGCCTCAGTACTTATTTAAGGGGCTTCAGTCTCATATAGGCTATTTGTCTAACTTGATATTTTTGTCCATTTTCTGTTGTCTACTCAGGCACAGATTATGCTTGGAATGGTGCAATCCCCTCAAGCGGTATGTTTTTTTACTTTATTTCAATGTCCTTTTCACAACCATCTGTTGATAGGCGTGTTAAACAATGTTTGCTTCTAGGTTCCTAAAGTTCAACCAGTGGCTCCTCAAAACAATCAGCAGTCAGTACAACCAACCCAACAACCAAGTGTTCAGCCTGCTCCAATATTGCCTGGGAAAGGTGGCGTACAAGATCAACCAGGTGTATCACAGACTCAAATTCCTCCCAGGAAACACCAAAAGCAGCCTTCAGCGCCAGTTTCATATCCTGCTGTTCCTGCAATGAGTCATCAATCTCAGCCTACGCCTGCACATTCATTGCAGATGCCACAACAGCCTAAAGGACATCTGACTCCCCAAGTGGCTCCAACATCTATTCCCCAATCATCACAACTTCCACACATACCTCCACCATCTGTTCATTCATCTTCACAACCACCTCATCCAACTCAAATGCCAACTGCTTCCAGTCAGGTGCAGCAACCATTGCAAGCACCTGGATTTCCGCATATGCCTTTGCAACCACCACTGCCACCACAGCTAAGACCACCTTCAGTGCAAACCTTCCATCCCCAATATCCCCCACAAATGGGTGCCAATTTAGGTTTTCAACATGCTGGTGCTTCTCACAATCTTCCACAATCCATGTTTCATGTAAGCCAAATATTTCAGTTATCAAATTGTGATCTAACGACTTGTTGAATTGTAACAGTATTTATTGATGAAATTTTCAGCCAGGTACAAAACCTCCTAGTGTTGGATCTACGTTCCCACTAGGGCAGACACCACAACCAAGTCAACAATCATCTCAGCCACCTTATCAGGTATGTTGAACTACAACTGATGGTTAAGATTTGAAAACTGTGTTGATGCCATGGGTGAGTGGCAGGCTAACGTTCCTGCTCCGCTGCCATATTGTACTGATGATTGCTATGGCTAAAAGTGGAAACCAATCTACACAATTTATTCCTGACAAATTTATCATTGCTGCATTTATCTTTCACAATTGAATTAGTTAGTTTTGTTCAATTAGCTAGCATGCTGGCATTTGACCTAAAGATTAAGTAACGTAGCTTGATAAGCAGCAACGGTCATGATGATATGTAACAATACTTGTACTTAATAGTAATTGGTTATTCAAGTTCCATGTTAGACCCCAACCATGAGTCCCTTTGATTCACAACTCATCTCTTGGGCCCAAAGTGTGGCAGTAGTATTCTCGAAGAGGTCAGAGGGAAGTAGGGAGTAACGAATAAATTGATGAGCTGAGTGGGGTGTAACAGAAATGCGGTTAGTCTGTGCGCCTATCAAATAGGCTGAAGGTGAGAGAGTGGAGCATATCTGGAATTGCAATAATTTGTTATAGGATCCTAGCTCTGTGGCAGGTGGATTGTATCCTCTGTAACTTTCCCCCATTCCATCATTAAATAATACACAGTTGATCTTTATTTGCTGTATTTATGTTCCATTACTCTGCTTCATGTACTGGACTACTGGTTCCTACTATGCTAAGTCATGCTTGATTTTCAGGTTGGAAATATGCCATTCGGGACTGATTTCGGTAATCAATCTGGAAATGCAATGCAAATTGATAGAGGGTCTTCTTGGATGCCTGGTCCATCAGAAAATCTAGTACAGCATTCTGGTCCTCTGGGACCACAATCTGTGGTTTCTGGTCTGGTGGGTGCTGCTAATCAGCCTCTTAGGCCTCCTGCGGTAATAATTATTTCCGAATTGGCATTTATTTTGTAGAAATTGTCCTGCAGTCTATTGATATTCTCTTCTTGGGTACATGCAGTTGACACCAGAGATGGAGAAGGCACTGCTTCAGCAAGTCATGAGTCTCACACCAGAGCAGATAAATCTTTTGCCTCCGGAACAAAGAAATCAAGTGCTGCAACTGCAACTGATGTTGCGTAAATGATGCTATACATATACACAATGTGATTAGGCAGTCTTAATCCTTCCAATTTGGCGTATATTCTTCTATTATCTATGATCAAAGTGGTTGGCTAGAACTATGTCAACCCAAACTTTTATTTCTTTATCTTCTAGTTATTTACTATTCTGCAAAATTAAGTGAAACTACTATCTCTTCATTGTTTCATGTATGAAAAGTCTATAAGTTAATCTCCTTGGTGCTCTCCATCATCACTGTTTGGTTAAATTGAATGATGTATTGTATAGATGTTGTACAAAGGTTACTTGTACACACGTTTATAACTCAAGAAAGCTTGCATAATTGTTTAAGAGTAGTACCTATATGGCTATATCAACTTACTGCTTCAAAAACATGTATTTTTCGTCAATTCATATTTAGTTCTTCTCATTAATGTAACATTTGGATTTGTTATATTATGTATCAAATTATACAAAATAATGTGCATGATAGTAAAAAAATGACGAAGGATTGATTAAGCAATTCAAATAGTAACGTGGTCACAAATTTTAAAGTTCAACGGTATACCATAACCATACTACCTTTGTCCTTAAAAATAGTGCCCGACTAATTAAATTTTAAAAATAAATTTGGTAGTTATATTAAATATCTTAAAAATAAATTTGGTAGTTATATTAAATGATATTGTTTTTGTCATATAAAGATAATTTATGTTCACAGCATAAATATTTATTATTGGTAGCAGAAAAAGATATAAAATCATTAACGATACGTTGATAAATAAATAATTAATACAGCTGAAGACTAAAAAGAGGTATTATAAAATGTATGGAATTTGTTCTTAAGTTATAGTTGAATTGACAAATTCCGATATTGTTAGGTGGAACATTCAGTTTCGAATATGAGACATTGCAGTTGTGTGAGTTAATTACAACGGTATTTAACATCTCTTCTAAGACAAAAAAATGTATGAAATTTTTTTTTTAAGAGAATCTCAAGTCCGATAGGTTTTTTTTTTTGGTGAAAAGATTGTGTTTTCATTTTGTAAATTATGTATTTATTTTACCTTGATGAGACTCTTAAAGTGAACCTTTGTTATAGAGGAAAAATAAAATGCTAATTAATGAAGATTCATTTTCAAAAATAATGAAAATATTTTTTGACATTTTCATTATTTTTAGAGATATACACAATTGTTCCTTTAAAAGTTTTTTACCTTCAATTATTAATCAATTTTAAATTTAAAAATAAAATATTTTCACCAAGTAAATAAAATTTATATTTAGAGAGAGAAGTACTAATACTAAAAAGAGTTGAGAGAAAAGATAAAACAAACGTACAAATTAAATTAAACTTAATGATCAGGCCCAATCTTCTGAAACAAGGGTTAAGACAAAAAATCTAAAATAACATTTCGTTTGAACAAAATTTTATGAATAATATATAAGTGGCCTATGACATATCTAAACAAGGGTGATGCTCGTCCGGCCTCCCAAAATACTCAGTGATTTGTCGGATTTCGAAATTTGTTAGTGTAAAACTTCAATTTAATAATAAAAAATTGAAATTAATAATATTATCAAAAGCTCTAATTCAGTAGTAGTTTTTACACATTTTAAATAAATATTAAGGGTGGTTGAACAACCACCTCTATAAACAACAGGAATAAAAAGTATTTTTTTGATAAAATGAAATGAAATTTGTTTCCCGGCCTTAATCTAATAAGATGCATCATTGCCTCAATCTTCTAATAGTAATATCAATTCACCAACAAAAAAAAGACATTTATATATATAGATTTGAATAAATTTAACTCTTCTAAAGTGAGAAATTGATAAAATAAACAAATTAATAGTTAATATTATAATTATTCATGATTGGTCATTCATGCATATATAATATGAAGTATTGATTTTTTTATATTATTCACTTTATTCTCTAAATTGAAATGTCCACTTTAGAGGAGACTAATCCGATTTTAATGCAATTGAAGATTGAACTTTAACAGTTTTCTTAATTTACTTATATTTCAAACCAATTCAATCTGATAATCATTTGACGCACACATTAATACATTATTGTGTATATTCGTACCTAAAGATGAGTTAGGATCTAAACATTGATCCAATCTAGTTCCTTGCACATCCCTATACAACCATGCCATTGAAGAAGGGGAAAAAAACATAAAACGATTAAAGTTCATCAGGAAAACAAACACAACAAATCAGATTACTCAATTTAGCCATACATTCTAAAAGGCACTATCCCAGAGCAGTGGAACTTCAACTGGCATTGAATCATTGAGGTGATGGATTTTGTAACCACATCTTTCAAGAACTTTGAACAAATAGGACTGCAGTTTCACAGATCTAAAATGTGCAAACAGAAGAAGAACCATTCTAAATGCTTTAAGTCTGCCTCTTGATAATCCAAGATGTAGGAGAAATTAGTGATATAGAGAACACGAGCAGACTTCTTTTCACGCTATTAATTGCAACGAACAAGAAATATGACAGCTTTAAAAGCAAAAGATGCCTTCAATTGATCCAGAAAATTTGATTTCCTTTTGAAAATCATAGTTATGTGCCTACCAGAAGAACTGATCCAATAGCAATGTTGATAGTACCTAGACGACTGCGGGCAATGACTGATGTCGTTCAGGAACTTCTCAAAATGCAAATAGCAAAATACAACAACCCACCTTCACTTGAGAAACCCATCATTTTCCATGTTTGAAAATTTGAAATTGTCACCATTCCATATCATCGAAATCACCATCATCACCACTAGAGCCTTAATCCTCACTCTGCAAACAATCAGTAGATAATTAATCATTTGTATTAGTTTCTTTCATCAATCTTTCTCTTCCTTACCCTGTCTAGATGGAAAATTTGATGGTATACTCAATATTAGGCATTTTCATATAAGATCCCAAAGCTGGTATATAAATCTTCTCTAAGACACTGAATTATAAATGCGAGGAAATACTATACACAACAGCTATTAAAAAGTATTAAAATGAAACTCGTTGGGAGTTATTTTCTAAAAACTCCAAATTTAGCAAGTAATGGATGAGGGTTATCGTACTTGAGTGAATTCTGATATGTGGTCAATCTGGTTAGGGTCCTTTACGCACAGCCTATCTTCAGGTTCCAAATCTTGAGACAAACCCTATGATAAATTTGATAAAAGCAATTAAGACTAGATGTTATACTGACATTAGGGAAACCTGATGCTGGTCTGTGTGAGTGTCAAGAATAGACACAATACAACCATCACATTTGCATGAGGACCTAGCAATATATTAAAGAGTAATACAAACTTTCACAGCACACTCGGCTGTGAAAGTTTATTTAATGCAGGTCCCACTAAAATATAGGCCAACTCTCTTTAAGTGGAACCAACATTATTCATCCAATAATAACGATTATTTATGGAAATGTGTATTTTTGCTAGCATTTGACTAGATTAAAATGTAAAACATTCCTAAAAATATCTTGGGTGCTACTTGATGAGTTCAACGGATAACCTGCCAACATAATTTGAACAGTTCACCAAAAAACTGTATATTGAATTAAAGAAAACCCAGTAGCACATGACATTAGAAATACTCTAAAAGCCTAGAAATCTAACACAGTATGTCTAGTGCATGAATCATGAATGAGTAAAATTTAGTTCTATAAATGTACTCTAAAAGTAATAAACAAAAGGGCAAACTATTCCCACAATGACTCAGCAGTCAGTGCAGACAGCAGAAAGGTTTCAATTGCTAATATTGATTGAGTATTCTATAATGCAGAAAGTAAAATGCAAAACCCAAAATATATGGGGTGGAGGATTTTCCTAGTCTCTTCATGAGATTATTTTGAAGTAATAATTAGCTGGGTGTGCAACCAATTAAGTCCTTTCAGGTAAACGCAATGCATTGATTACTTACAAGTTCTTTTTTCATTTCTTCTATTTTCCCGCTCAATTCAGTTATATGCTGACTCAGAGCCTGCACAACTTATACAAGATCAAATATAGTCACAGATAAAATGAGAAAGATAGATTTGAAATTGTCATAAAAATTTGAAACCTTGTGCCGTTGCATGGATATGGAATGCGCCAATGCTTTTGCCTTCATTAAATGGTTTCTCGGCCGGAGACTAATGGGCCGCCTATAATTCTTTCCACGATAGTAAATAAGAGAAAATCCTTTGGGAAGTCTATCTATTGCTACTAGTATTCCACCACTCTCGAAGTCCAGGAACCTAGCCGTGTTTTCAACAATTGCAAAAGTCTTTTCTTTTGTTATTAATTTAACAAGTTCTCGATGCTTCCAATGCAAATGCATATTCTCAATGATACCATAAAAAATACCATGTGTACCTGCGGAATATCATAAGCAGAAGTTAGGATTGCATCATTGCAATATAGCAACTTCTATCCAGCTGAATATTACCAACCAAGTTGCAAGTACGCCTTCATTTTTAAACCAACCGCACGGAACATAACACGTTCTTTATCTGTGATTGTTTCTCGCTCATTATCAGGACCAGCTGGAACCATGGACACTTTTAGTTCAGCTAATAGCTTTTCTGCTTTAAACATATCTGCCTGGGACTGTTCATGTATTTAGAGGTGTAAATATGAATAAAGAAAATTAAATTAAATGTTCATAAGAAAACAAAAGTCACAAAAACAAATTATAAATATTCATTTCTATCCTTTTAATATGCTGTATTTGAGGGATATAAATACCTCACTATAAATAAGTATATACAGTTGAACTAAAACACAGCAAGCTGATTCAGGCTTTACAATTCAGATAAAGCCAAACATCCAAATTTAACTTTATAAAACAGCGAGCAGATAAACAAGTGCTGCAGTAACAATTAGGGAAAACAATAAGCTGAAAGGATTTATATTATCAGGAATCCAGAATTCCAAACTGAGGCCTATCTACCAAGTCTCACCATTGGTTATTTTTGCTTTTTCTTAATTCTTCAGTTTATTAGGCATTTAAGCTCAAAGTATTTAGTCCCTATTGGCTTAACCTAAAGCTCCAATGATGTATCAAATGTTGAGTGTTTCTAAGGCTTTATGCACAAAATGAAGTTACCATATTTCTGAGATTCAAGAAGCCCCTGATGGGAAAAAAAGACTTCTTAGACTAAACCACCGATTCATAAGATACGTTTTTCTGCACCATTACTAAACTACCAAACTCTCCAACTGATTTTGAAGTTTTGGCTAATGAACGGTATCCCCCACACCATATCCTATTTGCTTTGGAAATCTCAATTTCAACGTTGGGATATATCAATATATAAATAAATATTATAACATGTAAATAGCAGTATTAACTTATGATCTTGAATCAGAATGCCAAAGAACATAGTGACCTCTCAACAGTTCCTCTTCTCATGACACAACAACAGTATGATAGTTATTTGCAGACTAATTATGTGAACATTAAAAAACCTCTTCCCCTTTAAAGCAAGCCATTTATGATTTATATTCCAACAATAAAGCACAACTACTGTCTCAACCATATATAATCTTCATAAAGAAGTAGATACTTACAACAGCTAGTTTAAGTTCAACTTTTTTCATGAGCCTAACATTTTTGGTTTCAGCAGCCTCTTTCATGATCTTCTCACGTTCTACAGTATATAAGTCCCTTCTGCAGGGTGCTTGAGCTTCACAGAACTCAGACTCAGTCAATGACCCTGCTAGTGCAGATGTTTGATCTTCCTCAGATGGAGTTGCATTAACAGATCTGCGCTCCACCTTCTCCCGAACATCCTGCATCTGTTTCTTCAATTCCTGTCTTTCAGCTAAAATGGTACCCACACTGGTTGGAATGAAGTCCTTCCCACGATATATTACAATGTGATATTTATTCCTTAGCAACAAGGTACCTCCTGTTAATTTCTGGACCACAACAAAAATTATAAATACTAATTGCACTGTTCATTCTACAAATTGCATTTACTCTTTTTTATCTAATCAGCCCTGCAGCCTATTATACAGTTTTAATTCAACACTCGGTACTTGCACATAATTTGATGCATTCAGCTTTAGCCTTTAAGCACACTCAATTTCACAATCAACTGGCAACGAACAGGAATTTGTACATAACAAACCTTTAGTTCCTGAGCCATCAGTTCATTGTTTGTATTCTGGACACCACGCTTGACAGCAATCTTTACAACTAAACTTTTCTCCCAAAGCTTAAGAATAGCACACGCCAGACCTTGAAGATTTCTATTTCTCCCTATATGAAGGTCAGCACAAGATTGTTATCAGAAAAGGGTCAAGAAATTAAATAAAACAGTACTGCTGATGATTTTCACTTACCCAAGGCAAAATGACAAGGAAGAGCTTTGGCAAGTTTCAGCATATTTGTGTGCTCATCATTGGTGAGCCTCGGATGCATTCTTGCAGGAAGAAGCCTAAGAGGTGTTTTGTAACCAGGTACCATAGAGGGAAGCAAATCAGCATCAACAGGAAGTATTCCTGTACCCCACCAATCAACAAAACGAGGACCAAAATCATCAAGCATTCTGTTGAACTCCACCTCCTCGGGAGTCATGTTCTCAGGCCACAAAACTGACCCTCTCTTTGAAATATGTTGATTCCCAATTTTTGGCCCTTGATAATTGTTACCACGGTACACCCACATAACTCTTCCTGACCTCCAAATAACTAATCCTCCAGTTCGATGCTGTACAAATCTACAAGATATGAGTTCACAAATTCTTCAACACAAAAAAAAAAAAATGTATAATACTCACTACCAACACTAGAATACAATAAATATGCAACAAAGCTATAAGAGAAGAGAAAGCGACCTGAACGATGCGATGAGCTAAGTTGATATTGTGAGCAAGAAGTTGTTGGTGAAACTTAAGGCTCACCAATTCATTGTTTTTCCATTGATGATGAATTTTTTGGAGCACGGGACGCGTGAGGCCAGCTTTAGGGACACTTACCTTCTTAAGATGTATTCCAATTGTTCGCAATCGTTTAAGGTCTTCTTCAGCCAAACACGGCGCAATTACTTCATTATTCTTTTTCAATACTTTCTTCTTCTCATCTTGTTGCTGATACACCTCCTTCTCCGACGGGAAAACCGCCTCGTCGGCGTGAATCCATTCTCTGTGCAAAAAGTGACGAGGGAGTAGGGTTCGGGTTGGTTCATCATCATTATCATCATCAAGTGAGGCCAAATTGCGAAAGCGAAGAACGACTCGATCGATGGCGTTGAAGTTGGATTTGGTTGAGAAATAGAAAGAGTTGAGAATGCCAAATGTGAATTTGAATTTGGATGGAAAAGAGAGTGAGTTCATTTGATAATGCAAATTCAATCACATTTCCATTTCCTTTCTTCTTCTGCACTCGCCACTAGAGGCACCCGCACCACCGTGCTTTAACTGTTAGCTACTTTTCATATTTATTTATTTTTAAGACATACAAAAATTGATCTTTGGACGGTAAATATCGATCAAAATATTTCTTAATTTTTGCTTAATACATTTTTAAAACTTCTCAAATATAAATATCACTCACAATTTCAGTGTTTTGTGTCAAGTTTGTATTTCAGATCCTATTTTTTATACAAATTCTTTAATTTTTTTTATAATAAAATGAATTTATTCAATCGATATAAATCAATTTTAATTTTTTTTTACATAAATTTTAAACGAAAGTATGAACAAATAATCAATAATAAACTATATTTAAATCTGCACACACTTGGTATCAACACAATATTTTTCCCTTTATTTGAGATAGAGAGCTGCAAAGATTTCCATTTGACTGGTGGGCCTAAATATCTTGATATTGTTTTCATTGGTTGGAAGAGACTTCGAGAACGATAGATCAAGCTCAACTACGACAATACATACAAAAGCTCGTCAATCTTTCATGTGTGATGATCTTATTTGAGACAGACGTGGGAAGCTTATGATTAGTTATGCGCGAAAAATTAGAGTTTGTAACGCTCTACATGCAGAGATGTGTAATATGTACATGGATATAGACATGACGCGTCAAATGTCTTAGTGGACACCGTAAATGACAACTGCAAAATCATTGAAAATGTACCAACTCTCTTATATGTCGCATTCATGAACTACAAAGTATGGATTAGCAAGTAGAGATCAACCACACCTAGTGGAGGGAATCGAGTTGCTGATTGTCTTACTAATTTTATTTTGACTTTACACTTTTTTGATTTTTTATGAAGACTCCTCCCAGAGAGTTTCAAAAGTTTCTTTTTAATGATATCTCTAGAGCTTGTATTCCTTGAAATCTACTGTTAACTTTGTAATTTTTGTTGAGTTTTGTCTTCTTTTTATGCCAAAAAAATATAATAATAATAATAGTGATAATAATTTCTCATAAAGATTCTTTTATATTTTTTATTTATTTAATATCTTTTTAATTTATTCTCTCTTCTAAAAATTAATGTTTTTTTTTCCTCATATTTAATATATATTTTTGTTAACTTTCTCATTAAGTATTTATTGAAAAAAAAATCTGACTTTTTGTTTTACTAAATTCCAATTTTTTTTACTAACTTCTCATTAGTTTAAATCAATTAATCATACTATGGTTTATTTTTTTTATTGTAATTTCTAAAATGTTACTAAAAGAGCTTAACGATTAAGACAAAATATATTAGAAAATAGTCTTTTTTTACGGGATAAGAAAATTATCTTATCAATTCAATTTTAGGTCAACGGTTAAGATAAATCTTACATAATTATAATATTCATCATTTGACTAAAATTCAATGTGTGATATTAGTAGGGGCAGAGTCAGGATTGGATGGATGGAAGAGTTTATTATATACGCCCACATTCATCCAACAAATATATATTATCAAATTTTCGAGTTCAATAAAATTACCATGAAATTATGATGTTTTGTTTCCTTTCTATGTTGATGTTGCGACGAAATCAAGACTTCCTAAAAAATTGTGGTTTGTCGAAAATGTATGAAAATTAACTTTTTTCAAATGTATATAATGAGAAAATTATCAGTGTTTGCTCCATATCTGCACAATTATTTTTTATTTGAGTTTGTTGTCAAAATTGAAAATTATCTAAGCAATTGGCTAATCATAAAAGATAAAATAATATATCGTAAGAAAAATGATAACTTTGATTTATTGTGTGTTTAAAGACATAGTTCCACTAATTAATAATTAATACTAAGTACATTATTTTAAAATATTATATTTCATTTAATTTAAAATTTTCAATGAATTATCAAGTTTTCTTTTGAATCAGTAAATTATGGTTAAGTTATCAATTCACTGAATTAACATTTTCTAATTGTTTCCTAAAAAAACCATTTTGTAATTGTATTCACTTGCATGACATTCATTTGTATATATATATGTATAATAAAACAACTTTTCTTGTTTTTTTCTTTTGAAATTATATTCTAAAAATAAATTTACCAAACAAATTTTTTCTTTTTTTAATCCCTAAAACAATTTTCAAAAATAGACTTGTCAAACAGATTGTTTTAAAACTTTCTTACATAGGCACCTATCTCTTTAACTTCTTTAGAAATTTATCCCAACAAACGTGAATAGACACAAGACATTGATACTTTTGTATGATTACAAGACATATACTAATATATTATAGTAGTAATGAAAAAGTCAGGAGGGGCTTGAGCTCTTTCTCAATTATTTTAGGACATCGTCAATATTTTTCTACCCAAAAAAATATGAGATCGAGGATACCTAATCCAATCTTTAGACGAGAATAACAAAATATAATTTCAAAATCAAAATATAAAATAAAGAAGCCAAAAGAAAATTAGGATCAAGGTCTAATGTCAAACCTCTCATAAATCCTCGTATAAATATACTGATGTGGCAACATTTAAAAACATATCTTCAAAACGTAAATCAATTATCAATATAAGAAATCTAACCTTCTAATTGATGCAAATAACAACCACAACAAAGTCATTAAACATATTTTTAGCCAAATAAAAAAACAAAAGTTACAAAAGTTAGGGCTGAACAAGCGGTCAGTTCGGTCGGATTCGGGCTCAAATTTTCAATTCGGCTCAAACTGCAGGTGTCATATGAAGGCTTATTTCCGACCATTTTAGTCGTCTATTCAAGTGTATGAATTGTATGTCTCAAGAAAATAATATCCTTTATGGAGTTTCATATAATAATAATTATCAAGTGAGTTACACATATTTCATATAAGTTGAGAGCCTTTTATGGCTACTAAACTTAATAAAGTATGAAAAAGTTATTGAATTTACTTCAAGTGAATATGTCTCTTCAAAATCAATGATAGACTTTTATTAATACACTTGAATATATGTATTTCACCATTCTTATTTTCTTATAGTTTCACATCTTCAAGTGTGAGAATAAATCCAAAAATATTTTGCTTTGCAAATCGAACTTAATTCCACGTCAATTGTTATTTTATATTTTCCAAACATTTGTTTGTTTATAATCTTTAATAGATTTTAGTTCATGATCCTTATTATCATTGATTACATATGGCGTTAAATTATATGAAAAACATATTGTCAACATTGACTTCTTTTGGGTTCCATCATATTTAATTTGTGACATAATTTATCGAGACTTCTGTATTTTTACAAATTTCAAGTACCCGTTCAATTCTACTGAAACTGAAAATCAATTATGTCAAATACTCTTTTGGAATTTTATCCTTATTTAAAGATTTTTATCTTTGAAATCGATAAATATATCATGTTTCATGCACGCAAGAGACTCATTTACAACAATACATTATCCAATAAAGACTTAAAATTTGATTCGAAAATTTGCATAATTGATTTTTCTAAACTTTGCAAATAAATTCTCTTTTGAACTTCTAGTTTACACTACTTTGTACAAGAATCAAAATAATATAATAATATATTTCAATAATCATGTAGTATTTTTAGTGGAAATAGATGAGGTGATTACTTTTTAAAAATTAGAAGAACTCTGAGTGTCGTATAAAAAAATCTGGTCAATGTAATTTCTCCTTCTAAAAAATGGGCAGCATTCATAAATTATAAATTAATAAAATAACGTGGAAAAGTAATAAATTTGGACAACCGGTTAAAACTAAGAGTCACAGGTAAAGATATCTTTTACCCACCATACACAAATTAAGCAACTGGAACACACACCCTAAAAGTCACATATCAATATATATTTATAAGATAGAAGTCTATTCTGTTGTATGTACAACAACATATTATAATATTGACAATTTGTTCTCATTACATTAAATAACCACGGGAAGTAAGTTGTATGTTTACCCACGCACTACAGTCCACGCGGAAGATCAATGTTTCTCTCTCCAATCAGAGTTTCCTCTGAGCCATGACTGGATATCATAAAATGTACAAATCAGTGAAATTCATGTGTAGAAGAAGTTATGGCATTGAAATTAATCATCAGGCATTTACCTAAGGTAACTCAAAGCTGACATTCGATAGAGACAAGTAAAGACCAAGATATGCAACCCGATTGTATAAAAGAATGCAAATGCTCGGGCATACCTGCAAAGCATAGTATTTTATCAGTTAGCAATTTAAATAATATAATATTTTACCCCGCTAGATTAAAAATAAAAAATAAAATGAAGAATGGCACATTTGATTTGTTAATTGCACGTTTAAAAGGTGAACCAATATCTGGAAGAGGAAGTATATTTGGAAACCCATAAAAAGGTAACAAAATTACCACTTGGAAGAATGCATCATTATCAATGCATTAAAGAATTATAATATCCCTCATAATTAAATACAATACCAAACAGTTTAACAAATAATTGAAACAGGAGAAATCAGAAACACGGGGGTGTATCTACTATAAGGCAGAAGCATACTTGTTACCAAGAAGAAATCGTCCACTGCTGAGTGTGATTCTGTCCCTGAATCCCAACTCCTTGTATCTTTGATCTTTTTCCTAATTACACACATGACAGATAATTCAGCTCAAAACATGAATTGATGATATTTCATAAAGAACTCATTTCAAATCAATTGCCTTCTTATTTGGCTTCCTCCCACTTACCTTCTCTGCTCCACTTTCTCCGTGTAAATTAAAGTGGGGGAAAGAAAGGGAGAGATTTTTGAAGAGAAGAATTCTCATCAATCAAGACAGTCCCTAGTACCAGTGTTCAATTGCTTTAATAAGAACTACTAACATGCATATAACGGATGTTCAGTCTTTCTCCGTAGTATTTTCCTCATTGGATATATTTATTATTGCACTAATATTTTTACTACAATAACATGGATATAAATACAATACTAGAGAGCAGAAATATACATTCTCATTCACTTATATGGGGTTTCCTTTCGATCCTTTTTCTCTCCATACTTTCCATTGAGGACATGACAGTCATTGTTTCCAGAGTTGATTACTAGATATATTAGTGTTTTCCAATCTTATTAGTACGACAGTGAAGGCCATATACTTTAGATAAAAGTTATTTCGCAAACACAAACAGTTGTGTAGACAAGCTATGACATCATCAACCATAAATAGGTAGAAGATTTTCATAAAGATTGCAAGGTATGACTTTAGTTATCTTGGGAAGGTATTTGTAATATAGACTTCAAATGTGACAATAAATACAAACTTAAAAAGATTTGTGCTGATATAAATTAAATGCTTCACTTAGGGGAAGTAATGACCCACCTTTTTTGAGAATGCGGCAAAAGGATTTATATCTTCCTCGTATATCTTTTTGTATTTAGATTCAACATCTGATGCAAAACCACTTTCAAGATCTTCTGCATACTGAACATAAAATCACAAACAATATCTCCACTTCAAGATAAAAACTAGGTTATAGAATACCAAAAAACTTGAAGAAAGCAATAGCATTTACAACACCTTTTTAGAACCCCTGGAAACCACTTTCTCAACATTGTAGTCTTGGACATAACGAATCTTCCCATATAGTTTAACATTATCTGCTTTGGTCTTTTCCAGTTCATTTGTTAAAACCCCAATCTTTTCCTTCAATTGCCTTATTTCCTATTAAATGTGAAAATTTCACCCATGTCCCCCGTCAAATTAGAATCTAAAACTTGACGGAAATAATGTAAGATAGAAAGGAATAAGAAGAAGCGAGTGTCCTAAATCAATATTAACTATAAAATACCTCTTCTGTCTCTCTCAAGCGTGTCCTAAATCGATCTCTCTGACTACATATTACTTTAAGCATTGAGCTTTGATCTTGATCTAATGCAAGCCTTTGTTGATCCACATTCTGATGCTGCAGAAGCAATTTAATCTTAAAGTTCAAATTATATAGGTAGATGTTTTCACCACAGGGTTATAATTGCATCAGATAACACTTGACAGAAATGCAACATATTGCAGAAGAAAATTTTCAATGAGTAAACTCTAGCTACAAAACAGTCTGGTACAAGAATAAAATTTTCAAAGTTTCCCAAGATCATTAATGACAATTAATTAGGTTTTATAGGGGGAAAACAGTAATAAAACACCAATGGGGATACCACATTTCTTCAGTTGTTGAAATTATGGTATTTGGTTTCTGCTGAAGAATATGCTTCAGAAAAGCATATTGGAAAAAGGAATTCACCTCAGACACGTCACTCCGGTTAGTCTCTGATAGATCCCAGTCATCAAGGAAAGTTCCTTTATGATCTTTGGAATTGGAACTATATCCCTGTCCCACAAGAACAGCTAGGTGATTAATAAATAAAATGCTTAGGAAGGAGAAAAATAATTAGTGATGGATACAGTAATAGAGGTTTCAATAGTAATTGTTCCAAACCTTCGATATATCATCTTCCAACTTTTGTATCAGTTTTTTTTGTTCATTAACCTTAGCTGAAAGTTCTGCTACCTTCTGTTCTGCTTTTTCAAGTGAAGATGTTTTTTCAGAAAGTTTGACCTGAAAATGGTAGAACTACATCTGAAAAACAATTGATATAATATCTCATGGAACAGTCTTAGAAAGCAGATGAAAGGGTTTTTGATCCCCGTAACATGATCAAATACACAAGGTACAGGGGCACTAAAAGTCCATGGCATCTTGGGAAGCTACACCAAATATAGTCAGAGTTTTGTGAGTTGATTGATTCTATTTGTCAATAGTTTCTAAAAAATATTGGGTATGGCATTAGATGCCACATTGCTATTGATCCATGCTCATACCTTCAACTGTGTTAGCTCATGTTCCATTTTTCGGTTCTTATCAAGAAGAAGAGATTCCATCTTGCTCATCTCCTCCCCACTTGTAGCCACTTCCCAGTCTTCAGCCTCAATAGAATTATAACCCACTGCCTGAACGTATGACCATGAGTTAGATAGACAGTGCAGAGCCCAAAACAAGAGGTTACATAAAGAGCCATTGGAATTGAACAGTAAAATCACCTGCAAAATTTTTACTTTCTTACGCAAATCATCAACTATTTTTTCTGTTGGCCTTGCCTGAAGCTCTTTCTTCATTGCCACAATAGAAGCCTCCTACATCAAGATAAAAGATAACAGAAACATGTTAAGAGCACAAAACATCTTAAACACAGCACAGACAGACATACTGAGACAAGAAGTCATAAGAGGACTTATAACTGTTTATTCTTTATATTTAGAAAAGACCTCACTTCCTATTAGGACTTAAGACATCAGACACCAGACGGCACAAGAGTTGTTGATTTGAACATTTTTCTGACAAGAAATTATAACAAAAGTACTTTTCAAAGAATGATCAAATCAAAATAGATCAAGGAAAATAAAGAGGCAAGACTTAATATAATGTATTGAAATATCTGATGAATTTAGTCTCCAAAATACTTTCGAAAACAAAAACCTCACCTTTTCATTGAGCATTGTAGTAAATTTCTTCACATCATTAATGTGTTCTTCACGTTCGTTTGATAACGTTGTTTCAATATTGTGTAGCTCCATGTTCAACTCAGAGATTAACTTCTCTTTGGCAATTAAAGAATTCTCGAGTGCACTATTTGAGTCTACATTATCACTGCGAAAACACAAACAGTAATGCAAGACTATTGCCCAATTAAAGAATAAATAAAAAATAAAAATAAAAGGATTTGGGAAGTATTAATGAGAAGTGTGCAAATATAGATTGGAATGCAGATGGACAGAAACAAGTTGACTAGCCTTGTACCACTGTCCGCTGAAAAATTTATATACAGTGAGTTCATCATAAAGAATGGAGAGATTGACGGAGAATGAAATCATGCGAGCAGAAGACTAAGAGACATTTCAATAAGAGTTGATCATATAGAGTCTAGTCCAATAAACAATGTAGAATGACCAATTGAAAGTGAGAGAAAATATTGAGAAAGATTGTAATCCAAATGACCTTTCCAAAAATTTGATTTTTGATTATACACAAGAGCACCATTTAATCTATGTAGCCGTCCTCACAAAGTGGATAAATGTTTTTCTTTTTGTTGTTTGATATGTGCTCATCACAAAAAATTAGTTTGATTTATTTGGAAGCTTAGAACACGTCCATTTCGATTACTTAGCTCTCAATACTTCAAAGAGGAAAGAAAGATTGATAAATTGGGGCACTTAGATAATTGTTTGTTTTGTATGTGTTTCTTAAATTAGGAGAAGAATTGCGATAATCTCTTCCAGCAATATGCATCTATGCTGAGGTATTCCAGAACCAACAATAGAAAGTCAGAAACTTCACTTGGTTTGAATAAAAACAGGTAACTGAATATAGTAACTTCATTATATTGCACAACAATGCAAGATGAAAGTATTTCGGCCAGCCACTCTCATAAATTGAACTCAGGTTCTTTTGAACAATTATCTTTGGAAGGAAAATGACTTAGAAACTTCGGAGGAAATACAGATCGGAATATGTATTTAAAGGATGCTAGAGATGGATAGTATGGTTATATTTAATTCTTAAAATCAAAACATAATGTTTCTTTCCATAGAATTTGGGCGATAAAATGGATTGTTTTCATTTTGGAAAACACAATGTGAATGCATACATCTGTAGCCTATACCTGCAAGTCATTTCTTGTTGTGTTATTTATCCAAAAAGTAAAAACTAAATAAAAATACAAGGATTCTTTACCTCTTCTTAGTTTCAGTATCTTCATTTGCTGTTTGTAACTGAGATCGGAGAACCCCCTGCATGTACAACAAAGGATCACTAGAACAAACAGCAGGTCTATCTGAATATGAAAGTCAACAGCAACTTGAGAAAATATTATTTATTTCACTCAATCAGTGGGACAAAAACACATAAAACTGTTTTAACAGCAATTGATAATAACCTTTCTATTTATTACTACTATTTTCTCGTTATAAAAGACCCTTTTAATTAATTCACAAGAATTAAGAAACTTGGTTAATTTAGTTAGTGACACTAATTTTGTTAAAAAATTGTAATACTTTTTCAAAATTAACCTTGAAATTATTGGAACTTATCATCTCACTCTTTCCACCTAATTAATTTGTATTGGTATTTGTTGAAAATATATTTATGATCTTTGTATTTATTACGTATCACATCATATCATGTAAATAGGGATAGTATTTCCCATATTTATTTGTGTATTTATTGCCTTGAGCCTATATAAAACCAACTCTGTTGAGTAGTTCAGACATACGGTTTCACCATACGTCTCTCTCATTTTCTCTCATTCAACACTATTCATCACTCCACCGCTTCCCCCAATCATCAAAAGATAGGGATGATAAAAGGGGACAAACATTTGGAGGGAGTCTTGTAAAAAGGTACAAACAATTTCTCAAATGGTTTCTATATAAAGGGATGGAGGTAGTATAATCTTATAATCCTATTGCTTATGCCTATGAGAGGGAAGAACTTGGATAATCAGTAAATATTTAGAGCAGGTATATATCACCTGAAATCATGTGTAAACTAGATAGCTTACTGCAAAACAAAGGGAATTTTCCAAGAAATGCAATACACATTTTGAAACTTGTGGAAAATAGTCCAAAATCCAATTCATTAGTTGACTACAGAGACAAAGTCATCCCAAAAGGAATAATTAAGAGGGATTTTCTCAACATCTGTTTAGCTGCCAATACTTTCTCCTCCACCAATATTTTTCTTTTAGATTTCAGATAATTTACTTTTCACAAAATTGTCCCCATGTTACTTATTTCTCTTTAGCGTGTAGGAATGGAATATTCATCAGTGTGTTTCTTATGGTCTGGGATTGACCATAGTAGAGACAAATATTGTGTTGTTTGCTCACTTTTCTGGATAAAAGCAAGAAATTGTTGTAACTCAAATAGTAGCTGATATGGAACAAAAACAGTAGGATAATAATATTTCATAAATAAATACAAAAAAATTGGAGAGAGAAAAAAACGAAGAAAGTAGAAACAAAGCATTAAAATAAACAATAAAACTTCTTACACACGAAGTCAACAATACGTTTTGAAATCAAATATAAGTTTGTGATTCACACCTTCTCTCTCTCCAAACCAAGTAGCATTGTTTGTGCTCGTTCAACTTCATCCATCAGCAGACTAGCTTCTGCTTGCTTAGCAGCCCTCTCTTCCTCTGAAATTATCATTAACGTGAGATCATTTTCAATATAGAATAATCTTTGACGATTCAAATTTTCCATACGAAGAAAGAGAAGGCATAGTGCTGAAGTCAGACTGCTTTGGTTATATAATAATTAATGAAACAGACTCAAACAATAAGTGTATGCCCAAATTCGAAAACTACTTGATTACCAGACTGAGCACGGAGTTCAAACAACTGGTTTTGTGCAAGTTCGTGTAATTTCTTCATATTGGAAACACTTTCTTTAGCACTCTGCAGCTGGTCCTGTAGTAATTGTTCCCTGTACACAATAAAGGAATCAATGATCTGGTTAAGCAATAACAAGGTAGAGAAGGATGGTTCCAATATGTAGTCAGTGTATAAAGCTAGACCCGAAAACAAATAATATCTAAATCCAATGTTCTTGGGAAGCAACTAAGAAGTTACCTTTCTTTTAATATTTCCAATGTTTTCTGGTTCTCCTCTGCCAAATTCCGATGCTTAATCTCCACAATTTCTTTTACTTTCTCTTCCATCTGATAAACGAGTTTAAATGTCAAATAGAAACCTGTTGCTTAATCTCCAGAAATGAAACAGAGACTATAATATTATGTAATAGTGTACAGTATAACATAAGTATTAAGTATTAACAACCTGTTGCTCTAATTGCCTACTTCTCTCTTCAAGTCGTCTTATTGTGGCCTGCTGATTCTTCAAGTGAGTTGCCTCTGTTCTAAATTCCTCAAGCTCGACTTTCATTTTCTGGTTCTCAGATTCTAGCTCAGACAGCTTGATATCTTGCTCCTATACAAATAAATATATAAGAAAATGAACAAGCAAATAGCTTGCCATAAGCATTCAAGTAGATGTGTGCATATGAACACAAGTTTCATACTATAACAGTTCAAGCATGCTAAGTGGAAAATTGTTGGAAGCATATAGAATGAACCTAAACCGGTGTCTATAATCCTGTAAAGCCACTCCATCTGAAATATGTAGATAATCATAAACAGGTGGAGGACAATTAATATTTAGGAGAAAGACATTACAGGATTTGAGAAATATAAATTTCCAATATCACTTTTAGGATGATCACATGTTTCACAAGGTATATCTGGTAGCTTTAGGAGCTGTATAGATGTAGCTGGCAAGATCTTGCCACAAGAATAGAAATTGTTCGACATTAGGGTGGCAAGAAGTTGTGGTAAGTCATAGGCCATATGGGACTGTACAAACTTATTAAGCAGTGATTCTTATGATGGTTATGTTGACTTTGATGGTCACCCTCATGATAAACGTGGTAGAAGAATTATACCAGCAGATAGAAGGTCTACTTTGGAGGAAATTTGATCTCATGGCAGAGCAAGAAACAGAACAAAGTTGCAAGATCTAGTGCAGAAGCAGAGTATCGTGCTATGGCAACCAATGTTGTCAGGATCGAGATCCTAAATAAGATCGGAGAAGGATAACAAGATCGTAAAAAATGTAGAATTGTAACAAAGATCGTGAGATCTTGACAAAAACTAAACTAACACACCATATATGTGTGTGTGTGTGTGTGTAATAAGCACGCAAAACATGAAAAAATAAATAAATGGCAACATTGAAGCCAACTTAAAATTGAAATTTCATAACCATAAGTTCCCTAACATGTGACATAATTACATGATACCTAAAGTCATTCATGACATAATTACATATGACCTAAGGTCATGACATAATTACATAATTACATAATATCAAAAGTCATGACACAATACCAAAACACTCTCCTTCATCTACACATACATTTAAATGGCACATGAATCAAACTAATAAACATTGGCATTCATTAATGTGACCATCAATAACTCTCCCTCAATTTAAAATAATACGGAATAATTTAGATATGAGAAATATACATTTCATAACCATCTGGTCTCATGCACCTATATGGCTATGCAATACACCAATACAAACGCCAAGTTCTTCAATATACTATATACTATCTTGAACATATGAAAAATAAAAAATAAAAAAAATGCATTAAATATTGACATGTATATTTTTACTGCAAGTTGATGTAATGGAGAATTTTACGCAGCACTGGAACTCACAGCAACTGAGGCAAGAGCTGGATAAGGATCTGGGGCTTCGTACAGCTTTTGATAGATGTTAAGGAAAGCATTTTCTCCAAACTTTGCTCTCTTTGTAAGATTATCAACCTCTTCCTGGTACCCCTTAAGCAATGTATTAAACAAACTTAACTTATCCTCAGGCGAAGCTTTCTTGAAATCTGTATACAGCATAGTTTGTGATCTTTCAGGCATATTAAGAAGTCCAAGCAATGAATTAGTCAAAATAATAATAACAAATATAACTGAGGTGGAGACTACAGAAAAGAACAGCACAGCTATGATAACCATATGGTTTCAAATTTTTATACTCAGATGTTAGAAAGTGGGATTGACAATGTATCCCTCATGTGTATATTTATAGTCCATGATTTGGAAATAGTAGTGAAGGCATGCATACTTCTAGTGCTCTCTGCAAGCTTCCGCCTATTTTTCTGACTATTTTCCTGGTTTTCTGCAATTCGAAGCCCTTGCTCATCTAACACGGATTTCTCCTTCTCTAAGTCAAAATCTGAAAAGGAAAAAACAAAATTATTGAACCTATAAGCTTTTCCCTTCTGCTATTTGTAGTTCAGCAACAGTAATTTCAAATATTTAGACCATTATCCAAACCAGGTTCAAAAATCACTTAAAAAACAAAAACTTGACATTGCATGTTTCCGTTTACTATGGTTTACAATGCTGAAAAAGAAGAGCATCTAGTACTTTCTTGTATGAAATTTGTTTGGATCAGAATTCAATATTTCAATTCATTCAAAAGTCAAATCATGAATACATTTTCTTCATAAAAAATAAATCCTACCATTTTGAATTTTTTTTACAGGTTACTACTAATTCCATTCATTTCAATCGAATTCTCTTTTCTAATTATGAACTGTTCCAAACACGGCATAAAAGCAATTCAGCCATTTTTCGTTTATTTCTTCAAAAATTTACCAAGATCTGCATAATGCAGATTTGTCCCAAATAAGAAGAACAGGTTATACTGCATTTAGCCTCGATCATGAAGCTCGGAGGATCCAATTTTTAAGTAACCAATCCATTTGAGGTAAAATAAAAATAAAATAAAATAAAAAAATCTTAGAATTCATGACTTGAATTACAGTGCAATTGAGTATTGATATAAAATCCTAATATAATAATAATAATATGATTATGCAATTAAAATTGGAAGGTTATACAGAAAGATGTATTGAATTGAATTGAATCAGACCTTTCCAGAAGGCAGAGACGACGGAGATCGGAGAGTTGGTTTTGTCTCTCTCGGATCCACCTTGCGGAGACTCCATTTTTGTCACCGATGAAAATCAATATGAACTTCGTTCAACAAATTAAATGAAGTATCAATAGCTAAAAGATTTTACCAAACGAAATGAAAACAACCGTGTTGTGTGTATCTGTCAAGAAATGGATCATTTCTGGGAATTATTATATGCATCCCTCATTTTTACTTATACGCCCCTCTTTTCTTTTTTAACGATTTTACATTTGAATTATTCTACCAATATACTCTCTAGTAGTACACTTTTTTTTTTTATAATAAAAATTTATATCTGTCCTTCTAATTAAAAATAGATTCAAGAATATATTCCACAAGTAATTTTTGGGTTTGCAATTTTATACTTTCAAGACCCTTCAATTTATTTTTTTAAAGAAGCCTTCAATTTTTTATACATTCAATATTATTATTATAATAAAAAGAACAATATATTGTTCAATATTGTAATTAGACCGCCGACATGTGTAATATACAAGTCTGATCTACTCCTTTTTTTTTTGTCTTACGAAACTGATTTATTCTACTATATAATTAAAAAGTCGTTTACTTATAATACGGCAGACATGCGCTAAAAAAAAATGAATAACACTAACATAAAATTATTTAGTTATATTGCATAAAAAAAATTATTTAGTTATTGAAACAATAATACTTTTATAAATACATCTTGAACTTTAGATATTATATATCTTTTTGTAAACAAAATTTTCCTTTCTTTTTTTTCAACCTACACTTCAAAGGCATTATTTTGTGGATAAATTAACATCACATATCTGAAAACCAAAATCATTACCACCAAACATTTCAAGTAATTGTCCAACTCCCAACAATAAACCGGAATGTTCAGTGAAGTTGAAATATTAACCTTTAGAGATATACAAAATGTATACAAATAAACAGTTTGAATAAATTACATATAAAGTAATTTAAAAATGAAAAAACAAGTAATACTCATACATAATTTGGATTGATTTCCAAGTGATATGCTCTATACTTGAGCTTCATTTCATTCAGACATTTGTCTTCAAAGGTGCTTCAAGAAAAACATTAAATAAAAATTGTCTATTGTAAAATATTAACAAGCACAAATAGAAGCTAAATAGAAAGATTATAAGATAAATACTGATGACAAATGACCCAATCCAAAATGTCCATTCATATCGAGTTGTTGGGGAAAAACCATTATGTAGTAAACAAATCTTGAAATTTAACTCTAGAAAGTGAAAACAATGCTCTATAGAAATGAAGTACACCATCTAGTTATTCTTATAATGTTTTGAATTTTGAAACTATTAATATAAAGAAAAATTAATAAATTTTATAACATTTAAGACACTATTATTGCAATTAAGATTTGAATTTAAATTCTTCCGATTAATTAATTTAGTGTTTATTGAACCATAATATATTTTTTATATTGGAGTAGAATACCATATCCTCAACCTAAATTTCTATTATAAAAAAAACAAATGTGTACTACATCAACGTGTTACATCATAATATAATTTTATAAAATAGTTATACGACAAATATTTAATTAGATAATATAGGTATGTAGGTAATTTTTTAAGAGACAAGAGCAGATTCATCGTTGTAAACTAGTGTAACACTATCGTTCAATTAGAACTTAATATGTTACGATTATTTTTAAGTTATTGTTACAGAGCGAGCTTAAATATGTGTAAAACTAATTTATATCTATAAATAATATATCTTCATTAAATTCTAAGTTACTTTTATTTGTATTTTAAAATAGAGTTAAATAAGTTTTTACTTTTTATAAATATATTATATTTTATTTTTAGATTTTTTAAAAAATTTCTTTAAATGATGGTCCATCAAATATTTTCAATTAACAATTTTGCTATCATCTTTTTAGACAATTCATGAGCATCATTCGAATTTTTGGATGTTTTTTGCAGTCGTATTTAAAATATTATGAAAATTTCTTCTACAAAAATTTAAATTTTTTTAACAAAAGATTAATTAAATATAAATTTTTAAGCACTAAAAACTTTAAAACATCATATTTAATGTATTCCTTGTTAAAAAAAATTTACAATTTTTGTGAGAGAGATTCTAATAATATTTTAAACATACTGACAAAAAATCATTTAAAAATTCAGACGATACACATTAATTGATTTAAAGTAGAGACTAAAATTGTTAATTAAATATATTTGAAGAACCATAAAAAAAGATTAAATATGATATATTTATAGGGACCAAAAATTTATTTAACATTTTAAAATAGGCTAAATAGCACATGTAATCCCTTAATTTAATTTTAATTAACATTTTAATCTTTTATCTTTCTTTTTTTTCCGATTTGGTCATTTATTTTAATTTTAAGTGACAATTTGATCTTTTATGTTTTAAAATATCAACAATATTATCCTTTTTTTTACAAAAATTCAAAAAATTCATCAAAATTTTCAACCAAAACCCATAAAATTAATTATATTCTTTAATATAATACAAATTTCATCAAATTTATAACTCAAATTTTTAAATAAATTCATATTTTTATTATTTATTTGATGTTGTTAGAGATGAAAATATGAGTTTATTTGAAGATTTGAGTTTCGAATTTGATGAAATTTGTATTATATTGAAGAATATTAATTTTATGGATTTTGGTTGAAAATTTTAATAAATTTTTTGAATTTTTGTAAAAAAAAGGATAACATTATTGACATTTTAAAACATAAAAAATCAAATTGTTACTTAAAATTAAAATAAAAAACCAAATCGAAAAGAAAAAAAAAAGATAAAAGACTAAAACGTTAATTAAAATTAAGTTAAAAGACCACATGTGTTATTTAGCCATTAAAATAATGGCAAAATTCTAAATTTTCATTGAATATTGGTGCCTAAATTTTATAGAAGTTGGTAAATTGAAGAAATCAACAGTTGATATTATGACAACCTATGATTAATCATATATGTGCATATAATATCAATCATTCACTTAATCATCAACGATTAATATTACTCACTTTATTTTTTAAGGTTAATTGCTTGCTTCAAAATAGCCAAATCCATTTTTTCTTATACTTATAATGCATAAGTTATAATAATAGAAAATTTTTAAAGTGATATTTTATGATTGGTTATCACAGCCATGGTCTCATCCCAGCAACAGCCACACAATGAAAATTACTAAATGCTAACTTGTACTATTTCTCTTAACATGAACAACGACCAAAACTTTCACATTCATTTTTCAATCAGAAATCATCTTATCTATGATTAATGATTCCTCCCGTCAAAAAAAAATGATCAGTGATAATACCACTCACTAATCCGTACTGAAATTGATATTGAAAATCAATTCACTGTATGCAAAAGTAAAAGTAAACATAACATACATTGCAAAATCAATTGGGATTAACCCTGCACAATCTAAAATTATCCACACTAACAAAAAATGTTCTTTGTCGCAGTATGTACATTCAGGATACAGGAACCTCTAACCACAGAATAATATGAGTGTTTGTGGGAGAGATTGTCATAGCCAAACTTGGGTTTCAAGCTTAGTAGACTCATGAGATATCTTGCAATTATATACTTCACCAGGAAATAAACAAAAATAGGGAAGAGAACAACACCCTTCCTTATGCGGCCTTGCTTTTCACTAACATTATTACAAACGTGAACATGCATATATCATTCAGGTTCAAATATTGATGGTTGCATCCCATAGTCTTAGAAGCCCATTACGACCACCGCTGCATATCCTTTTCCTCTCCAGGTCTGATGCGATACATCTTACCTGCACGTTATAAAACTGGCAAAGTCAACCCGGAAAATTAACCAATGATAATGGAGAGAAGAGTCAAACAGACATATGATAACATTCCCCATCCATTTCATGATTTCATATAGAGATTGAAAGATATTTGGTTTTTGTAACTTCAATACAACAGTATAAATAAGTTACTTAAGTAACTTCAACAATCTCAAGGATAAATAATATCCCAAGAAATAGAAGGAAGGGAAATAAGGATTATGTGATGATGGATATACTTACATCAGGCATGTTGAAACTTGTGTATGTTCATACACGTTAATCTTGAAGGTAAATAATACCATAAAAAAACTATACCTAAAAAATTTACCAGGGAAAAAACTACAACTTGAACCATAACAATTTTGGAGTATGGAAAAGAAATATATGCATACAATTCCAAATTATATACAGTAAAAAATATTCGAAAATTATATGACAGCCAAAAAACCACATACCATGGCAACTGTTTTTTGTGGTGTTCTATAAAGCTGCCACCCAGCCATCTTGGACCCGGAGCCAGAAAAACTACCAAGTCTCTCTTGAGGCCGATGAAAGAGAGAAAGAGAATTATCAGCTGCTCCAATACCTAACCAGTGCTCCCCAGCATTAATTGATAATATGGCAGCGTTGTGAACTGTTACATTTTTCGCACACCTTATACCTCCTGCACATTCAATCAGTATAATGTTACTAGGTGACCTCAAATTCCTTCCGACTTTGCACAGCATAACTATGGGCATAACATGACCCCTGAAACATAATTGCACGAGATACATAGCCTTCCTATGTATTTCTATATAGAATTTCTTTTTTTAAATTTTCAAGATTAAGACACCATTTATACGAAGTAGCAGTACAGTGATAATATTTTACAATGATAAGTGTAGTTATATGAATAACTGCAGGGTAAGCTACAATTTCCAAAAAATAACTCGCAACATCAATAAGGCTATCATACCATCATCATTTTCCCAAAACCGCAGCAGACCATCGGTTGATCCTGCAAGGTAAAACACAACAATTAAATTCCCTTCGAACAACTCTTCAAAAACTGACAAAATAATGATAATCAAATAACAGCACGGCCAAAATTTGGAGACACATACCAGTTATTATTCCTCTATCTAACGACGAATATTCAACACATAGAATTGGCCCTGCATGGCATGCTAGGACAGCATCACATGTTCCTCGTGAAACAGACCATATTCTTGCCGTCCAATCATCACTACCAGTAATAACAGTGTCACCAACCATTCTTAGTGACCTGCATTTTATATAGAATTAAATATTACATATATGTTTACATTTGTGAACACATACAGCAGAAGAGAAGTAGAAATATAATTCTTGTTTACCTTATCCATTGTGTATGTCCTGAAAGTTTATGCATCTGCTTACTAGCACGAATGTCCCACATGTTGGCAACCCTGTGGTGCGAGCACCGGATTAAACTCTAGAGTCTATACAATTAATGTATGACAAATATCTAAATCGCAAAAAAAAAAGTTGTATTTTTTTTGGGGTATCATACACGTCTCTTCCAGCCGCGGCCAAGATTCCCACATTGTCATCATATTCCATGCATAAAACAGCACTAGAGCAACGACCAACAGTTGCAACACATCTATCAGTTCTTACATCCCACATCTTCACAGTGCCATCATGGGATGCAGTTAGCACACGTTCGCCTGAGAGCGTGCGTACACAGCTGACCTACACAATTGGTTTTCTAAATTAAGATTCAATCATCCAGTGTGTATATTTTTAAAAGATTCTTAATATGTCTGAACTGTTTACTGCAGAACACGACAATGTTTTTAAAATAAATAATACCGGTCCTTCATGGCCTTTAAGCTCTTCTAAAAGTTGAGTTGTCTGCTTATCCCACACCAAAACAGACTGATCATCAGATCCTGACACCACCTTCCCCCTATCTGAACTTATGGCACGGACAGTCCTATATTAAAAATGAAGCAAGATTGCACATAACTACTTATTCAAAGATGTTAACAACCATACAAGAAATTTAGAGAGAGAGAGAGAGAGAGAACCTAGTATGCCCTTTTAAAGTTGCCCTGAGTTCAGAACCACGAAGACTTGGATCCCATATCTTAACCTGCATATTCACACAAAATTTATGCACATCACCTTGTTTTGGGTACAAAGTGACTCCATATAAAAAGTAAAGACACTTACTGAGCAGTCTGTGCTTCCACTAATAAAGAAACCAGCATCTTCACGGTCACCCACCAAATCCCACACTTCTCTCTTTGTAACACAGTGGAGAGCAGTGATGGCACCATTATGACCCCTAAGTATGCGAACATTCGTTTGAAGCTTCTTCTGCCCCCCAGTTGATAGATCTTGTTTGCGAGGAGTCCCACTCTCATTTGTGGCTAAAATTGTATGGAAGTAGAGCAAAGTGAACTGGCAGTTTATTCAGGAGTCAAGGAGACACAATTGTATTTGTAGACGATGTTATAACAAGTACCTGAATTGCCTCCGTCAGATGTCCATCTACGAACACGACTAAATGAGCTGGATCTAGAAGTTGTATTTCGGCTGAACATACTTTGAACCCAGTTTCTACCAACACCAGTTGCCTCAGTTGGTTGCTGGTCCTCATCTTTGGCATTTTTTGAATGTGGGGATGGCAATGCAAGTGATAGCACCGATTGTGCCTTCATTGACGTGAATCCCCAGTATCCATTACGTAGTTGTTGGATATGACACAAGAATCCTCTAATTTTTATCTGAATCAATCACACAAGGAACATCAGTAATAATTCTTGCTGTGAGCTACTGAGCTCAAATCTTCAGTTGCATAAAATCAAGACAATAATGATCACTAACAACTGATATGCTATCATTAAGACCAACTATATAATGAAAAATTGAACAAGGATGCAAATAGAAACAACAGATGTAGAATCTGTAATTCTTTTTGAGCATAGAATTTTGAGTTTACCGACATCAACAGTTTGTGATTTTAATCAAGTTGCCTTCACTATTATTTTATGTAGGAACTTGAACTAACGTTTTTCTTAGCACTTTTGTTACTTGGGAATCCGCAACATACTAGATAAAGTATTTAATTAGTGTCCCTCTATTAAGGGTTTGTTAAAGTATTAAAACTGTTATAAATTTAAGGTGAAGTATGAAGATCCTATGAACTTGTATTGTGACAATTAATGGGCAATCAACATTCCTCAAAATTAAGTTAAGAATGACTAGACAAAACAATTGAAATAGACAGACACTTCATTAGGCAGACGTGGGTATTGGTTTGATAATGATAAGTCTCTAGATTATTTATTTTTCTAATACTTCTGAAGTGGATTAAATCATTTTAGCCCAGCTTATAATAATGTTTAACAGCAAGAAAGTAGTGATAGTAGAGGGATGTCTTGATTCTTTTGTAATATGACTGACTTCTCAATTGCATAACGGATTCTCTCCCTTGGCAAAGCTTGCTCCAAAGAAATAAAAAAGTTCTTGGAGATTTAATATCACCGAAAACATTGTGAAAATACTTTTACGAGAGGGTTTCGTTGAAAACGTCAGAAAACATCGGGAAAGCAACAAATACTTTTCCTGTTCATTGATTCTTTGTTTTCCATTTTCCTACTCATCAAAAATCCCATAGGGCAGGACGAAACAATTTTACTGTCTATTTACAAGGAATTGTAAAGTAAAAGTATGTACAAACAGAAATAGTATTCTGATCCCTGAATTTTGGTAATGGAAGTTTTATAAGAGGAAAGAATAATAATGGAAAGAAGGAATAAATGTTAATTATTAACAAGTCTCAATAGCATGTAAGCAAAAAAATGAATTTCATTTTCTTAGATAAAAGATTTAAAATTTCATGAAGCCCGATATGTCTGTCTCTAATCTCTATACCCGCAAAAGCTCTTCACTAGATCCAAAATTACAGTATCTTGTAATTTTAAAGAAGATGTTTACTCCAGAGACAAAACTCCCCATTTTTATGTTTGGGCGGTAAAAAGACCAAAATGGTTTCATTTACCACATTTCAAACTTCAAAAAGATAAATGCAGTGAAAAATAGAATTAACTTACAAATTGTTTGGATCCGATACTGTTCCTCTCTGCAATTGTTTCGATCATGTACCAAGCATCATTATCGGGAAGTCCAAGCCCAGCCTTAATCAAAGCAAACGAGGCTCAGTATTTAGCACAAAAATATATAACTCAACTTAAATTACAATACAAAAGATAATATAGAATTCAAGCACATAACAGCCAAAGCAATACCATGTGTGAAGCCAACACAACAAGCTGTGCAGTCACCAGAGATGCATAGTTGGCTGACCTGACAAAAGAATACAAATTCAAAAACAATAGTGTATAGAACAATAATATAATATAGATTATAAAATTATAGGCACATCAAATTTTATTCAGCTGAGTTAAAATATTTGGATGCTTGGATACTAGTTCAGAAAGGATAGACTATTGAGAATGAGAAAGAGAAAAAACAAGAAAGCATGGGGGAGAACCTGTGTGTTTTACACATCAGAGCTGCATTTTATATATATTGAATACAATTATTAACATTACACTATATACTATATTTACATGATACTATCTATTAAAGTATAAGTTCAATCTATCAGAATATATCGCCTAATAAAAGAACAAGAATGGAAGTAAACACTCAAGTAAACCTATACTCTAATACTATGAAGCCATAACTACTTATTTACACCACATATATATACATATATCCATACATAATTGGTGTTGAAATTCTTATTTAAGAGTGTTAGAATATTAGAAAATATCTTATAATGTCTTTTATATTATATTAGAGTATCTTGGGTTAGTTCCTGAGATTAATTTATAATCATAGAGATGTCTCAGAATATCTCTTATTATTATTATGATTTGTGATTTATTTATGATTGAGTCCATATATCTCTATAGATAGAGATTAATATTGAGTCTTTTGTAATCATGTTAGCATAAAGCTATTATCAATAACATTCAAACTGTTATTATTTTCTCTCCTCCTTTTATCTAAATCCAACAACTTCAACATGGTATCTAGAACCTATTTCGATCTTCCTTGAATTGTCTCACCACTATTCTGCTTTCGAGTTCCCAATAGTTTGGAAAAATAATAATAGTTTCTCTTTTCTGTTATGATCTCCTCTATTTCGACATTTTTCGTTCAGTTTGCTACTGTCGCCGCAACCATTGTTTCAAGCGAACGACCACTCCAACAACATTGTCATCTCTAGATTGACCCATGCCCCAAAGTGCGTCACCAAACACCGTCACATGCACCCACATGACTGAAATTTAAAGATCTACATTTTTGATGAAGACAAAAAGATCCTTGATCAAAAAGAAAAAGGATTTTAAGCAACTTATCTTTCAAATTTATATTTAGGTAAAACCATTTGATATTAAATCAAAATTCAGTTTAAGTACAATATTATGAGAACCTTCTGATAACATATGCATTAAAATATTTTATGAAAATATTTAATAACATAAACTTGTTTGAAAATAAAGTTTTTACAAAACTGGAAATCTGTATTCGAATACAAGGTATTGTAGTCGAATACAGACTATAAATCAGAAGTTAAAACTGAAGATCTGTATTCGAATACGAAGTGTCGTAGTCGAATACAGATTGCAAGTCAGTAGCTAATTTTCAACATTTGTATTCGACTACAGCTTTGTGTAATCAAATACAACTCAAGTCAGTGGCAAAAATCCCGAACTTGTATTCGACTACAGGCTATTGTATTCGACTACAACATTCAAATTTCAATTACAAACAGAACGTTATAGAAGTGTATTCGAATACACTGAGACTGTATTGGAATACAACTTCGAAACAATGTAACTTTTCAGTTTTGAAACATTGCACAAGTTCATCAAAACGTTTGGGAATCATTGCCATTGATCTGAAGTATTATCTTGGAATATAAATACTTCAAAACTTCAGTTTTAAACTAATCAATCCTACCAAGAACTTTGAACAACCTTCTGAAATATTTTGTGATCTTTTCAAAGTTATATTTTCATACTTCAAGTACATGCTCTACATTTTCATATCATTGAGAAAGGTTCTCTATTGTACTTGAAAGTATTTTGGATTGGTATCCTTGCACAAACTGTTATATCCTGTTGTTCTTAATTAGGAACATTGTTGTAAAAATCATTAAGGTTATTGTTTGAAGAAAGTGGTGTATTTTCTTCAAGTGTTGTAAACTAAGATAGTGGTGTGCTATCTTAGGCAGAGTGTTAGGAATTTGTAATTGAAGTCTTAGGGTTAGACTTGTACTTATTCTAACAGATATTGAAAAATCTCTTGTGGGGTGCAAGAGGACTGGATGTACCCTTGGTTGTAAGGAGAACCAGGATAAATCTCTGTGTGTTTTTACCTTCTGTCATTTACAGTTTTCATTTACTAACACAACAAGATTAAACAAAATTCAAACAGTCACTTAAACAATCTCCAAAACTCTAAAAACAGAAATATTGTCCAACACCTAATTCACTCCCCCCCCCCTCTTAGGTGCAACTCTGTTCTTACAACGACAACGCGTTTGACAGTTGTTTACGACGTGTCCTTTATCGTTGCACTCGCCTCAGCCTTCTGATTCCAGCTATGCCATCATTTTTTAGTTTCGAGTCATAGATATGTGCGTTCCAATTCAAACAGCCCCTAGTTCTCCAGTTTGGACACATCTTTTGTCTTTATTTGATTGATCATGGCTTCGTTTTGTTTTAGTAGCGCTGCTTCTTCTTTGGTGTTTGTCATGCAATTCAGTTCTTCCTAATAAGTTTTATCAGTGGCTTCTATGTCCACCGTTGATCATTTTGGTGGTGTCTCTTTTTCCACAAATGAATCATATTAGTGATGATTTCTTTTTCTATTGATGGTTATTCTGACGGTGTCCTTTATTTTCATGAATCACACTTTAGCTTTGGCCATTTGTCCCAAATGCACTAGCCCCATCTTTCTCCCAGATGCATTGGTCTTGCCTTTCTCTCTCTGAACCACGCCTCTCTCTCCTTGAAACAAATTCAAGTTTAAATATTTGGGTCTTCAATATTATTGGTTTGAAGCTTTCAAATACAGTTTTTTAGAAGGATAGACCTTTCATTGTTCGATTGCTTGTCATGAATTTCTCTCAGACTAATGATCATTCAAGCTATCTGGCTGGACTATCCTTATAGCAATTATATCCGACTTAACTAGCATCCTTGAGTTGCTTTTTTATTTTGCGGAGTAATACATTGTTTTTTTGTAACAAGCTAAAGCTTAGTAATCTTTAGCTTGAGGGGGAGTGTTAGAATATTCAAAAATATCTTATAATATCTTTTATATTATACTACATTATCTTAAGTTATTTCCTATGATCAAGTTATAATCATAGAGATATCTTAGAATATCTCTCATTATTATGATGATTTGTGATTTATATATGATTAAGCTCATGTATCTCTATAAATAGAGATTAATATTGAGTTTTTTGTAATCAAGTTAGCATAAAGCTATTATCAATAACATTTAAGCTCTTATTGTTTTCTCTCCTCCTTTTCTCTAAATCCCACAACTTCAACAAAAAGCATAATTACTAGGATGAAAAACCCTTTTCTGGGGTTGGCAGGACGAGGAAGGGAAAATGCAGGGTGAAAAAAGTGGTCAGGATAGGGGAACATACACAACATTTGAAGATGGTCGGGATAGGGGAACATATACAACATTTGATTGGTGTGAGAGACATATTGTTGCAACATTTGTTAGAGTTTCTAATGATCAAATGCTTTCAATTGCACTAATCATTGTTGAAAATGAAACAAAGGACTAACAGCACAAACATAATGTAATTTAAAGAACCAAATCGGGAAAAATAAATAAAAAATAAAACTTAAAGGACTTCAGCGAAAATTTAGCTAAACTTAAAGGATCATAGGTGTATTTTTGTCATTCTTTTTTTTGGGACAAAATAAGTTAATATTCATAAGGATAGGAATTATTCCAGAAGTTAAACAACGAGGAAATATTTTATCAAGAAAAATAGAATACAGTCAAAAAAAATTTCAATGTATGCAGAAAAGCTAATCCTTACTTGTTTGAAGATTGCTCCATTAAATAGTCAAAATATCCTTCCCAAAACCTGCAAGGAAAGTGCATGAACTACGTCAAACACTCCTTCATGACCAGCACAATATGAATTTCTGATGATAAAACTATGATGAAACAATTACAAATAAGGCATACCGTAGCTCCTCCCAAATAGATAGAGAAATAAGATGACGCTGGACATAGTCCGGCACATTATTACTGTCTTTCTTATACATATCAGAAGAAACTTCAAGAGCATCTCTAACGGTCAAGAAGTCATTCCGCGATGTTGCACGATTGATAGCTGTTTTCAGCTGGAAAAAAAAATTGAAAAGAGACAAGTTAACAAAAAAATTGAAGAAAAAAATATTAACTCAATTAAAGGGGGAAGTTACTCTTAAAATTTGGGCTTTAAGCCTAACTCAATACCACAAAACCGACTAGTATGGTGAGAGCTTCCCAAGCCATATAAAGACTAGACATATCTCTAGCCGATGTGAGACTCTCACCACACCTCATTACACTTAAGACTAGGCATCTTAAGCATGGACTAATATTACGAGTGGAATAACATAGATCTCAACACACCACCTGACAACCAAGATCGGAGATCTGGAGCATGGAAAAATGTGGGTGGAATAGTAGAGATCTTGGACCAAGAACAGATCTGAGGCAGGCTCAAATACCATCTTAGAATTTGGGCTTTAAGTCTAACTCAACCCCACAAAACCAGCTAGGTGAGGACTACCTAATCCTGATAACCACTAAGTCATATCTCTAATCAAAGTGAGACTTTCATTTAGCTCTTGCCATATAGAAGCAAATTATTTAGGCTTAAATATATTCTTAGTCCACCTAGTTTAATAAAAATTTCAATCTGTTAGCTCTTGCCAGATGGAAACAGGTTATTTAGACTTAAATATATTTGAAGTCCCTCTAATTTTATAAATATTACAGTTTGGCTCCCTCTATCTGATTGCAGAAATTTACCCCCTTCGAGTTTAAACAAAATTTAAACCCATTCGCTAGTGGGTCATTCTAACGAAAACAGAGCATTAGAAGTTGGCAGTTGATCCTAGATACAGTTTTCTGACTTTGTCCCACCAAAGGTGACAAGTGCACAAGTCACTATTTTCTAAGCATTGCCTCATTTAGAAACCACATCAAAGAAATGTTTTTATCTTGTCATTTCCTTAAGTACTAGTAATAGTATTAGTGATTGAACTGGATTTACATCAAACTGAAAATTTGAAAGACAGCGTTTCTGCAAGCAAAATCAGGGAAATTATATTGAAACTTCTACAGTAGTAAAAGGATACAACATGCAATTAAGACAATTTTTTGTACTCTGAAAGCTGGATCAATTTGTACTTGAAAAGAGATCATTTACATATTTCAATGATGAATCGTGGCGAAAAAATTACACTACTGTTGGCACACCAGTTTTCAAAGGCCAAATACAAAAAATCCAATCCCATGATTTGTGGAGGCACCAGAAAGATAGCCTAATAACAATATTGGATAATAATCCCACACTAGTGATTGGGATACTTTATTGTGACTGTGAGGAAGGGGAAGTCAGGAAACAGGGTGGACACGGATATTAATAATCAAACAGATGTGGCTCCTAAGTTTATAAGTTGACCAACCACAGGTTTGCTTGACTGCATATCAAGATTGTTATAGCAATAAATAAATGACATTTGCTGATTTAATAATTCCTAATTATTTCTTCTTTGAAACACAGAATTAAAAAGCTTCACATAAATAAAGGCTAAGCATTTGTTTACCAGCTCTTTCACTGCAATAAACTGTTCTTCGGTGAGCTGACAGTGCCAACCCTGATAAAAAGTTCCAGCATAAGCTTTCTTACCCCAGAAAAAGAAATTATAAATAAATATCAGTGTTATTTGAATAATGTTACTAACGGAATGAATATGTTCCCTTATACATTCAACAAATCCACTACCACCAATTCCCTCTGCATCAGATTCAATCAAAGCTGCAAAACCAACGACATAGTCATATTTTGGAAGTTTTTTCAGACTGCTAATATAGAGTAATTTTTCTGGTAAAAATAAGAAATATTTGATCCTCAAGTATTAGCAAGAAAGATGAGATCTGCTAAAACAAAATACCAAGTATTGTTCCATATTCAAAGGATGAAAGAGGATCATCTGTCGCTCCCAGTTTAAGAAGCCGCAGCCATAAACCCTGTGTGACAAGAAAAACATAATAGTAAAATAGAGGAACAAATAGAATGAAAAAACAAAAACATATTTGCAAGAACGGTCACAAACACACACAGAGGGAACGTATTTAAAGCACTAAAGAAGCTACCTGTAGCTTAACCTTAATGTCCAGCACCATAAGCTCTCTTTCCGCCTGAAACCACAAAGTTAAAAATGTTAGCGGTCATTGGCATCAATTGGCACACAAGTAGCACTATCCAGGGGATGTTAACTTACAGCTCTCTCGAGTGGACTAAGATTATCTGCTAAAGGATCCTTACTGCTAAACACAGGAAAGAATGGTAAGATAGAGAGAAAACGTACAAATAAATTCCAAGGTGATAGAACGGAAAAGATTGGGATATAAGTTAGAAACAGATAGATTATTTATTTATTTAGTTGAGATAATTAGTTACATAATAAATAGAAGGATGCAAAGGTAGAGGGATCATTCAGATTTATTGGCGTTGAGTACACAGAGCAATGGCTCAGTCATTAGGGGAAACTCGGAGAAGAGATTTTCCTCTATTTTCAGTCAATAAAATTGTTTAGTTCCTTTGATTTTTCTATCAATTCCCCATTTCTCTTCCCTTGGTTCCTAAAATGACTTTTTGTCATGGAACACTAGATAATGAATACAAGGCTGGATATTATGAACTTTACTCAAAAGCTGTACACCTTATTTTCTCTTATAAACATAAATTGTCACATGTTATGTACATGGACATTGGGAAAGACTGCCTTTAAAAAATAAATTATTTCAAATTAACCAAGAAGGGCATGTAAGAATCAATAACAACAAAAAAAGGTAAATCACACTCTTCCCCTGGAATAAGCTTAAATTACACTCCTCCCATCTTTTATTTTAAAACCTACATTCCCCTCCTGAGATATATATAATATTTGCATGTATGTATTCCACTTTGGTCTAATGACTATGAACGAGCCTTCCAGTGAATATTTATCCTTCCTCTACAACTTTCAATATCACTAACAACTAATTCTGAACACTTGTTATTTATTTTAGGATTCCAGAAGATAAATTGAAATTTCCGATACTCATTTTATTGGCTCTCAAACTTTTGCCCAATAAATTTATTTTTACTCGGATAGTAGAGGTTCAAAGTTATGTGTTAACGATACTTGGAATCAAGTAGAAAAAAAAAGTCCACATATTTACTTCTTAGGGGTGGGGAGGGTAGATTTTAAAATTAAAGGAGAGGGGAACACAATTTGAGCTTCTCTTAGGGGAGTAGAGTATAAATTTCTCAAATAAATTAAAGGGTTTGATACACTTATGATATAGTTATCATAAGTGTATCAAACCCTTTCTGGCTTGCATTACCTTGGAGCATGTCTTCCTGAGTACTCAAAGGCATTACTAATGGTTGCAAGAATCTGCTTCCTCTTTTCTTCTTGCTCTTCTGTTTTGATGTTGGACGGAAACCTATCATAAGTGTATTTGGCACCAGATCCTGAAGACATGAGAAGTGATAACTATATCCAATTTAGTTTATATTCACCATTTCATTCAGCTAGAAAATTTGGAGATAAAATAATTTGTTTCACCTGATATTCCAACAGCAGAATCTGATACTGTTAAAATCTCAGGTTCTACCAAGGATGTAGGAAAAACTGACATAAGGTCTTGACCCCTTCCAATTGCATCTTGTAGCTTATCAAGAACATTATTGTTGTTTTCATCAAAACCTACCCCTCTCTCCAAATAATCCATGAAACCATGCGAGTCAAGGAACTGAGCTATCTGTAAAAAACAAATTTGAAATTAGTATTAAGGTAGAAAAAGTTTACAATGATATAAAGAACACTCTTAGAATTTGGGGTTTGGGCCTAACTTGACCCCAAAAGGTAGCTCAAGCCTTATAAGGGCTATTTTGGTCATATCTCTAGTCGATGTGAGATCTAAATACACCATGTCACGGGTATGATAGGATATCTGGAATGTGGAGTAATCAGGATGCAAATAATATCACCCCCTCATGCCTAGGACCATAACATCTAGAACGTGGACTAATGTGGGTGATCCAATAACTGATCTAGAATAGTTCTAATACCATCTTAGTATTTGAGCATTATCCTAACTCAACCCTTTTAAGTTAGCTCAAGGGGGAAAGATTTCTTAAGCCTTATAATGACTATGTTGCTCGAATTTCTTGTCAATGTTAGATCTCAACAAATATAGTTAGGGTTCACTCATAAAAAGCAAAGAGAATCTGACCACAATGTGGAATCTTCATTATTACTTCTATGAGACCACCATAACATCAAAAAAATATAATCATGATAAGGTTTGTTCAAGACATTGGTATTTTCCATCATTGCTAATCAGAGAATATAATCCATCTTACGACCAATAATTACCATGGGCTCTGACGGTTGGTTGGTAGATCGAGACCGCTTCTTCAAAAAGGCTTGGGTGTTGAAGACATGAGTAGCACTATTTTCCTGATGCCAAAACAGAATGCAAAGTTCATTTCAAGTTGTTATATGGAAGATAGAAAGCCAAACCTTTGATACAAGAAATAAAATATTCATACTAGGAAATTGCGATAACCACTTAAAAATGTTGCAAAGAACTTTAGGAATATCATCCTGCAAAAAGCACAATGACAATACATCAGACTATACACTATTCATTGTGCTGCCAACAAGTCTGGTTTGTTACATGACTGCAATGCACATGGAAAATTTATTGGTCCACCTCAATACTTTATGCCTATTTTGAGGATGGACCATTGAGAGTCTAACAGAAAGCAGAAGTGAATCCATTAAACAAACAAACCATGACTTATTGTTGAAGTTGTGGAATTTTAGATAAAAGAAGAGAAAATAATAAGAATTTTGAATATTATTGATAATAACATTATACTGACTTATAGTATCTTGATAAAAAAGACTAAATTATAGTCCCTGATTATAGAGATACATAGACTCAATCTTAAATAAATAGGGAAATTAGAAAACAAATACTAATAATAATAATAAGTAATAGATATGGAAATTAATCCTAAGAGAAGATCTATGATATGCTAAGATTGAAAACTGATCGTAGGAGATAAACCAAAATATCCTAGCATAATATCAAGATATCCCAAGATATTATTTTAAATTCAGACACTCCCCCTCAAGCTAATTATATTCAAAGGCATGGCACTAAATGAGTTGCAGCTTCCTCTTCCTTGAAATCTACTAGACCTCCTCCAAATCCTTGAGTATGACCACCAAAAACATATCTGCCAAAATTTTGCCTGAATTGCATGTAAGGATGGCAACACAATCCGCACCCGCAGGTACCCACCCGAACTCGGCCTGATTTAGGCGGGGAAAACCCGCTTTGATTGGGTGCAGGTGCGGATTTTCCCCGAAGTTAAAACTCGGGGGCGGGGGTGAATTTGGGGCTGCCGAACCCGCCCCGCTACTAATATTATTATCATTTTTAAATTTTATATATTTAATCTTTTTTTCTATATTAAAAATTATAATTTTTTCTCTATAAAAAATATGATTTTAATATTTTTTAATTTTATTATTGTATAATAATAATTATTTTATTATATTAATTATAATAAATATAATTTTTAAATTTATTATTCTATATATATGAATGAGTGTAGGTGCGGGCGGGGAAACCCGAACCCCGTTGCGGGCGGGAATGGGACTTAAATTTTACACCTGATAAAAATAAGGGCGGGTGCGGATTTTCCCTGACTAGTCGGCTGTGGGGGTGGGGGAAGCAAACCTGCCCCCGCCCCATTGTCGTGCCTAATTGCATGGCCATTTGTATAGGAATCGTATTTTGGTTTGAATAATCAAAAAAAAAACCACACTTCATGAGCTAATCAACCTCTTCAATTTGGTGGGGTTCAAATATACTTACTACCAGGGTAGTGATGGACTCATATTCCCTGGGTACCGTGTAAAATTACTCCAGGATGCTCTTGCAGTGACACTGATTCCCCAATACTCAGCAAAGAATCAACCCATGCCTTAATACAGAAAAGATACTCAGAAAGTGGACGAGAACCTTCCTTCATATTGCAAAGCTCAATGCAACGTTAAACTCCTTTAGCTTTGGTTTGGGAATGAAAGTATGTCTGGATCTTCTTCCAACATTGCCATCAACGAACACAACCTATTATGCTCATCAGAATGAACTTTTAAGAGTACTTTGGAGCCAACTCAATAACAGTTGGTCTTACTGCTCACATCACACCCAAGGTACTCCGGATTGATTTTACCAGAATCGCAATCACCTCCTGCAAAATTTTATGGCGTAATTGGATGGTTTGCAAGAAACTAATATCAATGACCATTGAGAACCGGCTGGACTGTTGCTGCCAAGGTAAAAAAATAATAATAATCGTCTTATCATCTAACTTTTCTGCCTTGAATTACAAAAAGGTCAAAGATGCAGAAAAACGAACGGCTGGCACAACCAAATCTGAATGCTGGTGTGAATGCAGTGGAACATAGGCTATTAGTGTTACATTCACTGCCGGGGAAAATTCACTGGTGACCATGGGTGAGCTCGCCAAAGGCTCTAGATACCATGAAAGAGTTTCATAGTGGAGAGAGATAAAAAACTAGAGATTTAAATTATTTTTATTTCACTATCCAATACACTAAATACATTAGTTGTGTTCATAGACTGCAGTTTGAGCTCTAATTAGCTTAACTAACAGTTCAGTAATTGCTTGTATCAAAATAACCAACAAACAACTTATTACAACAAGTCAATACAGTATTCGTACTCTAGAATACAGTATATAGTGTAGCGAGATATATACTCCTATTAATAGAAAAAGAAGACTCCTAATCCTAATTGCATAAGGAAACAATGATAGATAAAAGAAACATAAAAATATTCCTAAGAGATCATCTAAAATATGCTTTGAAGATATTCTAGATGCAACTATGATATTACGAGACAATTCTTAGATATTATAATATCAACCATTGCTAAGTATTTCTATCTAATAACTTAAGATTTAAGGAATGTCTAATCTCAACATCTACGATTTCCAAACTATAGATTAATAAGACAGATCTTATTCATCTTCAAACATACAAGCATTATTGACTTCATTGAATTTAAACAACAACGACAACAACAATAATTATAGTGCATCACAGTTTTCTACTTGAATAAAATTACCTAGAGTCATTCAAAATGAAAAGAATAAAAGATAGAAAGTAGTGAATAATTTAGCACCTAAACATCACCTTAGCTGGAGGTCATGATTCTCTCCCCATTGCTTAGCCCCAGATTTAGGGAAATGCTCAGATACACTATTACTATACATTCCAGCCTTCATTTCATCAATTCCAATTACACTGGGCTGTAATAACTTCATGATCTCACCACGCAAAAAGCTGAGTTCTGGCTCAGGAATAGGTGGTATTTCCTCTGATGTAGTTATACGATTATACTCAAGGTCCACAACAACTACCTACAAGAGGTTAAAAGACATCATTTTTTATCGTAGCAAAACTATCATTTGAAACAAACAGAATTTATCCAACCGTTGATGACATAGAGAATGGCATTCCCACTACTTTGCATTTCTAAATTTGTAAACATGACAACAATCAATTGATTTTTAAGCAACTTTGATTATCATATGTTATTGCCAGTCATTTAGTTTAGTTTATCAAGATTTTTCCATATATGGAGTAAAACAAAATGTCACTGTCACTGCTTTTTGAAATTACCAACAGAAAACTTTTGTCTAAACTCTAAAGTCAGGCCTCATCATGGAGATACACCACAGAATATAGAAAGGCACTAGTCCTTGACTCTATCATGTTACTCCCTCCGTCTCACAGTGAGTGTCATTTTAGCAAAAAAAAATGTCGCAAAATAAATGTCATTTACAATTAACAATACAACTTCAATTAATTTTTTCCTATACTACTCTTCAATGATTACTATACACACAACTTCCAAAACATTATTATACTTTGCATTGATAATAGGGAAAAAACACACCAATAGTTAAGATGGGTAGTTTAGTAAAATGACTTCTCTCTTTCTTATAATTATTGCATTTCTTAATTTGTGCCCAAAAACTTAATCAACACTCATTGTGAAACGAAGGGAGTAATAAAAAAATGACAAACGACACTTTTGAGAATAAAATACGAAGTATTATGCACTGAGGGTCAGGAATTAGCAACCTAAAAGCACGATGTTATCTTTTGAAAATAAGAATCTATAACAATGACTTTTTAACCATTCATAATTATCATTGTTTTCCATTACAAATAGGAAATCATTAGCCATGGCAGTGTAACTTTTATTAGATGAAGAATACATTTTTACAGCCAACTAGTTTTCAACAACTATATGAAATACATAACTATAAGGTGAATTACTTGGTCAGAAACTGGACATTTTTAAAGAATTGCAACAATGGTGGTGAGGAACAAGAAAAGTAATGACTTACACCGTCCATTGCCAGAGCAGAGATATCAACACCTGAATAGAGCCCCATCATATATGGTGTAGGAGCATCAATGTAATCTACTCCACTGTAAAACAGCAACGGAATGTATACATGCTTGAGAGGAAAAAAATAAAAATTAGAAGTAAATATACAAAAGGTATCAGAATTTTAGGAAAATAGTATGACAAGGTACTAACAAATATGATATGCATACAGGGGCAGAACAAGAAAATTGCAAGAATCGACACTTACCCACATAAATACCAAAAACAAAAATTACTTGGGGGGGACATATTTTACCCATTTGTGGAGGCTTGCTTAAACAATTAGATGGATATAATGATCAAAGAAAAAAATGGTTGGGGCTGCTATTATCCCCCACATGTAAGTCCACCCAATGAATTTTTAGAAAGAAGACCATCAGCAATCAGTCATCACAACATTAAAAGTGGTGCTGCAATAAAAACAGGAGGGAACTGGCGTACAGAAGTAAAGGATTGAATACCTGCCATCGGAATGGGTATATTAGGTGACAAATGGCCTCTGATGCGAGAGTTAGAAGTGAATACCTGCCAAAAGAAAATACAGACTAAAAAATTATTTTCCGACTGAGTTGAATATACAGTCTAACTGACAAATTACCAAAAAACTCAGATAACATTGAGGAGACTTATGATCAGCTGTAATATTTACTACATCTGGAAACTTGTCATAGACACTAATTCACCCAAAAAATGATAATGCAAGAAATATAGATAGGGTATGTACTCCAGATCTCAATGTATCAGATACTTTTAGGTAAAGTAACTACCAGATAAGTGGTTAAATAACAAAATGAATTGAATAGAATATAAATATAAGAGGGTAAAATTTAGAGAAAATATCATCAGTATGAAGCATAGAGAAAATACAGGGGAAACTTATAAAATATACAGGGTAAAATTCACTGTTGGCTTCAAAATATAACATGATATTTACGATGGTGATCTAGATGGAAGTCAAGAAACTAGGTCATTGCCAATGGGGATGTCAATGTGACGCAAATGTAACTTGGAACTACTTCAATAGTCATAAATAAGAAAGGTACTTGTTAGCCCGAATTAAAATCCTCCTCTCAAGCAGCACTGCCGTGAAAAGTCTTATTAGGTTGTCAACATCCAAACACTGCACCAGAGGCTGGAATGATATCTGCACACAATTTAGGACAGCTGTTAATTAATGAAGCAGAATCAAACAGCTAATAAAACCCCAAAAAGGGTTCTAGGAGTCCATACATCAACATGGGGAAGTCCATAGTTTGGTGGGGCCTCTACAGAAAGCAGGCAATTCTCAATAGCAAACAGAACTCGCTCCTTACCAGGAGTTGGCAAAGGTACATTGGACACCATATGTGCTATAATATCCCACAATGGCTTGCTGAAATTGTTAAAGAGCTGGGAACATTAAAAGCAACGGAAACACAATATAATGGATTTTCACGATTAATCTAATGAAGCACATTTAGTCACACTCATGGCGCATATAACTAAAACAAAACTTAGCTATATCTTGATTTTAGAAGGGAATAATTAATAAACTAAGTTATGTGTTAATATTTTAAAGAGGTGCAAATGATTATTATTTTATTAGCTACTGTATTATAGAACATTCAAAAAACATTGGTTGCTGTTGTGTAGAACATACACAAAGATTGTCACAATCTCAATAGCTGAATCCATAAGCAAGCTGGTTATGTTTTTTCCAACACGGTACACATACACTTACCTACTTCCATTTGGGGAGAAACACAGCGCAAACAGTTCTTCTAGGGCACTCCTTAGCACACTGAAACTTGGCGAACGTGAAACTAAACAGATGCATTTGTCAGCATAGGAATTTGCCTGTATCCTGTAGGCCTCTGCAATATCTTCACAAACAGGATCCCGGAAAGAAATGCAGCTAACATAGATTTTTGAACCATCACCCTCTGTATTAAACTTTAAGTCAGTCTGTATTCAGAATAACACCCACAACAGACTAAATAAATGATACAAGCTACCAAAACAAACTTACTGAAATATCCAATCATGACTCAAATATGTTTTGGAAAACATGGTAAGAACGTGAGGGCATCATTACAAAAGGAAAATGTAACTTTTCTGTGAAATGTTGAAATATTTTGCAGATTTGAAGGTAAAAAATTACTCTTTCTCAATATATTTGTGTTATCACAACCTCATAAGGTGGCTACTTTGCTTTAGAATAAGTGTATGGTGTGGTGGATAAGTTGTAGGTGTATGTACCCATTCAGTTTGTAACAGTTTGTCAGTTCACTTTTTTAAAGCATAATGCCTCCATTTTAAGAACCTCACCTTTCCCCAGGATCTGCTTCGTTCATGCCTATTTCCACAGCCTCTCTGTGGTGCTCTGCTCATGGCTTCTTTTAAGGGAGTTTCCTAATATGTATAAATTGGAAAAAGAGCAACATTTCTTTATCCCAAAGCATCAGTAACACCAAGAGATTGTGACTGGAAATTCACTTATCCTTTCATTATTAGCTGTATTGTACTACTTTTCCTCCCGTAAAATTCCCGTCATTAACAAGACACTTTATGGCAGTTTACTGATGTATGCATACATTGCAAAATCTCCTGAACAAAATACTAGATTATAATAACCTCGAAGAACATGTCAAGTGGTTCTATATTGCAACCCGTAATCGCAATTGCAACTGCAATATAAAGGTTTTGAAAGTCTCCATAACAGCATCCCAACCACATTTGTGGCCGCATATGACTGCATTTTCCGCAATTTCAAGAATGTAACAGCAACCGCAGCCGCAGCCGCAACTGAGAAGACATTGTCAACTAATACCACAGTTCTCGGTATAAGAATGGAGCAATATAAAACAGTCTCTAATCATACAATAACCGTACACCATGACTTCGTTCCTAAGGTTCACCGGGTAATTAAGTTACTTAAACCATCTATGCAAGAAGCTTCTATAATCAATGTCCATCTTCCTAACATACTTACACCAGAATCAAAGGCATAGCAAGTAACAAACAACTAAGGTAAATTAAATAGATAATGCTAGCAGTTAACAGAAAAGCATACCGGTCAAAACAATCGGATAGCTCCGCGGAAACGTGGAAGGATCATTTGGATCAAATCCTGACGAATGGAACTCAACACCAGCCGGTAGAACACACTGAAATCAACATTCGCTTACATTATTATATCATTATGAAAAGAGAAAATAATTCAGAAACGTAATAACACAAACGAACTCGAATACTTCAAAATCATCAAAAATTGAGTGTAGAAAATGCGATAGCGTATGAAGAGATCTTAGTAGTTGGTGAAGTACTTACTGTTGGAAGTTGAGGAGGTGGAGGAGGGTAGAGAGAATGAGTTGAAGGTGGATACTGATCGAGAAGAGAAGGAAAATACATGCAACCGGTGCCTTGGTAACCTTTGGTTCCGTCAATGGATCGAATCTCCGGTCCGATCCCACACACGACGAAGTATTCGAATATCCGAGACATTTTTGGAAGATTGTGAATCGAAGAATTGCGATCTCTTCTCCCCTTTTCCCACTCTGGAACTGGGAAAGAAGAGGGTGCTTCAAGATCTGGTTCTCTCGGTTTCAACGAATGATAAATTTGAATGTGAATGTGAATTTGAATTTGAACGTTATTTAACTTGAATTTGTGAAATGGGAGAGTTGTGGTAGTTAAGATTTTTGCACCAAAATGCAATTCAGGTGCTTAGGGTCTGTTTTGTTTGTTTTGAGAGAAATGTAAAAGAGAGAAAGAGGGACGAGAGAGAGAGAGAGCAGAAACACGAAGAATTTCTACTGTTTGGAATACCGAAGACATACCAGAGAGAGACTAAATCGGTGTGGTCCCCACACCTTTTTTCTTCTTCTCAAATCTGCTAAGAAACTGAAGAGAAACCTTGACTCTTTTGTTTTTTCCATTTTTGCCCTTGTTTCTCTGCAAGCAATTGAGAGCACATCATCACAGGAAAACCTCCTTTCTAATGCATAACAATTCTTTTTTCAATGGAAAAAATGCTTGCCTCTTGTCACTGTTGTATCCATGGAAAAAAATGACAAGAATAGTAAAAAAAAATAAAAACAATGACGGTGGGTGAGGGTAGGAAAAGTGTGTTGTGATAGTGGAGGGTTGGAATTTCAATTTGTAAGCCTAAAAGACATGTTTGTTGGAATTTGTTAAGTAAATTTAATCAATTAAATTCTAATAATAATTTGTATTATTTGTTAAAATTAGTCTAATAATTAAAGTACTAGAAAATTTAATGAAGTTATTTAATATTAAGGGAAAAGTTTTTTAATTAAGGGTAGTTTTGCACTTTTAAAAACAATAAATATTTATCTCTTCTCTGTTTTTTGTATATTTCTCTTCTACCGATCAACAAATAAATTAACTCTATTTTTTATTTATTTCTCTTTTTTTATTCTCTTTCTCATTTTTTTTACTTTTTTCTCACAATTGAGCCCATAAACTTTTCTTTCTTTTGAAGATTGGATGGGAAATGCGGATAGAGGAAGAAGAAAATAAGGTTAATAAAAAGTATTTAAAATAAGTTTTGATATATAGAATAAGAGGAAATGGAATTCTTGTATAAAAAATGTTGTTTGTTAAGAGGGAATGGATACATTAGATTATAAAAAATTACCACAATGATTCAAATATATAGAATTTATTTTATCTTAATTAACCGTAGTCTCTATTTTAGGAGTGGAGGTATTTTTGAACTTTCCAAGAAAAATGAAAATAATTAAGTGATTTTTTATTAAAGGCATATTTTTTCTTTTCTTTATTACAAGACCACTCTCCAACGAAGTTCATAAATATTAAAAAATAGTTTTAATAACTAATTTATCTAAAAAAATGTGTTATTTTTACTTATTTATTCTTATTATTATAATAATTAATATTATAAAAGAGAGAAAATAATTTATGTTTTTCAATAGTAAATTAAATAGATTCATATTTGTAAATAAATCATCGATGTATATGAAATTTTAATAAGGATATTAAATTACAAGACAAACAAAAAATAAAATAAAATAATTAAGAACAGAAGAAATATATTTTTAATTGATTTAATAATAATAATTAATTGACATTAGATACAAAACAAGATATTAATTTATTTCATTGCATAAAAAGCAAGATACAATAATTAGAGACAAATCAAACAATTTATCTTTTGTTTAGAGTTTATTTTGCTCTCCCTTAATTTTAAAAAATTTTGGGAAGTTTGAAATGGCTATAACTTAAAAACCATTAAAATTTCACCATAATAAATACTTTTGTCAAACTATAACTTAACTATGTCATTTCCATTTTAACAAAATACAGTATCATTAAAATTTTATCTTTTTAATCATAACATGTTTTAATTTCCCTCACTTTCCCCTCCCATTCATTAAAATCCATCTCATCATCACCCCTTCGTTGAACCAAATAAATGCTAAAGCATTGTTTGGATTGATGGAAAAGATGGAATGAAATGATATTTAATTAGATTCTATTGTTTGAATTTAAAAAAAATGAATGGAGTGAAATAAAACTCTATGGAATCAATTCCATCCTATACCACTCAATCCTCAAATTTATTCAAAACTTGCTCGATACAGAACCATTAAACAAAGCACACATGAAAAATCCAATGGTATACTACTGTTCTATTTTTGTATGTTAATCATTTTCTAAACACATTATCATCGTTTATTTTAGTTCAAGGATTCAGGTCACTTTACGAGCATGGAATAGAATTTAGACACAAAAACAACTTGTAGAATGTTTTTCTTTTTGCAAAAACTGTTCTTAATATATTCCATACATAGAATTAAAAAATGTAATATTTTTTGACATTGATATAAATAGGGAGGCTCTAGTTCTAAATATTGCTCCCGCTGTTTTCAAAATATGGATTCTCTACGACAGTTCAATGGGAATTCAAAATCATTAGCAATGTATATTTTCATTTTGGAGCTCTGCCTATTGTGATACTCCATTTGCCATAAATCCTATGATTTGAAGCAATTGAACAATCTAGTCCAAAAACCACCAGAGGTTACCACACCTTGTTGTTCAAGGGGGTCCATAAAATTAGCTTTCTCACCCAATTCTTCAAATGAATCAACCAGGTTTTGAAGTCTTGCTACAAATTCAATCAGAAGTGACGTAAATGTTGTTAGAGACAATGAACTAGCACTTTCATAAGTCTTTGATTCTTCATTTTTTGTCGCGGCGTCTGCTTTGTAGTAAACATGAGCAGGCCAAGACATCTGTTTCATGAACAAGTTTTCAGAAACAGGCACTGTAGAGTTATTATTATTTGTAGTGTTTCCATCCCAACTTTTTTGAACTTCAATTGATCTAAGATCAAGAACAGCTTCACTTAGAGACTTGATCTCTAGAAATTTTCTATCTTCATCCATATTAAATAGGCCTTTAGAATTATCATCTTTTTCATTGGGACGATTTCCGATCTCCCAGAGCTCTGAATTTACAAGGAGGTATGATTTTTTATCGATCTTTTGTTGCAATTCTTCGGCCGCCTCGTGTACTTCATACAACAAATCTCCCCTGCCCAGTTTCTCCATCTTCTTGACTTTGTTTCCGAGTTCACGCAACACTTTTGCTCCTTCGGAACCTACCCTCTTAAGCTCTTTACAAAAAACTTGTCTCTTCTCAGCTGGGGCCTATACATCCAGAAGAAAGTTTAGTACTTCCATGATTGTTAATGAGTATAAGATAAGATAAAATGATTGCACATATAAAGACTAAATTTAAATTGGTCTCATGAATATAGGAACAAAAAATATATAAAAGAAAAAATTGAATTCAAAAGACTACTGTCTCATCATATGGAAAACAAAACAGTTTTACAGAAAAAAATTCACAAAATCAAAAGTATACCTGTATTTCAGAAAGTATGCAACCATGCATGGCCATGACCATAAATGCACAATGCCTTAGAGCTCCACTTACTTTCACGTAATTCTTCCATGGATATTTAAGCATTTTGTAGTGACCATGAGGTGGTTCCCACACAGCAAATCCCATCTTCATTAATCACTAGCATGTAACAATGAGTTAAAAGGAAGATAAATAAATATTCATAAAACAAACAGTGAACTAAAATAGACAATACCAAAGAGTCTTCGTTACTTGTAGATTCAACAGCTGATCTATAGCCACTGTAAACTGGATCATCAGCAGCTTGGTAAGTAAGAATTTTGGATGGCACCTTCTTGTATTCAACACAATTTAGGTAATGATTGACGACTCCTGAAAAAAAGTTACACAAAGTTGTTCAATTCAACTCAAGAAACAGAGTTGACTCAAAGGTAAGACTACTAAAATATCGCTTTAGACCTACAAACAAAAACTTATTTGTCATTAGTTTTGTTTTTTATAAACAAAAAGACTACATATATTAAAACTTGTTTTAGACCTCACTTACTACTAAAAATTATGTGGTCGACCCCTGCTCCATTCCTAATGACCTAAAATTTATTAGTTTAAGACATTTGCAAGTAAGATTACGAAATCACTTAATTGATATAATATTGTACTAAAATGTTCTTATTTATATTCATTCTTACAAAATCTCTTATTTATGCATCTAATCTACTCCTAGTACTATCTTGGGGGTATAGTGTTAGAAGGAAAAAAGTCAATTATATTTTGTTATTTTTAAAACACTCAATGTTTTAAAACAAAAACAAAATGCTTAAACTACCAAAGCTTACAAATTGAAAGAATTGTGAGTAGCTAAATACATGAGGCGCACATTAGTTGGAGCCTAAGGGTAAATGTATTTTCAAATTTTGAAAACCTCCGGATCACAAGACATCAACCTTGCATCGAAAATTATGAATTTGATGAAATTATTGTTTGTTAAATTAAGAACCATACTAAAAGCATCGGAAAAAATGCATGTAAGTTTTGTCCGAAAATTAAATGTGATGAAGAGGAAAATGTTATACAAAATACCTTCCAAAGATGTTGCAACACCCATGAAATTTTTGATGACAAGATTATGCAGATCTTCACCAGCCCAAATAGGATATATACAGATATTAACTCCCAAAGATACAGCAGCACCAAGTGAAATGTGAAAAAATCTACTTATAGCTGTGTCAATAAATTCACCCGTATGGTAACCAGATACTGTGATGTAGCAATAAGTGATCAAGAACACACGGAAGCCATATTCATAAGGCTTCATAGTTGGGTATAGTTTTGCATAGGTGACAAAAAATCCAACAATGAAAGTACTAATAGCAATTATAACTTCTTCCCATTCTCCAGCCAATGATGATAACTCTCCCATTCCTACAGCAAGTCCTCCAGCTGATAAAGTTCCTAATCCTCTGTTAAACCCCTTGCTTAAAGTTGCCCCTGCACAAATTTCATTGTATTTTTATTTTATCATATAAATAAATAAATTGTTTTATTTTTGTAATTTGTTTAAAATAGCTTAAAAAGATGCTAACGTGTTGTTATCGAAATAATTTATTCGTACAACTCCTAATTTCAAATTAGAATCCAAATATGACCCACTAAGTCAAATATTTTTTATCAACAACCACTAAGTCAAATAGTTAATTAATTTGATCTTAGTATCTCTATATCCCCTTCCCCAATCAAACGACACCGTAATTATATTCATTCATTCGTCAAAATAAATAAATAGAGCTGCACTTGAGTCAATAAAAAAATGAAGAAAAAAAATTTATTTTTACCTATACTGAATTCAAAGACGACGACAACGGTTAGAATAGCCCAAACAGAGTTACGACTGATATCTTTGAAGGGTTCTTTGAGAAAAATAAAAAGTGATATAAGAGTCAAAGCAAGACCCATTTTTGCGGCGAATATAATTTTCCTTGGATCAGAACGACCCATTTCCCATGCCTTCTTAGCAACAAGTTTCACACTTATCCAAAACTTCAACATCTTCGATTGTTCTTCTTGTTCTTGTTGCAAACCAATTCCTATCTGTGAATAACCTTCACCTTTCATGGATAGAAGTTTCTCTTTTTTATCAGCTAAACTCTGAATGAATGACCCTGATTTCGCCAACTTTGGAGCCATTTAATTTTTTTGGTGTTTGAATGATATAGTAGAATAGTAGTTAGTTATTATATGATGAACAAATTGATGTGAGAAGAGTGTAAAGCGGTACTAGTAATTAATTAGGTGAAATTGTTTAGAGGATAATAAATATATATATAATGGATGGTGATATGATATGGCGTTGCATCCGCAAAAAAAGAACAAGAGAGAAAAAATAGGTTTGTTTGTTATATACAATGATAATGTTACGTTTGTTTTCTTACGGAACCAAAACAGATCAGACAGGGTTAAACACGTGATATATCATATCACGATGATAAAAAACCACAACTATATTCGCACCGCTATCTATTTATGTTTTTTTATTATTATTATTATTATTAAAAATAAATGGATAAATTTTAAGTTGTTTTGAAAATTATAGATAAATAAATTATCTACAATTAACCCAATCAAACACGTGTTACCACAAATTTTTTTTTGAAATCAATTAGTTGATAAACTCACATTTTAAATCTAAAAAAAGAAAAAAAAATTCAAATTTTTTTACTTATGAAATATAATCTTTTTTAGTTTTTATGATTGAAAAAATTAGATACAAAGAGGCGTACCCTATGTACAAGATTAGAGAAAAATAACCAATTATTTTAAAAATTTACAATTGAATTTATATATTATTTACCAAATGCATAATTACTAACTTAAATTCATGTCGTAATGGGTGCCAGTAGAAAGTCCAGTTATATATGTCAAATGCAATTAATAAAATGTAACTTTTATAAATTATACTTATTTTTTGTTAAAAGTATTATCATAATATAATAGAAAAAAATTATATTAAAACACTAGTTCTATCACGTGCACGGCACAGGTACCTACATTAATTCTATATATTTGCAATCAATTGAGTTGTACAAAATTGTTACCGCCTCATATATCATATATATGATAAATTGTGGATATTCCTGAAATAAATTTTTTAATTTAAACAACAAATGAGGAAATTATTAAATTTAATATTATATAATGAATTTAAACTAATATCTTGTAAGTATTAAATTTATGATAATATTTAGTAGCATAGTCAACATCCGTATTTATTATATTCAAATATAAATATTATTGCAAAAAGAATATAAGTACAATGAAAAAAAAAATACATGTACATACACCATCCTAGCATAGTCGGCACTCGTATTTATTATAGTCTAAATAGCATTCGTGATCCCTTAACTTAATTTCAGTTAACGTTTTAGTCTTTTATCTTCTTTTTTTTTCGATTTGGTCCTTTATTTTAATTTTAAGTGACAATTTAATCTTTTATGTTTTAAAATATTAACAATATTATAATTGTCATTTAAAATTAAAATAAAGGACCAAATCGGGAAGAAAAAACAGATAAAGGACTAAAACGTTAACTGAAATTAAGTTAAGGGACCACGGGTGCTATTTAGCCTTTATTATATTCAATAAAAATATTATTTCTTTCAGGTAAAAGATAAAAAATATGCTAACTAGCACTCGTGGTCCCTTAACTTAATTTCAGTTAATGTTTTAGTCTTTTATCTTCTTTTTTCCCGATTTGGTCATTTATTTTAATTTTAAGTGAAATAAATAATGAAAATATGAGTTTATTTAAATATTTGAGTTACGAATCTGATGAAAGAATATAATTAATTTTATGGATTATGGTTGAAAATTTTGATGAATTTTTGTAAAAAAAAAAATATAATATTGTTGACATTTTAAAACATAAAAGATCAAATTGTCACTTAAAATTAAAATAAACGACCAAACCGGGAAAAAAATGATAAAGGACTAACACGTTAACTAAAATTAAGTTAAGGGACCACGAGTGCTATTTATTCTAAAAAATATTATTCTTTTGCATGTTGTTTGAAAGATAGTTCTTATTTAAGTATTTTTAAAATTTGAAGGAAAAAATTTAAAACCAAACTATTTAATTAAAATTCTAAATGTGCAAAATAAAATTTAAAGTATAATTAGTATATCAAACAATAATATAATTAATATTAGTGTAAATAGTCATATCGATAGAGGAAGTATATCAAATATATTGAATGATTGTTTGGTATTAATCGTTCATCAAAATAGAGTTATTTTTTCAAGTAATTGTGTGTCACTTAAATAATTTTTAATTATAGCCATATGTATGATTTTGATTAGTCATCTGACTCTCTTATATTAAAACTCATATAAGTTGATATATATCATAGCTATATATATATACAAAAATATCAAATTACATAATTATAATTATAATGTTACACAATTGTTATACTATTCAATAAAGTTTTAATTTATACAAATTTTATCGTTAGATTAAAAGTTTATATTTTATATATAAAATTTTATAAAAATCTAAAATCATTTAATATGTTATTGAGATACATTAAAATTAATGTATTTTATATTCTATCAAACGTTGTTAATCTTAATGAGTCTTAATAATCTATTAAATAATTTTAAATTTCTATAAAATTTTATATAGATAATCTATTTAATATAAACTTTAAATCAAACAATAAATTTCTCTCTAGATTCTTATGTCGAAATTATCTAAAACTTTAAAATTTTCTTCATTTTTAACTGGAAACCTTAAATTTTTATTAAAAAAAAAATAGATCTTATTAAATATACGTGTTAGGCAATTTTTGTACTCCGAATCATTTTCCTATTTCAATACACGTGTTCTTATTATCAAAGCATAAAAAATCATTTATCTTATATATAATTTTATTTATTTTGATTTTAACTAAGAAAAATGTAACAATCAATTTTTTTCGCTCTAAAATCACTTTTAAGTACACACTAAAAAAACACAAATTGTATGTCGATTGAACGTATACTTCAAAACAAAAATACAATATTTTCCTTTTAGATATATAATGAAATCATGTATGATTTTTTTAAAACATAAGATAAGCAAAGGTTGCTAATCAGATGGAGTTTATTTATAGCTTTTCATGTCCTCATAGCCTGATAAGCAAATTGCACATCACACCTCAGTGGCAACACCTATCCCTTAACACTTATAAATAAAATGTGGATGGCTCATGCTAGCAACAATGGTTCGATGACACGTGTAGGCATCCTTAGGGACCATCAAGAATGTTTTTATTAGAAGTTTTTATTGTAAACTGAGCTCCAACATTTCTTTGTATATAGACATTTGAGTTTTCCAATAAGTGACATCGATTTTTTTTGACACATAGGTATTAATAATGTTGTTTTTGAAATAGATTATTTAGCTCTTTTTAATATGATTAGAAAATAACATACTACATACTCTCTCACTATGTGGATAGCTAAGGAGATCACGTTGTTACTTCAAAATAAATATTGCACGGCTTCTATCTGTCTTTTGCCAAGAAAAACTCACACAATAACTCAATACGGTCATTCTTCTAGTTTTTCTTTCAGTGTCCTAGATCAAGCTTTCCCTTTACTTCTGTCTATGTTAATGTATGATGCTGGATGGTTTAATTCTCATCTTTTAGATTAATAATATTATGCCTTTGTTATAAAAAAAAATAATAAAAAAGTAAAAGCTGTTGTCAATTGTTAACAACAAAATTTAACTGTCTGTTCTATTTTTAGAGTGACTTCACAACCCACATGCTGATGTTTTTTCCTATTAACAAATCAACATATCAAAAAAGAAATATTTATAAAATCACCTTTTTATCCTCGTACAAATATTAAAAGTTTTTATATTGGTATACTAAATTTTTTTTTTTCAGTTTTTCGGTAGAGAGTTTGTTCCGAAAAATTTAAAACCCCAAATTCTCCTAAATTTTTTCACAAATTTAGGAGAACTTTTTCACAAATTATCCGATAATTTAAGTTTACAAGCTTTTGTATTATAAGTTAAGTTTTTTGGAAAAAAAATTCTTACCGAAAAACTTGAATTATTTGTTCCAAAAATCTTTAGATGGTAAAAAAAAAAACAGAAATTTGAATTTATAAAATAAAAAAAAAATTCAAAAAAAAAATTGACATTTTTTTAAAGTATGGAAGTATAAATACAACAGTGAAGGTGTAGAATAAAGTTTTCATGAGAAATAACCCATTACCAATAGCAGACCAACTGATCAATTATAGACTGGGTCAGCCCATTCCTTTGAAAAACTTTTCTTTTTCACATAGCCTTTGAAATACTTATTGGACATTGTCACGCATATAAATAGTTAAATCGATTTGTCCAAAAAACAAATTAGAACAATTGAATTTCATACTCCATAGTTGTATTTCTACCTCTATTTTTGTCATTTTTTGAATGAAATTTCTAAAATATCATCCTACAATTTTAGAAAAAATTTCATATGTAAAATTTTCTCTTTTTTTTTTTTATATATATCGAAAATTTCATTTAAAATTTGTTCTCTGTTTATTTTATATATTTGAGATTTTATTTCGAAAATTGATGAAATTTTTGGTATATAAATTTTTTTTACATGTTTGAAATTTTGAAAATAAATTTTTTATTATATCAAATCGTTTTCTCGCTTTTTTATTACATACTTGAAAGTGAAGATTTGATGAAGAAGATATGAATATTGTTATGAGTTTTTTAATTTTCTCTTTTTAAAAATAAAAAATTAATAAAGAAAAAAAAGACAAACAATTATATTTGTGTTGATGGTGTTCCTAGTCACCTTAGCATTTTAGAAATTGAAAAAAAAAAATTAACTTTAGCACATTTTAAAAGTTAATGAATCGATTGAGAAAAATAAAATATAAGAAATATTACAACTAAATATTATAAAAGATTAAAAATATAGTTTTACCTTAAAAACAAAATGTGTTCTGAAGTGGATTTCAGTCCAACAATGCCATGAATTGGGTATATAAATCCAATTCGTCAAGGTCCAATACTTTTGCATAGGTCCATTTAGGCGAGTTCTAGCCAAATACGGCATCAATAATAGGTGATTTTGATAGCTTCACGTCTATTTTGAGATTAATTGAATTAAATATTCTACTTTTTAAAAAAATCATTGAAATATCTTACTTTAAAAAATATATATTAAAATTCACTATTTTTTTCTTTTCACATATCATAACTTTAAAAAATACATATTAGAAGACGCTATTTTTTTTCTTTTCACAAATCATATTTCGGTCATGCGATCTCTTCAAAAATAATTTATTTTGAACTCAATTTACACGTTAAATTGTTGTAATAGCTTGTTCGAAGCATGAAACACCAATCCGGTATTTTTTTTACTAAGATTTTTTGAGAATAAGATAGTACACAGACTTTGTAAAATTTTATATGGTAGTATAAAGTTATTTATTTAACCTTTTAAAAGCAATACCTTTACACTCAAAACGGTTTTTTACATTATTACTAAAAATTCAATCTATTTTTTTTAAATAACCTATATTCATAATTAATTATCAATTTTATTAGAAATATAAGTTAAAACTATGAAGTCTTTATCACTCAAAGTCCTCCAAATCATTAATCAGGTGTTATGATATATTTTTTGAGTTTCTAGTTTTGAATTTGAGATAAGAGATTCAAGCTAATAAATAATATGACATTTCTTTAAAACTTTTATTAATTAAATTTTCATACCAAATTAAAAAAAATTATAATAAAAACTAAATAGCTATTAAATTAGAAAATGTATAATGAAAATAAAAACTAAATTTATATTTTAACAAAAACATAAAAAATAAAAAAAAATAAAAGTAAAGCTGGAAAACCCTTGTCAACATAACTAGATTCACATTCACATTCACATCTTTAGAACAAAAAGATTATCGAATAAGTCAGGTAAGGACGTATTCAACAAATTTCATAATTCTAGAATTTTCACATCTACCCTCCCTCCTACGTCATCATATGTGCTGCCTATAACCACCACAGATTTACAAACACACATACATCATTAACCAAAACATTCCGACAAGACCGTTACAAAATCTCGCCGTGCCGGAAAATCCTACATAGCCTGCAACGACTCCGACCGCCACAACATATCACCAGGTTCAGCATAATCAAACAACCCATCAATCGTTACATAACCTCCCTCATTCTCGTTGCCGTCATACCCTATAAACCCAAACGCTTCATTGTTTCGGATCTCTTCTTCAAACCAAAAGAACCCGCTCAAATCAATCCCATCCGGGCCAACCCGACCCGACTCGTGTATTTCAGATTTCTCAACCTCTTCGTTGGTTAACACCGTCGGTGGTAAACCAAGTTCATCATCCGACGCTTCCAATAGGTACCCTAGGTTCGGGTTAAACTCACCCGACTCGGGTACAAGGTTCGGGTCCGACCCTAAACCCGAAGCAAGTATTTCATCTTCGAAGCTTTTGATGACAGAATCGAGACCTTGTACGGTGGTACTGGTTTCACGCTCCGTCACATTATCTGTTTCGTCTAGAATATTAAGAATCTCATCATTCATCTCGTTGACCTCAGACGAGTCAGGTTCATCTCGAACGAGTTTTGAATCGTTCGAGTCAACAAATGACTCGCTCGAGTTAACACGTGTTAGGTGAAACATGGACGAGTTATCATCGGAATCGGAGTCGACTCGGATAACTCGCTTGGAGTCGTGCGAGTCGACCTCGGAGTCATCTCTGACTCGCTTCCTTGTATCATTTTTGCATTCCTCCATATATTTTAATATATATATATATATATTTTAAATTGGGTGAGAGTGGTGTTGTAATTAGAGTGTAGAGAGAGAAAATGAAATAGTTTTGATGGAGGGATAAAGAAATGGTGGAGGTATATATAAGGGTGGAAAAAGGAGCTAGGTTAGATATAGGGTTACGTTAGTTTAATTATTAATTCATTAACAACGGCAGAAAGAGACAGGCGCGTGAGTATAGCAGAAAATATCGCATCCTATATCTGCAACTGCAACACTGCGTACTTTTTTCAATAATTAACCAAATTGTTTTCAAATCGTAAATGTTGAAAAATTTGTAAATTCATTATACATATACATAAATTATTAATAATTAATTTAATCTATTTGTTTAAAAAAATTTAAAATTTTTTTTTATAAAATTTATCTTTTTGATATGATAATTTTTTAAAAAATTATAAAAATATATTTTAAATAATTTATTTTAAAGTAATAATTGATCTGTTACAATTATTTTAATAATAAAATTTTAAGAAATGATGGAAATAAAAAATTATTTTCGAATAATTATTCATAAAAATTATTTTTAAAACATTTTTTTAAAAAAATGTTATTTTTATTGCATTAAATCTCTAATAATATTAACAGATTAGTCTAAAATAGTTTGTATTTTTATATATGTTTAGTCAAGTGTTATTAGTCGAAACCTATATTTTTATATAGTATTATTTTATTTTTGCAAATATTTTGTATGAAAT
>JBBPBO010000005.1:1400818-1464513 GCA_037974295.1 Cicer cuneatum
TATACAATTTTTAAAATACTGTTATATTTTTGTATTAATGAGAGTAAAAAATTCATCAATAACAAATATGAATAATTTAGTAAAATAATATTTCTCTTATAATTAATTTATTTTTAAATATGTGGAAAAAAAAAATTAAACAACACTTACCGTAAGATTTTTAATTATTATACCTTTTAATATATGTGCAAAAGTATTCATAAAAAGACAAAGATAGAGTAATAAATGATACATTTAAATAGAACTCCTTTAAATTATAAAAAATAAAAATGTTAACAAATATCTCAAAACACTTGTTAGAAAGTTAAACAAAAAAATTAAAAATTGAACACTTAATATATTAAAATGTTAAAAAGTGATATTTTTTTTACGATAACCACTTCTTTTAATTTTTTTTAATAAGTATTACTTAAATTTTTAACAATAAAATTATTTAAAGATAAAATAAAATATAAATATAATATCGTATAAGATATTATTATAATTATATTTTATTTTTTTATAAATAAAATATTAAAATATTATATTTGTATAGTCAATTTGTATTATAATGATATTATTAAAATTATAAACAATGTAAATATCCAAAAGAAAAAGTTGGATTTAGAATGCTGTTAGTTTTGCTGTGGGAACCACTAGTCATTATTGCCGGGCAATGAGGGAAGATTTTTTGGATGTTGATTTTTAGGAATTTAATTAACTAAATTTGAATGTGGTTTGAAGTCCGTGTGTGGGTCCTACGTTGCAGGAATCATGTGGTTGGTTTTGTGAAAAAAATAAAACTTTTTTTATGGTTTTTCTTAGTTTTGGGGGGTTTGAAATTTTGGAGCGGTCCCTAGTCTTGTACTGTCCCACCGATGAAGGAGCGCTGTTGTTGTATTCGTTGTTTTACTTTCTTGTCTGTTTTTTTTTTTGACGTAATGTTTTAATATTCTAAATCTAACTTTAAACCGAAGATTTTTTTTTGTTTTGACAAATTCCTCGTGATTTTTCAATCTTCTAGTAAAAGGTTTTTCAAATGGACGTTACTGTGGGTTGTCGTAATCCTATAGATCCACATGTCTATGGTCGTAAATTACTTCTCATTTATTTTTGTCTCTTTTGACTACTATCCGTATTTTGGGTGAACCATATCCCAAAGTGTTTCCTCTTTTACTCCGCAACAGATTATTAAAGGCAAAATAAATCGTATCGACGTGGTGTTTTGAGGTTGATATACTACCTTTAGATTTCATTACAAAACAAAGGTTAGATAAGTCTTTATACTGCTTTTCGGTTGTTATATTCTTATCTTACAAATAATTAAAATATATTTAATTATTCATCAATTTTTAAAAATATTACTAAAAAATTTTATATAATTTTTTTATTAATACATCAAAATAATTTTATATCATAATATTATATACAAAATTATTTATAAATATAAAAAAAATCAAAATTATCAACTTTTAAAATAAAATGATTAATTTTATAAATTAATAAATATAAATAGACTAAAAATTATAATTAAATCTAAATAATAATATCAAAAAGTAATAAATTTTATTAACTATTTTGATATGAGTAAAAAACCAAAAAATTACAATAAAAAATCTGTGGGTGGAGTAATTAATACTACATGATAAATATAAAATGGTCATTCATTTTAAAAAACATGTTTTATTTATAAACATATCATTTGTTATAAAACTGAGTGAATTAATTCTGCGAGAGACTAAAAAATGTTTTTATTTAATCAATAATTAATATATTTCACGTGTTTTTTGTGAAAAAATAAAATATTTCTAAAATTAATTTCATCTCAAATATATTACTTTGATATTAATTATAAACAAAATAAAATAAAAAAATTAATATATCTAATTTAAATTAAAACTAAATATATTATTTTTTAAAAATTTATTTTTATTTATATTTAAGATGAAAGTAATAGATAAATTACATCAACTATCTTTTGCAGACAAGTTTCAGTGTCTATACTATTGCAGTCCCCAAACATGACAGCTTTTATTAAATGAGAAAAAAGAGATTACTGATCACACTAGAATCCAAATACCTGTTTACGAGGCAGCCAATTGTTTGTTACCGACGAAACTCGTTTCTTGTCAGATTGTTGTTTTCCTCTATCTCAGTTTCTGACCTCGTTGGCTTCCACGAGTGCTACTCCTAGTTGTAAAAAACTAGACAAAATTATAGTATTTTTAATATATTTTTTTATGAAGGTAGCCAATCTCCGGTATCATATATTAACCGATAATGTAAAAAATGAAACAACATACTTAATAACAGTAATAGAAAATAAATAAGCAAAATCGTGTTGAAGTGATATATGTGCACATTTCTTTCTTTCACGAGCTAAAGAGTAGATAGTCGCAACTGAAATCGGATCTCTAAGTGCATCACGAATGTCTTTTAAAATAGTTATGAGAAGATGTAATTATTTATCTTTGGTTATGACAGTTTGATTTTTTGTAATGATTTTTTTTTCTCAAATTCTTTAGTTATAGGAGTATGTTTTTAAATGTAATCTCCTTTGTCTCAATTCATCTAATAAAATTGAAATATTTAGTTCAAATTTTGAAATAGATATATTAATTTTATTTAATTATATTTATTTATATTTGTGTAGTATATGAATTTTGAGTAAACTATCATTTTAGTTTTTGAAAATGTATGGTATTATTACTTTGATAATTGATTTAGTCAAAAATTTAAATTAATTATTAAATTGTCAAAATAATTTTCGAAAGATATAACTTATTATCATAATAATAATTGAAAGATACAACTTTATTCGGGAGTATTGAATTAGAAATTTAAAAGACAATTTTTTCATAAAAAAAAGTATTCCAAGATTTTAAAAGATTATTAAGATTTGTAAATTGGATTTCAAGTAATTTTATCATAAGAACTTGTAGGAAGAACTTATAGGAGTTGAAGAGATTTTTTGCATTTACAATACTTCAAATGACTCAATGAATTTTAAGCAATAATTGAAGATAAATTATTGAACACATTTTCTAATACAATGTTTGCAATACATTTTTTTTGAATTTGTTAAAATATAAATTATTTCCACCAAATTAAATTCCACATATTTAAAATTAAGGCAATTATTTCACAAAATAAAATTTAGGCAATGTTATTCTATCAATGTAATCTTCAATTATGCCGAAAGAGAATAACAATTTATTTTATTTCAATGATCCCTACCATATATGCAACATTTTCATATAGTCGAGACCGTCCACTGGGGCTTACGGCCTAGCATACGTCGTTCATATTAAACCAGACTTCCTTTTTAAACAAAAAAGACTAAGACTTCTAAAAAAATCTATTTAGTTAAAAAGGGCCGACTACAAGCCACATAATAAGTTTTTAGGCCTATTTAAATAAATATAAATAATTTTTTGTTACTACTATAATTATTATATTACATTTTGATATTTTTGTTATATATTCAACTTTTAGTAATTTACGCATACTAATCTCATTTAGTTTTTGTTATATTTAAATGTATTATTATAGAATATAATTTAAGTAGAATGTATATAAAGTCATATTCTTCAAATTGTGATGTTAAATATTAAAATAGAATTTGATTTCATTGACATATTAACTTGTTAATCTATTTAAATATATGTTTGATTATTTATTCAAAAATGTTAAAATGAATTAGGCTTTTAAGTAAGCTAAAAGACCAGACTTCTATCAAGGTTATACTCATGCCTAAAAAGTAAGCCTATGACAGGCCACAAGCCAGGCTTAAACCTTGTATTTTTTTGAAAGGCCAGACTCAGGTCTAGTAAAACATAACTCAGCTCAACCTATTCCCACCTCTAATTGAGAGTCGTTGTCACAATATGTATTACTTTGTAAATTATATCACACACTCAAATTTGAGTATCCCAAACCTTAAAATGGAGTTAAAGTGATGTAATTTGAAAAAAAATTCTTCTACTAATTTTGTTTACTTATTACATATAATATAATATGGGTAAAATAATATAAAAATTTAGGTTTGGTTTAGATCGTTAGAGAGAAAATGAGAATATATAGAAATCTCATGTTGTAAGAAAATATTGTTGAGAAAAAATCTCTTTTAATGATAACAAAATTATCTTAAAATTATGATTACACTAATGCGTGCATTTAAGTATTGTACTAAGAAAGGAACATGATCCAAAGATCGCAACCTCCTATCCAGAAGAATGAATGCATGCACGAAACAAAGCCGTTAATTCCTGAAGCAGAAAATCTGAAGTTAAAACACCAGAAGCAGAACATCTGGAAAACAGAAGATCTAGAACAGAAAACCAGAAGCAGAACTTCTGGAAAACAGAAGCAAAACATCTGGAACAGAAAACCAAAAGCAGAACATCTGGAAAACAGAAGCAAAACATCTGGAACAGAAAACCAGAAGCAGAACATCTGGAAAATAGAAGCAAAACATCTGGAACAGAAAACCAGAAGCAGAACATCTGGAACAGAAAACCAGAGGCAAAACATCTGGAACAGAATTCCAAAAGCAGAAAACCTGAAAGTTGAAGACACCAGATAATGCATCTAGAAGGTACAAGAGGATGCATCCTGAAATCTCCAGAGGATATCTTTGCTGGCCCATATCAGAAGGAGACATGGACCAGACCATAAGGAAGCCTGGATCCAGACCAGAAGAAATAATAAGTCAGACCTATTCAAGAAGTTCATCTGACCAGAAGATGACATGACAGTGAAGTGAAAAACAGCCCTGAATTAATCAGAAGATAAGCTAAAAGGTCCATACTGAAAGATTGTTTGTCCATAATTAATCCAGACCCAATTCAATGTTGGCCAAGATCAGAAGATCAGACCATGGCCCAGTGTTGGTCGAAATCAGAAGGTCAGAATGAATGGCCCAGTGTTGGTCGAAATCAGAAGGTCAAAATGAATGGTCCAATGTTGGCCGAGATCAGAGGATCTCAGCAGACCAGTTTGCTAGTCCAGGTTGGCTGACATCAGAAGATGAAAATCAGAAATGAATATCAGAAGATATACATCAGAAGATGAATTTCAGAAGAAACAAATCAGAGGATAAAAAGATGAACATCAGAGGATAAAATTCAGAAGACGAACTTCACATGATAAACATCAGAAAATGAATACCAGAAGATACGCACCTGAAGATAAAATTCCGAAGACAAACTTCACATGATAAACATCAGAAGATGGATATCAGAAGATGAATATCAGAAGATGAACTTTATAAGGTAAACATCAGAAGACGGATACCATAAGGAGAACTTTAGACACCAAAAGGAAATTACCAGAGGATAAATTCTAGCTGCTCATTCATCCTCTTACATTAAGAACAACTAACAGTTCCAAAGTATCAAAAGCTGCATCATTCACGACCAGAGAAGGGTCATATCTTGGAATCAGAAAAGAGCACTGGCCAGTTGTTAAAAACACATGGAATGATCTAACCTCCTGGAAAGACAAGTAAAGAAGTAACCTCCCAAGTGCCAGGCTGTAAAAGGACAGAATGGCAAGGCTGTAAATTCAAAACAACAGTGAGGTTCATTACATCTTGGAAAAACGGTCAGAAAGGAAAATTTTCTTGAAGAGAAAGTTTCCTTCTCTCTATAAAAGGAAGACTGCTCTTCTTCAGCAAAACACAAGAACTACACGAGCAAAAAACAGAAAAATATCAAGAGGCTATCAAGAGCATTAAGATTTTCCTTTCAAGCTTTCTATAATCTTACACTAGATATTTGTTTCATCTTTGTAGAAAGTAATTCCTATGAAACTACTTCATATCATCTTTAGACCTTCAAGCGAGTAACACTTGAAAAGAAATCAGAAGGAAAGAATTGTAAGTTTGGTGAAGCTAAAGAATACACAGTTTGTAATCAACCTCAGTGAGAGGTTGATAGCTTTTGATACTTAGTAAAAAACTCACTAGAGTGTAAGGACTGGACGTAGCCTTCATTGGGTGAACCAGTATAAAAATTCGTGAGTCATTATTCTCTCTCTCAACTTTACATCATCTGATAAATCATCCTCTGAAAGAGGACAATAGTTTAAAACTGAAACATAATTTTTAAAACCTTAGATATCTCTATTCAACCCCCCTTCTAGTGATATTCTAGTTACTTCAATTGGCATCAGAGCAAGGTTCTCTAAAACTACACCTAACAGTGTAAGAGAAAAAGATCCAAAAAGAAAAAATGTCAAAAGCTAAGTATATCCCAGAAGGAGGATCATCCAGCAGACCTCCCTACTTCGATGGAACTGACTACTTCCACTGGAAAGGCAAGACGAGATTGTTTCTCATATCTCAACATAACAACATGTGGCCAGTGGTAGAAAAAGGAAATCATGTCATCAGAATCAACAGTGCAGATCCAACCTCTGACGAAAAACCTCAAACACAATGGACAACTGAAGAAAATGCCAAGGTACTTCTAAACTCTAATGCTAATTTATTTCTAACGTGGTCTTTGAGCAGGGAAGAGTATGATAGAGTTGAAGAATGCCAAAGTGCTAAAGAACTATGGGACACCTTAAAGATCCATCATGAAGGTTCAAGTCATGTTAAAGAGGCCAAAATTGACATGGGAGTAAGAGAGTTCGAGTTGTTTGAAATGAAGGAAGAAGAAACAATTGATGAAATGTTCTCAAGACTGACAATCATCCTCAACAACTTAAGGTCTCTGGGAAAAGAATACTCTGTCCAAGAGAGAATAAGGAAGATATTAAGAAGTTTACCAAAGGAATGGAGACCCATGGTGACTGCCATCACAGAAGCAAGAAATTTAGCCACCATAAGGTTAGAAGATTTGGTTGGAACTCTGAGAGCTCATGAACCTCTATTGCTTGCTGATAAACCAAGCAAAAAGGGAAAAATGATTGCATTAAAATCTAGTCAAACTGAAAGTCCATCCACCATAAACTCTGAAAATATCTCAAAAAGGGATAACTCAGAATATCCTCTTTCTGAAGAGGAGGATGAACTGGCTCTAATTTCCAGAAGAATCCAAAGAATAATCAACAGAAGAGGACAAGACAAAAGATCCTATCAGAAAGAAATGATTGACAAAAGCCAGATAACTTGTTATGGATGCAATAAAATGGGACACTACAAAACTGAGTGTCCTCTAAACAAAAGGAACATAAAAAGATTTCACAACAAGAATAAATCTATGATGGCAACTTGGGATGACAATGATGAATCATCCTCCGAGCAAGAAAAGGAAGAAGAAGCCAACCTTTGTTTCATGGCAAACTCAGAAGCAGATGAGGTAAGCATCACTGATTTATGTCCTTCTTGTGAAAAGTTAGAAATAGAATTTGATAGTCTCTTGAATGACTCAAACACTTTATCTCAAAAATGTGGTTTTCTTAAAAACCAAAATTATGAAATAAAGAAACTGAACAAGGAACTTCAAGCCAAGAATGAAGAATTTAAAAAAATCATTTTTGACTTGCAACAATCAAATAAAAAATTGTCTGAGCAACAAAACACCTTAAACAAAGTGAATGTCAAAATCCATCCTCCTGAAGAGGACACAGAAAAGAAGGACTTGAAAATCAAAGTTGAATAACTAAAAAATGACATTACCAACTTTGTCAAATCCACAGAAACATTTAAAAAAATTATGGGATCTCAATCTGGTATATTTGACAAAGCTGGAATTGGTTTTAAAAGTTCTCAAAAACAAAAACTATATGAAAATTTCTTTCTACCAAAGAACCTAGAGGATAGACCTAAGTGCACTTTTTGCAAAAAGCATGGACATACTATCGAAGTATGTCTTGCTAAGAAAAAAGCTGAAAGTAACAAAAGGAAATGTTCATTTTGTAATAAGCATGGACATCATGATTCCATTTGCTATCACAAAAAGAAAATCCTTACAAAAGGAATGACTAACCACCAAGGACCCAATTCTATATGGGTACCTAAGTCTCTTCTAAATTCTGACACAGGTACATCCTCTGATCAACAAAAGAAAGCCCTGGTTCTTGGATAGTGGGTGCTCAAGACATATGACAGGAGATAAGCATTGTTTTATCTATTTGGAATCAAAAGATGGAGGATCAGTTACATTTGGCAACAATGATAAAGCTCATATCAAAGGAACATGTATTATTGTTAAAAACAATTCTGCCAAAATCGAAAATGTTCAGTATGTTGATGATTTAAAACATAACTTGCTAAGCATTAGCCAACTTTGTGATAGTGGATTTGAAGTAATTTTTAAACCCACTCTATGCGAGGTCAAGCATTCATCCTCGGGTAGAGTTTTTATTCTCAGGCATAAGGAAAAAGAACTTATATGTCTTATATTTAGATGATTTACCTACTGAATCTTGTTTTATGGCTATTGAAAAGGATAAATGGATTTGGCACAAACGGGCTGGTCATACTAGTCTGAATACTATGTCTAAATTATCAAAATTAGAATTAGTTAAAGGTCTTCCAAAAATAAATTTTGAGAAAGACAAAGTATGTGAGGCTTGTGCCAAAGGAACACAAGTTAAAAGTAGCTTTCACTCCAAAAATATTGTTTCAACAAATCAACCTCTTGAACTTCTTCATATTGACCTATTTGGTCGTATCAAAACTCCAAGTCTTAGTAGAAAAAGATATGGATTTGTTATTGTTGATGACTTTTCACGATTTACTTGGGTCTTGTTTTTAAAACACAAAAATGAAGCCTCTGAGGCTTTTCAATATTTCTGTAAGAAGATACAAAATGAAAAGGGATCAAAGATTGTCTCAGTTAGAAGTGATCATGGGGGAGAATTTGAAAATGAGTCTTTCGAAATTTTTTTTGATGAAAATGGTATTTCTCATAAGTTTTCTTGTCCAAGAACCCTCAACAAAATGGAGTTGTTGAAAGGAAAAATAGAACTTTACAAGAAATGGCTAGAACTATTCTAAATGAAGCCAACATTGAAAAATATTTTTGGGCTAAAGCTATCAACACAGCTTGCTATGTTTCAAACCAAGTTTCAAAGAGAAAAATTTTAAACAAAACTCCATACGAACTTTGGAAAGGTAGAAAACCAAATATTTCTTATTTTCATATATTTGGATGTTACTGCTACATCCTAAATAATAAAGAAAATTTGGGAAAGTTTGATCCAAAATCTGATAAAGGTATATTTTTGGGATACTCCACATCTTCACAAGGTTATAGAATCTATAATCTTAGAACTCAAACTGTGGAGGAATCCATGCGTGTTATTTTTGATGAATGTGATGACTTGTGTTTAGAAAACACAGATAAAAATGAAGAAGATGAAAATACATCCTCTAAAGTTCACAACCCAAATGAGTAGGACATTTCTGATCCAACCTCTCAGCAAACTCCAAGAGGATGGAAGATTATAACATATCATCCTCCAGATCTGATCATAGGTGATACTGCTGATGGAGTTAGAACAAGGCAATCATTGAGAGAAGATTCAATCAACATGGCCATGATATCTCAAGTTGAACCAAAGAACATTGATCAAGCCATAAGTGATCAATCATGGATGAATGCCATGATGGAGGAACTGTCTCAGTTTGAAAGAAACAAAGTGTGGAATCTTGTGCCCCATCCTCTGGAAAAATCCATCATTGGAACCAAATGGATCTTCAGAAACAAACTGAATGAGGATGGAGAGGTCATACGAAATAAAGCAAGATTAGTGGCACAAGGTTATAACCAACAAGAAGGAATTGATTATGATGAAACATTTTGCACCAGTTGCAAGACTCGAAGCAATCAGAATCCTCTTAGCTTATGTCACACATAAAGGAATAAAACTATATCAAATGGATGTCAAAAGTGCCTTCTTGAATGGATTCTTAAATGAAGAAGTGTATGTTCACCAACCTCCTGGATTCAAGGATAAAAAGAAACCAAATCATGTGTACAAGCTCTCAAAAGCTCTTTATGGATTAAAGCAAGCTCCTAGAGCTTGGTATGAAAGGTTGAGTTTCTTTCTAAAAGAGAATGGCTTCTCAAGAGGTCAGATTGATACAACTTTGTTTAAAAAGATTCATAATGAGGATATGTTAATTGTTCAAATTTATGTGGATGACATAATCTTTGGATCCACAAATGAGAAAATGTGCAAAGAATTCTCCAACCTCATGCAAAGCGAGTTTGAAATGAGCATGATGGGAGAATTAAAATTCTTTCATGGATTACAAATAAAAAAATTAGAATCAGGAATCTTCAATTCTCAAGTAAAATATACCAAGGATCTCCTGAAAAAATATAACATGAATATTGCAAAATCACTTAGCACTCCTATGCATCCATCATCCTCACTACATCAAGATGATGAAGGAACCTCCGTTTCTGAAAAAGAGTACAGAGGAATGATAGGATCCTTGTTGTACTTAACAGCCAGCAGAACTGACATTGTGTTTTCAGTAGGTATGTGTGCAAGGTTTCAATCATCCCCTAAAGAATCACACCTCACTGCAGTAAAAAGGATATTCAGGTATCTAGTTGGAACCACAAATATGGGAATTTGGTACAAAAAGGATTCAAATCTTGATCTTCTGGCATATTGTGATGCTGATTATGCTGGTGACAAAATTGAGATGAAAAGTACAAGTGGAGCATGTCAATTTCTGGGCTCATCCCTCATTAGTTGGTCATGTAAAAAACAAAATACCATAGCTCTCTCCACTACAGAAGCTGAATACGTTTCTGCTGCTCAATGTTGCTCTCAAATTCTTTGGGTAAAAAATCAAATGGAAGACTACTCTTTAAGGTACACGAAAATTCCCATCCTTTGTGACAACAATAGTGCTATTAATCTTTCCAAAAACCCTATTCAACACTCTATATCTAAACATATTGAAATTAAACATCATTTCTTAAGAGATCATGTTCAAAAAGGAGATGTCGAATTAATTTTCATTGAAGCTGAAAATCAGTTTGCTGACATTTTCACCAAACCTCTCCAGGAGGATCGTTTCAAAAAAAATTTAGAAAAACTTTCCATTATAAATCTTTCAAAAATTGTATAAAAATAAGATTTACAAAACTTTAAATCATAATGTTATTTTTATTGTTTTATTACTCTTAAGAAAAATAAATCTGAGGATGAACAACTCAGAAAAATCTCTATACTCCTCCAAAATTTGAAAATTTGCAAAAGTCAGAGGGAGGCAAGTCAAATCACTGCTGATTACACTCCTTTCTGCAAAAAGGTTCCTCGATTCTCAAAATGATCCAAACCCTACCATTTCCTCATACAAACCAATCAACATGGTCCATCCTCCTCTATCCACTCAACCATTTTCAAAAGCCAGAAAAACATTTTCTCAAAAAACTTTCTCATCAACTCCTTCTAGACGATCATCACGAATCATATCTGGAAAAATACCATCAAAACAATTCATTCAAGACAACACTGTTCATGTTATTGACTCAGATGATTCTGAGGCAACACACTCTGATTCTTCAAAAACTCCTTCCTCCAAACCTACCAAAATAGCAACTTCAAAAAGGAAAGTAACTGCAAAAAAAACTTTTTACAACAATGGCCACCTTTCATCAAACTCTGGCGCAGTTTAGCACTCTTCTAGAATGGATCACAGCACACCTGGTCAAGACTGTTGCTCCAGAAGCACAACCTCCAGTACCCTCTGTTCATCCTCCTCCACCACTCTCTCGTCCCTCAACCTCCTCCTCGTCTGATGATTCATCTCCTTTCGAGTAGACCACCATCCTTTGGGCCCCGCTGATTTTTTGCTGTTGACAAATTTGGGGGAGATAGATTAAAATTAAAATTAAAATTTTCAATGATTAGGAACTTTGAAAAGAGGATGCTTTTTGAAATTATCATAATTCAATCCTCTATGTTTTTTTTCTCTTGAATCACTTTTTTGTATGATCTTCTTATAATCAATATAAAGTATTCGGATTGGTTCAAAATCTTTAAATTATTTTATGCACTTTCTGAGGGGGAGCCCCTATTCCTTTCAGCTCATACTGAGGGGGAGCTTCATACTCAAAAATAGCACCTTTACAATTTTATTTTAAATAATCTAAAGAAATTTTGTCATTATCCAAAAGGGGGAGATTGTTGAGAAAAAATCTCTTTTAATGATAACAAAATTATCTTAAGATTATGATTCCACTAATGCGTGTATTTAAGTATTGTACTAAGAAAGGAACAGGATCCAAAGATCGCAACCTCCTGTCCAGAAGAATGAATGCATGCAGGAAACAAAGCCGTTAAATCCTGAAGTAGAAAATCTGAAGTTAAAACACCAGAAGCAGAACATCTGGAAAACAGAAGATTTGGAACAGAAAACCATAAGCAGAACTTCTGGAAAATAGAAGCAAAACATCTGGAACAGAAAACTAGAAGCAGAACATCTGGAACAGAAAACCTGAGGCAAAACATCTAGAATAGAATTCCAGAAGCAGAAAACCTGAAAGTTGAATACACCAGATAATGCATCCAAAAGGTACCAGAGGATGCATCTTGAAATCTCCAGAGGATATCTTTGCTGGCCCATATCAGAAGGAGACATGGACCAGACCAGAAGGAAGCCTGCCAGAGGAAGACTGGATCCAGACCAGAAGAAATAATAAGTCAGACCTATTCAAGAAGTTCATCTAACCAGAAGATGGCCTGATGTAAGACCCTTAATTTTTAATTAAAATTATGGAATTAATTTTAATTGTATTTTGGGGATATTTGTAAAATATTTAATATATGTATGTTTGAGTGAATATATATATATATATATATATATATAAATATTTATTTTGGAAGAGGAATTAAAATTATTGGATGAAGAAGTAAATTAATTTAATTTCAAGTAATTAAATTAATTGGACAATTAATTAAGGATTAGTGGTTAATTAAAGGATTAAGTGCTGAAATGATATAGCATTATTTTATTAGTATTTTAAGAAGGAATGCACTCAAGTAGTTCTATGAGTACACGGCAGGGGGACTGAGCAAAGACCAGAACACCATCCCTCCCTTCCTTGTTGCCATACTGCATGTAATAGTAACTCATTTTTCCCTCCCATTCTGCCTCTGTTTTCTGCCTTCCCATTTCCAGTCACGGTTATAAAAGAGGAAGAGAGAGAACTCTTCAAAGTATCATTGCTGAAACATCCAAGCACTGAAACACCAAAACCCCAGTACAAAAGTTAATCCCCACCCCATTACGGAGCTAAAGAACCCAGTTTCGTAGCAGCAAACTCAGGCAGCAGTTTCACCGGATTTTGGCGCAGAAACGAGAACGAAAACAAAGACTTGAGCAGAAGCAGAACACACGACAAGGGTAAGGGCACCTTCCATCTTTTAGTTGCATTAGGGCTATAAATGCATGTTATTTCAGTTCTGTTTTGAAAGAAAAACATGTTCTCGAAATGACATATTGAAAAATGAAGAAAATGCATTTTTGTTGATATATGATGATTCTGTGTTGGCTGTTGTTGGTTGAATGCATTAATGCTGTTTTACTTGTGTGAGAAAACTGAAGATGTCTTGCATGTTATTTTAAAGATGGTCAAAATACATGTTCATAAAACTGTTTTGGAAAATAGTTTTAAAAATGCAAAAATGCATTCTGTTGGTGTTTTGGTGCTGTGTGATGATTTCTGTTTTTGTTGAAAACATTAGTCAGGATCTGATGTTTGTGAAGGCTGAAATGATATGCATGTTATTCTGATGTTTGAGGAAGCTGAAATGCTTTGCATGTTGTTCTGATTGTTTGAAAAGCTGAAAGGCAATACATGTTATTCTGATGATTTGAGAAAGCTGTGATGCTTGCATGTTTGTTCTGATGGTTTCAAAATCTGAATGATTCTGGTGAGTGAACATTCTGTTTTCTGGTTCTGGATGATTGGGGTTGGATCCTGATTCCATTTCTGTTTTGTGTGATTTTGGAGGTGTTGATGATTTAAACGGAAAAGGGATTTTAAATGAGGGAAGTGTCTTCTGGAAAAAAGTGTTGAATCTGTTCTGTTGTTTGGTTGTTGTTTTAAAAGAAAACAGTTTGAAAAGGGTTGAATCTCAGGAAATTTTCACTCGTTTTCGAAGGTGTATTCGAATATAACATGTGTGTATTCGACTACAACCTGTAAAATTTCTGTTTTACTTAAGTTTTCAAACTTGTATTCGACTACGAGCCCTGTAGTCGAATACAGAAGATGAATTTCTGTTTCTGGTTCTGATGATCCTTGTGTGGATCATACTGTTTCTATTTCTGGTTCTGATGATCCTTGTATGGATCATTTCGTTTCTGTTCTGGTTCTGATGATCCTTGTGTGGATCATTCTGTTTCTGTTTCTGGTTCTGATGATCCTTGTGTGGATAATTCTGTTTCTGTTTTGGTTCTGATGATCCTTGTGTAGATCATTCTGTTTCTGTTTCTGGTTCTGATGATCCTTGTGTGGATCATTTCGTTTGTGTTTCTGGTTCTGATGATCCTTGTGTGGATCATTTCTTTTTCTGTTTCTGGTTCTGATGATCCTTGTGTGGATCATTTTGTTTCTATTTCTGGTTCTGATGATCCTTGTGTGGATCATTCTGTGTCTATTTCTGCTTCTGATGGTTCTGATGTGAACCATTCTATTTCTGCTTCTGATGGTTCTGATGTGAACCATTCTATTTCTGCTTCTGATGGTTCTGATCTGAAATATCCTGTTTCTGCTTCTGATGGTTCTGATGTGAATCATTCTGTTGTTTCTGCTTCTGGTGATTTTGGCATGAACCATTCTGTGCTTCTTCTGATCAATTTTGGATGAAGTCTGGGCGAAGTCTGGGTTATTCAAAATTCGATTGTCATGCCATGTTCTGGTCAAATTATCTTCTGGATTACTTCTTGTTTTTGACAACTTATGGCCTGGAACAACTCTCCACATGGCAGGCTTCACAATGGTATGGTCCAATGAATATTCTGATATTTATTCCCTCTGATATAATCCATCAAAGATATCTTCTGGTCACTTCTGGACAAATATGGACTGTGTTGAAATTACACTGCCAGACTATGTTATGATTAGTATAACTTCTTGATTTCTTCTGATATTTGAATCATTCTTGTTTGGAGCAAGTCATATTATGGCAGGCTTCCCTCTGGTATTTTCCAGATGTTCTTCTGATTTTGTTTCTGTTATATATAATTCTCCAAAGTTATCTTCTGGTCGGTTTTGGACATTCTAGTTTATCTTCTGATAATTCCAGAAACGCATCTTCTGTAAATTCAGAATGTATCCTCTGATGGTTCTGTGTGAATCATTTTGTTTTACTTCTGATGATTCTGATAATCATCTTGTTTCTGCTTCTGATGATTCTAATATTAATCATCTTGTTTCTGCTTCTGATGATTCTGATAATCATTCTGTTTGTTTCTGATGATTCTGATGTTAATCACCCTGTTTCTGCTTCTGATGATTCTTGTGTGAGTCATTCTGTTTTGCTTCTGATGATTCTTGTGTGAATCATTCTGTTTCGCTTGTGATGATTCTTGTGTGGATCATTCTGTTTTGCTTCTGATGATTCTTGTGTGAATCATTCTGTTTTGCTTCTGATGATTCTGGTATAAGTCATTCTGTTTTGCTTCTGATGATTCTAGTATAAGTCATTCTGTTTTGCTTCTGATGATTCTGGCGAGTCATTCTGTTTTGCTTCTGATGATTCTGCTGTGAGTCATTCTGTTTTGCCTCTGATGATTCTGATTCTGGTTCTGTTTCTGATGTTGATCCTTCTGGTTCTGTTTCTGATGTTGATCCTTCTGGTTCTGTTTCTGATGTTGATCATTCTGGTTCTGTTTCTGATGTTGATTATTCTAGTTCTGTTTTCTGATGTTCTGGTGTTGATGATTCTGATTCTGGTTATGTTTCTGATGTTCTGGTGTTGATGATTCCGATTCTACTTCTATTTCTAATGTTCTGATGTTAATCATTCTGATTCTGGTTCTGTTTTCTGATGATCTGATGTTGATCATTCTGGTTTTGTCTTCTGTATTCGACTACAGGCATGCTGTATTCGAATACAGAATGTTAAAATTGCAGATTTTCACTAGTTTCAGCTTCTGTATTCGAATACAAGGGATCTGTATTCGAATACAGATTCGTGTTTTTCCAGAAACTCAGTTTTTAGCTTCTGTATTCGAATACAAGGAAGCTATATTCGAATACAGATTCGTGTTTTGCAGAAAACTCAGTTTTAAACACTGTTTTGTGAATTTTAAGAGTTTAGGGAACAATGGAAAGACTTGAGATGATTAAGAATGGAATTTGTGAGATAATGTGAATTGTTAATGATTGCTTGACTGTTTAATCATTGATGTGTTGATGATGATATCGATTATGTTGAGATGTTTTGAAATATGGTGGGATGGCATGAATTTTTATGATTTTGCATACTGTTTTCAGTGAAGAGAAAACATTGCAAGTTCATGCATTGCATAGTCAAGTGGTGACCGCGATGGGCCACAGAGTTGATGCGGTGACCGTGATGGGCCGCGAAGTTAAGTAGTAATCGTGGGTTATAGAATAGTTCTGCGTGTATTAGACGGTGTATTCTACTCGGACTACGGAGTGGTTCCGCGTGTATTAGACGGTCAATTCTATCCGTGCGAGGATTTAACTTCTCTGTATTTGGCCTGTGAGAGGCTAATACATGTAATTGTAGTGACCATGATGGTTATAGAATAGGTCCGCGTTTATTAGACGGTTTATTCTATCCGGGTTTAGAGTAGTTCCGCGTGTATTAGACGGTCTATTCTATCCGGGCTACGGAATGGTTCCGCGTGTATTAGATGGTCCATTCCATTTGTGAAGTCGTGCTGGTCTGTTGAGCGACTGCATTGGTGCTGATCTGTGAGACATTGTACCCTGGTCTTCAGGGCCGTTAAAGTCTGACATATATAAATCGTGCTGGTCTGTGAGAGACTGTACGTATGCTGGTCTGTGAGCGACTGCACCTTGGTGATTCCAAGAAAATTGTATACATGAGCATATACATATTGCATTGGGGGATTGACCGGTGGGTCACGATTGGATTATGATGATGAGTGGAAATTGAATGTGTGTGAGTACTGTTCAGAATCTGAATTTCTGATTTAATGATTGTGATTTGCTGAGGTGTTGTTTGTACTTACCACATATTTCATAATAATTGGCTGCTGTTTTGAAAAGGCATATATGTCATTAAATTTCAAATGAGGATTATTATTTTCCTCATCATTGTCATATATTATGCCATGAATATATGTGTTGTTGTGAGATATATGCTATGTGCTTATTTGTTAATTTCGGTCGGTGACCCTTGCTATTATATTGTGGACTTTGGGCTTTGCCCTCAGATGTTACCCGAACCCGTCCTACCGACGGATACACTAACGACGGAAGCGTCGTTAGTTTCCCCTGATCTTTACCTACGGAGTCTACGTGGACAACGTAGAGGGACGGATGGTTGGCTGAAGACGAGACTTATAGAGGATACGGTGGAGACCGTGCTACTGTAGCTTAGTGCATGATCAGTCTAGACTTTTGTATAGGGTCTTGAGTTTTGGGAAATGTAATTTTATTTTGGGAATTAATGTATTACTTTTTCCGCTGTATTATTCTGCACTCTGACACTGATTGGGTAATAACTTTTGAAATGAACTGATTTTATTTTAATTCCCTTGATATTAATTTTGGAAAACTCATTTTAATTATTTAAAAAAAAAAAATACACTCGCGCTGTGTTTTAAACTCGGGGTGTTACACCTGACAGTGAAGTGAAAAACAGCCCTGAATTAATCAGAAGATAAGCTAAAAGGTCCAGACTGAAATATTGTTTGTCCAGAATTAATCCAGACCAAGTTCAGTGTTGGCCAAGATCAGAAGATCAGACCATGGCCCAGTGTTGGTCGAAATCAGAAGGTCAGAATGAATGGCCCAGTGGTTGTAGAAATCAGAATGTCAAAATGAATGGTCCAGTGTTGGCCGAGATCAGAGGATCTCAGCAGACCAGTTTGCTAGTCCAGGTTGGCCGACATCAGAAGATGAAAATCAGAAATGAATATCACAAGATGAATTTAGAAGAAACAAATCAGATGATAAAAAGATGAACATCAGAGGATAAAATTCAGAAGACGAACTTCACATGATAAACATCAGAAAATAAATACCAGAAGATACGTACCAGAAGATAAAATTCAGAAGACAAACTTCACATGATAAACATCAGAAGATGGATATCAGAAGACGAACTCTAGAAGGTAAACATCATAAGACAGATACCATAAGGTGAACTTCAGACACCAAAGGAAATTACCAGAGGATAAATTCTAGCTGCTCATTCATCCTCTTACATTAAGAACAACTAACAGTTCCAAAGTATCAAAAGCTGCATCATTCACGACCAGAGAAGGGTCATATCTTGGAACCACAAAAGAGCACTGGCCAGTTGTTAAAAACATATGGAATGATCTAACATCCTGGAAAGCCAAGTAAAGAAGTAACCTCCCAAGTGCCAGGCTGTAAAAGGACAAAATGGCAAGGCTGTAAATTCAAAACAACAGTGATGTTCATTACATCTTGGAAAAACGGTCAGAAAGGAAAATTTTCTTGAAGAGAAAGTTTCCTTCTCTTTAAAAAAAGGAAGGCTGCTCTTCTTCAGCAAAACACAAGAACTACACGAGCAAAAAATAGAAAAATATCAAGAGGCTATCAAGAGCATTATCAATCTCCTTTCAAGCTTTCTATAATCTTATACTAGATATTTGTTTCATCTTTGTAGAAAGTAATTCCTATCAAACTACTTCATATCATCTTTAGACCTTCAAGTGAGTAACACTTGAAGAGAAATCAGAAGGAAAGAATTGTAAGCTTGGTGAAACTAAAAAATACACAGTTTGTAATCAACCTCAGTGAGAGGTTGATAGCTTTTGATACTTAGTAAAAAACTCACTAGAGTGTGAGGACTGGATGTAGCCTTCATTGGGTGAACCAGTATAAAAATTCGTGAGTCATTATTCTCTCTCTCAACTTTACATCATCTGATAAATTATCATCTGAAAGAGGATAGTAGTTTAAAACTGAAACAGAATTTTTTAAACCTTGAATATCTCTATTCAACCCCCCTTCTAGTGATATTCTAGTTACTTCAAATATATTTTTCTACTAATATTGCACTAAAAAGTCTTATAATTTCCTTTAAACCCATTTTAAAAAGCAATTCATTAAAATTTAAAAGTTGTTGAACACCACAATACTTTTTATAAATTGTAAAATGTCTTGATTGAATATCATTAGATTTTTTTAAAATTCAAACAATCATAATCAAACACCTCAAAATTTATTTTAATTAGATTAAAATCTTGGTTGAACACTTGAAGATTTGTTCATCACAAAAAACTCTTTCAAATCCCAATCAAATACATTTTTGTTACTCTTCAAATAGACTTTGACCATTATAGCGTCCTATGTTTTTAATAATTAAAATGGTGGTGTTTACCTATGAATTTTTTATGTTTGTTACCAAAGAACCATGTTACTTTCATTCTTTTTCACCTTGTTTTGAAATGGAAACAAATTTTTCGTTTGGTAAAATTAAGCTAATAGCTAAAAAACTTGTTGATAGCCAAAAAACTAGCGATAAGTAATAGCTGATGACTTATAGCTAAAAACTAATTAATTAAAATTAAAATGTTTGATAAATTTAGCATTTAACAATATAAAAAGACATAATTATTTAATTTAAAATAACAAAAAAATGTGACATTTTTATCCTATCTCTCATATGTATTATTTTACTCCATTTTTCTTTGTTAATCAATTTTCCTTCTTTACTTTTTTTTTTCTTTCTTCTTCTCAATATTCTCATCTATGCAATAACATAATTCTTCATATCTCACATGTCTAATATCATAATTTCATTTTTTTTAATTTCGTCCAAGTTGTCGCTTTTATATCATTTTATTTTTCAATTCGCCTTTTCATTAGAATTAGACTTGGAAGAGAATGCCTCGACTATGGCCTTTTATGATTGTTTTGTTATGATGTTAGTTTTGTTTTTTTTCCTTGTTTTGAGACTTGTTTTATTTTGTTGTTTCATTTGAATTCGCTATTTCATCTAACGGTAGCTTTTATTTTGAGACTTGTTTTATTCTAATGTTAGTTTTGTTTTGTTCTAATGTTAGTTTTGTTTTGGCCGTTAAAGATTATTTAATTATCATTTTTTTTTGGAAACTTTTTTGTGTTAATGGGTGATTTTGTTTTGATGATAATTGTTTTATTATTTGTGAAGTGTAAAAATAAAATAAAATTGGCAGATTGACATGCAAGCCTGCCAATTCTCCACGAGGTGGGATAAGGTTGAATTTTCGACTCAACCATCTGAATTAGTATATTACGTCCGTCTTATTTTTTGGTGGACTAATTCAAACGCGTCGACTCTTTGCCATTTATATTTGATACACTTGGTACGTTACATCATCAACTTTTAACATCATTTAAGTGAAATTTTAGATAAACAACCATCTTGTATTTACTTATTTAAGTTAAGAGATCAACTTGACTTTTTTATTGAACCAAATTAAACTTTTAAATTAAGATAAAGAACCACAAAGATATCTAGACCTTTATTGTTTTTTGATTTTTATTTTTTTATATTATTATTTATTGGTTTCATTTAGTCTATTTTTTTTTTTAAATATTTCACACATTTTAAACATATTCGATAATTATTGATCCACGATGTTAAACTTTGTATTGGACATATTATTTTAAAGTGGTTTCTAGTATTATCAGTAAAACGTTATAATTGCTAATCGGATCAATTGAAAAATAATTCAATATAAATCACATTTAATTAAATAAAATTATATAATTCATTTAAAGAAGACTTCAATTGAAGTGTATGTGTTATTTCTCCAACCGAACAATGACAAAATCTCTAATTAAAATATTTAATAAAATGCATAAATAAAAATAAAAGAGAATTAATTTAATTACAGTATTTAATTATTTATTTATTTTTTAATTTACGCGTGTTCAAAATTATGTGTCCAAGTATTATGTTATATAAAAATATCTATAATCTTTAGAAGGACAATTTTTATTTCAAAATTAATCCAAACCACTCCCAACTACCAAAATTCCTTATTGGAAAGGATCCCAAACCACATTCATGCATGTTCCCCATCACAATATTTCGAATTTCGTACATCGACCAAATCTGGAATCTTCTGGACTCGTGACGTTTTTTATTTTATTTTTAATAAAACATAATTTAAAAAATTAGAGATTTAATTTATCCACCTACTAGGCATGTGCATATGTTTCATGTTTGGTTCCACCCTCAAAACACTTTAGGAGCATGTTTGATTTTGAATACAAATTATTAGTTATATCTGTCAATGCACTTTAAAATAGGTCTAAATTGTTTTACACCATTAAACATCGATCGTAAAATTATTGATTGATGGAAGTTATAATAATAATATAAAATGATAAGGCTTAGATAACTATAATAAATACTTGAAAAGATAAAAAGTTATAAACATATTGAAACTTCTTTAAGTAACATGATAAATTCTAGTCATATTTAAGAATTTTTTTTTCTTTCATTGGAAATGGGTTATTTTGGGTTATTTTTGACTTAGAATCACCTACTTGTTTTTTCTTCTTTTTGTTTTAATTTAGATAAATGATTTTTTCTCGTATTGATTTTTTTTTTGTGTTATTTTCTTTGAGATTTTGTCGTCCTAGATCGACGTTTGTTTGATTTTCCGTATTGGTGCGGTATTCGTTTAATTTATCGTCTTGTTGCGGTGTCAATTTGATTTAGAATAACAAATCAACTTTGATCAATTATTAATTCAGCCAATGACTAAATCGTTAATGTTGCTAATCGAAAGACATGAATATTCTAATCACTTTAATTTTGCCAGATTATTTATATGCATTGTGTTGTTTTATACAATTAACTTGAATGTTGTGTTTATACTCCCAAATTCATCATTTTTGTTTTTAAGGATGTTGAATTTATGTTTGTATCATATGTACGATATTAATTTGAATGAATGAATATCGTTTTCTTTTTCTAAAAAACAAAAATCAACTTATATTTGATTTTGAGTTATTTGAGGACATATAATTGTTTTCTCAATCCATGCATAACATTCTATAATACTCTATTTAGAATGAAATATAAGTAAAAATAAAAATTGAAAAGTTGATGTATCTCACAGTAATTTAAAATCGGATATATCAACTTTTTATTTGACCATTTTTATTCATATTTCATTCCAAAAGAAATATTAAATGTTGTTGTTTATTTACTAAAATAAAATTTTGTATATTAAAAATTTAAAATTATTAAAATCTTATTTGCAATTTAGTACGACACTTGATAGATTAAATAGTTTTGTTTTGATAATCCATGTTCTTTGATTGCTCAGGACAACCAGTTTTATTTTAAAGATTGGTTTTGTTTCTCAAACTCTTTTTTACTCTTTTTATCTATCAACTTTGGTTCTTTTGATCTTCAACACGTATTAAAAAAATAATAAATTTATGTTGAACATACATATTAACAAATAGTAAACATAGATATGTTTAATTTTTTGTATCCTTCATTCATTAAATAAAAATAAAATTTCATTTAGTGCATGTTTTTGAAATTTTAAGAGTACAAAGAAAAAAAATATCATTAATTGTACTTTAATTTTCCAAAAAAACTAAAATTTTAAATAAAAATAAAATATTTAAATAATAAAAAATTCAAGACCGAAAAAGTAGTTATTTTCACCATCTTTTCGCAAAAGAACAAAACTTAGACCAAAAGCATTTCTAAGGGTACATTCTTTTGCGTGAACATAGCTTAAGTTTCCAATCTCATGTAAATTTTTTTGAAAAGGCCCTTGGTTAGTGAATGGAAACTGAAAATATCAAATGCATCTTTCACGTTCACCGCACCTTTGAGAAATGCAAGGCCAATAATATGGTGGTGGACCTAGAATAAATTTAGACAATAACGTTTTTAAGTTAATTTATAAATTATTAAACTAATTTATAAATTTGTTGAATTAAATAAAATGTGTTTGCATGTGAGAATAATGAATTTGATTGATAATGAGATGATTATTATTAATTGGGACTAGAGATAACAATATAATTCGCATTTGCGGAATAACTATTCGAAATCGTTTTGATTTAGGCATAAAAAATCCGCTTTAATTGAATGCGGGTACATGAATTTTTTCCGAAATTAAAATTTTGATGTGGGGACGGATGCATGTGTGTTGATATCTATCTTGCACTCGAATCCGTTCAGTTAGTAATATTATTGTAATTTTTAAACTTTATATACTTGTACATATAAAATATACTTTATGTTTTTTAAAATATTAAAATTAAAATTAAAATTAAAATATCATCTTTATAAAAAATACTTTTTTTTAATTTTATTATTGTCTACTAATTATTATTTTATTGTACTAATTATAATATATATGATTTTTAAATTTATAATTTTATATATATAAATGAATGCATGTGTGGATGGAGAAAATGAAATCCGTTGTGGATAGAGTGAAGTCTAAATTTTACACCACTAAAAATAAAAGCCAGTTAAATTTTCTTCTCCCTCGCAGTGTTGCCATGTCTATTGGCACGTGAAGCCCCGACTCCCAGCCATGGTACGTCCCACATAATTCTTCAGCACTCCACCTTCTTGATTTATCTTATGGCCCACCTTTATTTTGCTTTGCTTCAATAGATCTGTCCAAACGAACTTGTACGTATGCTTTAATGCATTTAATGTATTGCAGTTAATTGTGGGTAAACTATCACAGCTAGTGTACCTCAACACAATTGTTATATCACTTTGGATTATGATCCAATTTGGATTGAAGAGAACAGCTGACTTTGTTGAATTGATACGAAAGTTTGAATTCCTTGAAAGAGTAATATCTTTAAATATTTTGACACTTGAGTAAGTATTGATTTAAAAAAGAGTAAGAGTAAATATCCATTCAAAATGAATGAGAGGTAGTATAATAAAAATAATGTACTTTTTTTAAGTGAGGGAGACACTATTTATATATGTGAGAGTCTCAACGTGAGAGATAAAGACATTAAATAACTATCAATACAATAGAAGTGCTACTCAGAGATAAAGACATTAAATAACTATCAATACAATAGAAGTGCCACTATGAGGCCATTACAATTAGGTTCGGCCGTTGGAGTCTAAAAATTATAGTTATTTGTTATGGATCGTGATATAGAGTCGACATGCGAGATTAAATCACCCTTAGATAGTCCACAACGGATTCTTTTAAAAATAAAATGTTAGAAAAAAATTGAGATTGACATCTCTCTATTTTTTAAAAGAAGTGGACAGCTATATTTATTTTGTGGACAGCTATATATTTATCTTTAGATTAAATCTAGACTCTAGCACACGTGTTAGGACATATAAAGAAAAACCTCAAACTCCAAAATTAAAGAGAGTTTCATTCACATAATTACATAAGTTTTCCGATCTTTTGTTAAATTTTTATTTTGAGGAAACAATTTATCAATTATTTTTTTTTTAAAATTGTTTTCTAAAATTATATATTTTGTAAAAAAAAAATATATATTTTAATGAATAAATAATATTTCCGAAACTTATTTTTTTTATATAAAATGCACTTAAAATATTATTCGATAATAAAAAATGGGTCCACGAAAACCCCCCAAACTAAGGCAACAAAATATGACATAACAAAAGCTATATTTTATGGGGATTACTACCTGAGGCTTAAAGGCGTGGAAGGGGTGTATGACAGCTTTAGTTAGCTCTATTATACACCAAAATTATAATAATAAAGAGAATTCCATCTTAACTATATACTCACTCCATTCCAAAACTATTGATTTTTTAAGCTTTTCTTTTGTATCGAATTTATTAATTTTAATGTTTAACTAATTAATGTATTTGACTTTGTAAACAAAAAAGTCTTTTACCAACTATATATAAAAAAACTTTAATCTCTAAATTACTAATTTTTTATTTTATAATTAAAAGAGATAAAAACTAATACTATGGAGATGCGGGGTATCGATCGCCGTACCTCTCGCATGCTAGGCGAACGCTCTACCATCTGAGCTACATCCCCTATATATTTATTGAGATTATTGTTTTTAATTGAAGGATATTTTTAAATGATAACTTTAAATATAGTAAAGTTAATGTAAATTTACTTATATTTGTGTCCTCCAAACATGTCTTATTTCTTTCCTTATATTTGAATTTGAATCTAGATGAAATATGTATTTATATTTCATAATCTATACACACTAATACTTTTTATTGCTAATTTATACATATTTACCCAGTAGTATTTATTTTGATGGATTTGGTGAGTATTTTTACCCAAGTATTGTTATCATTTTCCCAAACGAGATAAAACAATAGCATATATCGTTGTTAATTTATTTCTAAAACTTTAATTTATTAGATCTCTTGCTCTTTGCTATTGTGTTTGTTTACTTTCATGAACTCAGTTTGTTTTTTGATCGCTTTTTAATTGCATGAAATCTCAAACTCTTCCTCAGATACAAAATTGCATTTTTCGTCCAATAGTATTTCTTTCAAGAGTTTAAGAAGAAAAAAAATGTATGTGCCTACACATTCATGTGAGACTTAAAGACATCTTTTTTTAAATTTCATGACATGCGTTTCTTAAATTTTCACACCATGCCATTGTAATTATAGTTGACAAAACCAATTGACGGTTTTATTTATGAGATACTAATATTTCTTATTATATTTTTATTAAGTATTTTTAATATTTGTGTCGCTCTCTCTCTCATAAATTGAGAGAGTCAGCTAGTTCAAAAGTAGGATTGATCTTTTTGAACTTACAAAACTGAGTGTAGCTACCACCATTTTTCAGAAAGAATAATAGTTAAAATTATATGCTTCATTAAAGTCTTGGAATCAACAAAATCAATAACAATTTAGTAATAACAATTGCTGGTCTCTCTAAATCTTTCTTCTTTTCATATATGAAGGCGAAGAAGTATGGTTTCTCTTATTTATTTATTTAAATAAATAGATTTTACATTGATTTAGTTTCTTTTCATGTTTTTTCCAAGAGTTAGTTGTGTAAGTGAGATGTTATTTTGTTCAGATTATTAGATCAACTTCAATCTATTATAAATTTAATCAATAACATTAGTACTATTAATGTTATATATTCGAAGATATGAATATTTGAACACTTCGAATTAGTCATATTTGTAAACTTTTTTGATTTTTTTTCCGTCTTAGGCTGTTAATTTATATGCAGTGAATTTGTTCATATATTCATTTTTTTCGATTTTAACGATTTCAAATTTGTGTTATTTTTATTGGACTCTATTAATTTAAAATGAATGCATATTATTTTTTTCAAAAACATTGCTAGTAAGTCTTTAGATATTCCGCGGAGATGATTAAACATATTAAATAACATCATAATTCGGTGTAAAAATGGATATTACACTAGAAAAATGCTATTTAAGTACGTTTACAACTGTAGTTAAATTATCAATTGTAGCAAAAAAAATTACATGATCGATATTTATAGCCATGTATTTATGCAATACTCATTTGTATGTCTATTGCATCTCTAAATGTTTTTAATTTTGATTTCTTCTATTAATTGTCCTTTAAAAATAATTTGTATACTTCAATTAAAAAAAATGATTTTTATCCAAAATCGATGCCTAATATTCAAGTCAATTTTTTTTAGTAGTTTATTAAAACTGAACTTGAATTTTAAAAAAGTAAACTCCTTATTTCTTTTACCATGGTACTTAGTATTTAAAAATTAACTTGTTGAATTTTATTTATTTATTTTCACTCATGTTGAATTAAATTCATAAACAATCCCAGTATAATTAAAAACAAAAATTCCCCACTTATTCCCGAAATGGTATCAATATTGCAAAAGCGAAAAGAAATTGATCCCAATATATTTATATTATTCATTCCAAAAAACTTTGGATAAAATTTGATTATAATTAAAGCTGTGTAGAGAGAGAGTAAGTGGTGCAATTACTTGGAATATTAAGGTATGGATCCAATTTTTTCCACTCTATGTCACTTCAAAAAGTGCACATTAAAAAAAATACTCACGTATCATTCAGATGTATACTTCCAAACTAATTTTACATAAACAACAAAAATCGTTAATTTTGTTATCTTATCAAAATGATAATTGACATTACAAAATAATTATATAATAACTATTTGTATTTATTTTAGGTGTAAGATAATTTATAATGGTTATTGAACTCATTTCCAAACACACGTGGTTTTTCAGAAAAATGGGGTGGAAAAGTTGGGCTCTTATCAGCAAAAGGCCCAAAATTGCCAAGCATTGGGCAACTATGGTTTAGCAAACATAGCATTAATTAGAATCTGATAAATTATGGGGCAACTAAGGATCAAGTCACTTTTGAGGAAATGTCCCAATCAATGTTACACAAAATGAAATTTGTTAGTGTTTGCATTGCTCCACCCAGCCAATATTATATAGAATATTTCTTCTCCTATTTTCAATATTTTTAAATACACAAAAATATGCGTTTCGATTGATCAATTCGAACAAAATTTTGAAATTTTTAAAAACACTTGGGATGGGAAAATAAACTTTCTATTATATATGTGTATAATAAATTATGGTCTAAATTTTGTTATGGCCCAAATACTAAGTCCAAGTAACATATGCCCTATGTATTATGGTTGTTGCTAGCCATAAAAAAAAAAATAGATAAATTCCATTATGATAGTCATGTGTAGTTTGTTAGACTGTGCTAAATAGGGGCATTTGTGTTATGCTTAGCTTGTATAAAGAGGAAATAAGACACATTGTAAACATATTGAAGAAAGTTTATTTGTTCACTTAGCTTTGTGATGAACTAGAATAAAAATTCACTCACATATGAGTTGGGAGTGTTGTTGGGCCACACATTCAGCTCGGGTGTTTACTTTAGGAAGTAATTGTCAGATTAATTAGAAGTTTAATAGTTGATTTAGTCTTTTAGTTGGATAATAAACGTGGCAAATAATATGTTAGAATAATTAGATTTCAATTATGCTGTTAGAAGACCGAGTAAGCAGGCGCAGAATTCTACTTCTGGCCGCGTTTTTTGCTTCTGGTACTTCTGTTTTCCGTTTCGTCTGGTGTACTGTACCGGTTCGTCTGGTACTCCTGTCTTTGTATTTTTGGCTATTTAAAGGCTATAGTTTTAATGAATAAACAAGAAAGTTCAATTCCAAACATTAAGAACGTCATTCTAAGCATTTTAACAATTGGTATCAGAGCTTCGAAAGAGACCTGATAAACGTGAGAGTGTGTGTGGACAAGTGAAGTCCAGAACAAACACGGGAGTTTGAGCGAGTGAGTAAAACACAAAGAAATTAATATGACAACCTCATAAAGGTTTGTGCAGCCGTCCATTCCCAAATTTGATGGCCATTATGATTACTGGTCAATGACAATGGAGAATTTCCTTAGGAGCAAGGAGATGTGGAACCTGGTGGACGAGGGAATTCCAGCACCAACAGTTGGAAATACACCAGCAAGTGAGGCTCATAGAAAGAGTGTGGAGGAAGCCAAACTCAAGGATTTAAAGGTGAAAAATTTTCTGTTTCAAGCTATTGACAGAGAAATATTGGAGACAATCCTTAACAAGGAAACATCGAAAGCAATTTGGGACTCAATTAAACAGAAGTATCAAGGGTCCACGAAGGTACGAAGAGCATAACTTCAAGCCTTGAGGAAGGAATTTGAGTTACTGGCCATGAAAGAATGAGAGAAAGTAGATAACTTCTTGGGACGGACTCTAGCCGTAGTCAACAAAATGAAAACAAATGGTGAGGTGATGGAACAAAGTACAGTGGTTAGTAAGATACTTAGATCATTAACCTCCAAATTCAACTATGTTGTTTGCTCAATAGAGGAGTCAAATGATCTAAGTACCTTGAGCATTGATGAATTACATGGAAGTTTGCTAGTTCATGAACAGAGGATGTTGGGACAACAGGAAGAAGAACAAGTGTTAAAAGTAACATATGATGAAAGATTAAGCAGAGGCAGAGGCAGAGACATGAATAAAGGAGGACGAGGTAGAGGACGAGGCATACAAACTTTCAACAAAGCTACAGTTGAATGTTTCAAATGTCACAGACTAGTACACTTTCAAAATGAGTGTCCAGAATGGGACAGAAGAGCCAATTATGTAGAATTGGATGAGGAGGAAGAACTTCTGCTGATGTCTTATGTTGAGATCAACAAGTCAAAGAAAGGGGCAGTATGGTTTCTTGATTCTGGCTGCTCTAACCATATGACAGGAAACAAGCAATGGTTCGTGGAGCTGGATGAACAATTTAGTCATTCAGTGAAACTGGGAAACAATCTCAGAATGCCAGTGAAAGGGAAGGGCAACATCAGACTTGAAGTAGAAGGTGCAACTCAGGTGATCTCTGAAGTTTATTATGTTCCTGAGTTGAAAAACAATATGTTGAGTATAGGTCAACTACAAGAGAAAGGGTTAACCATCCTGATACAAAATGGAGAATGCAGACTTTATCATCCTAGAAGAGGACTAATCATGCACACACGTATGACCTCTAATAGAATGTTTGTTGTTTGAGCCAATGTTCTGATGGATACATCTTCTGCATGTCTGAATGTGAGAAGTGATGATACTGGTGACTTGTGGCATAAGAGATATGGTCACTTGAGTATTACCAGTCTGACTTTACTACACCAGAAGGAACTTGTCAAAGGACTTCCCAAGTTTTAGATTTCAACCTATGTATGTACAAGCTGTATGAAAGGGAAACAACATCGGAAGATCATTCCAAAGAAAAGCAAATAGAGAGCAACTTAGAAGCTACAACTTGTACACTCAGACATTTGTGCACCTATCACTCCAAAGTCATATGGTAACAAAAGGTACCTACTAACCTTTATTGATGACCTGAGTCGCAAGCTCTGGGTTTACTTTCTGAATGAAAAGAGTGAAGCTATCACAACATTTAAAAGCTTCAAAAATATTGTGGAGAAGGAGTCTGGTCTATCCATTTATGGACTAAGGACAGACAGAGGAGGGGAGTTCACCTCCAAAGAATTCACAGAATTCTGTAGATTCGAAGGTATCAAGAGACAACCGACTACAGCCTATACTCCTCAACAGAACGGAGTTGCAGAACGTAAAAATCATACCATACTTAACATGGTGCGATGCTTACTAGAAGACAAGAAGATGCCAACTCCATTCTGGCCAGAAGCTGTGAGAACAACATGCCACATTCTCAACCGAAGTCCAACTTCTGCTGTAAAGAATAAAACACCAGAAAAATGCTGGAGTGGAGTTAAACCTAATGTTGATCATTTCCGAGTGTTTGGATGTGTAGGAAATGTACATGTACCAGATGCAAAGAGGTCAAAGTTGGATGCTCGAAGTCAAGAGTGTGTGCTGATAGAGTACAATGAAGAGTCTAAGGGATACAAAATGGTCAACCCGACTACAAAGAAGGTGATAATTAGCAGAGATGTTGTGTTTGAAGAAGGGAAAAGCTGGGATTGGAGAAAAACAGAAGGAGAAGCTAAGAATGACATTCTTGACTGGAGAGAAGTTGATGAAGATACATATGCCTCTAGTGATGAAGAAAGTGAAGAAGAAGAAGAATCTGGTCAAAGTATTACTGCCAGTGATACTGCTTCTGGTCACAGTAGTATCTCCAGTGATACTACCACATCTACACTTCCAGAAAGAAGAGTCACTCGAGCTCCAAACTATCTTCAAGATTATATAAGTGGAGAAGGACTATCAGAAGAAGACGAAGAGGTACAAAATCTAGCTCTGTTTATATCCTCTGATGATCCTGTTCATTATGAAGAAGCAGTAAAATTGAAAAGATGGAGGGATGCAATGGATATGGAGTTCAATGCTATTGTAAAGAATGAAACCTGGGAACTTGTTGATGCACCAAAGGAGGCCAAAGTAATTGGTGTAAAATGGATCTATAAAACCAAATTAAATGAGAAGGGTGAAATAGATAAGTGTAAAGCTCGTCTTGTGGCTAAGGGATATGCACAGGAGAAAGGAGTAGACTATAATGAAGTTTTTGCTCCAGTTGCTAGGTGGGATACTATTAGAACAATGATAGCTCTGGCAGCAAGAAATGGTTGGACAATCTTTCAGCTTGATGTCAAAAGTGCTTTTCTTCATGGTGAGCTGAATGAAAATGTTTACATTACTCAACCTCCAGGGTATGTGATCAGTAGGGCAGAGAAGAAAGTATACAAATTGAAGAAAGCACTCTATGGTCTAAAGCAGGCACCAAGAGCGTGGTTTAGCAAAATTGAAAGCTATTTCATTAAGGAAGGGTTTGAGAAAAGCAGCTATGAGCACACCTTGTTCATCAAAAGAGAAGAAAAGAACAAGATCCTAATTGTAAGTCTATATGTTGATGATCTCATTTTTACTAGCAATATCCAGTTATGATAAATGAGTTCAAAGAGTCTATGAAAAAGGAGTTTGAAATGACTGATTTGGGCAAGATGAAGTATTTTCTGGGAGTTAAAATACGGCAAAACTTCAATGGCATTCACATTGGTCAGAAGAAGTATGCTGAAGAAGTTCTAAAAAGGTTTGGTCTGGAAAGTTGCAATGGAGTTAAGAATCCCATGGTTCTAGGAAGCAATAGACTAACAAAACAAGAAGATGGTAAGAAGGTAGATGCAATTTTGTTCAAGCAAATGGTGGGAAGTCTGATGTACATGACAGTTACAAGACCTGATTTAGCTTATAGTGTTTGTCTAATAAGTCGTTTTATGGCCAACCCTATGGAGTCTCACATGATGGCAGCCAAGAGAATTCTAAGATATATCAATGCTACTACTGAGCTTTGGTGTATTCTAGAAAAAACACGGACAATGACTATGCAGGGGATCTGGATGATCGAAAAAATACCTCTGGTTATGTTTTCATGCTAAGTGGAGGAGCAGTAGCTTGGTCATCAAAGAAGCAGCCAGTTGTGACACTTTCAACCACAGAAGCAGAATATGTGGCAGCTGCTTCTTGTGCATGTCAGTGCATTTGGTTGCAACAAATACTTAAACAAATTGGAGGCACACAGAGTAGATGTGTCAAGATACTATGTGATAACTCTTCTACAATAAAACTTGCAAAGAATCCAGTCTTTCATGGTAGGAGTAAGCACATTGATGTCAGGTTTCATTTTCTAAGAAATCTCACGAAGGATGAAATAATTGACATGGAATACTGTGGTACAAGTGAATAGTTGGCTGACATTATGACTAAACCAATAAAGCTGGAAGTGTTTGAGAAACTCATAAAAGCACTTGGAATGAAGTCAGCTGAAGAAGTAAACTGAAATGCCTCTGACATGTTCAGTTTAGGGGAGCGATTGTTGGGCCACACATTCAGCTTGGGTGTCTACTTTAGGAAGTAATTGTCAGATTAATTAGAAGTTTAATAGTTGATTTAGTCTTTTAGTTGGATAACAAACGTGGCAAATAATAGGTTAGAATAATTAGATTTCAATTATGTTGTTAGGGGACCGAGTAAGCAGACGCGAAATTCTACTTCTAAAGGCTCTAGTTTTAATGAATAAACGAGAAAATTCAATTCCAAACATTAAGAACACCATTCTAAGCATTTTAACAAGTGTAAGATTTGTTGGATAATGTTAGGGTGGCAAAATAGATCCATTCATCCAAATTCATGCAACCAATTTAAAGCAAAATTCGTCCAATTCATTAATTCTAGTGACAAATAACTAGTGAATTGCTTTAAAAAAAAACTAGTGAATTGGATCCATCCATCCATTTAACACCAACAATTATTCTCAATCCATCCATGTATTGTTTTTTTTAATACTAAAAACGAAATTTATTCAAATTAATAAAAACAATATAATTTAAAGTTGCTAAAATAACAAATGATAAATATGCAAACAAATTCGCAGCATAGAAATTAGTAGTATAAAATGGTAAAATGCATATAAATGTGGTAAAATATACATATATGATAAAATTAAAGTGTTAGAAATACACATGCCTATAGAGTTGCAACCTTGATGACACCAAAATCATTGATTGTAGGGATTCAAAATGTTGCACTAAGACCATGAACAAAATAATTGTTGGGGGAGCGTGTGACAACAACAATGGGCTAAACGTTCAAGATCTCTAAGACACATTGACACCACATATCAACCAAAAACCTTAAGGCAAATGAATATATGGGTCACCACTCTAATATATCTTATCCATTCCTAGTCGATGTGAGACTATTCACTCACACTTGAATTCCAACAGTAACATTGCACTTGAACAACAAAATTACAAATAAAATAAATGTGAAAACCACTTATTTAAATAAAAGTAACTTAAGACCTAAGAATACATTAAACTGAGCTAAACTTTGTAAAATTCAAGCTTCATAAATCAAAAAATTTAAAGAGTAAGTTTGGAATCTAGTCTAAATGTGTACAAAAGTTGAGTTGTGCACGTCTTTTACCCAACTCTAACATTAGACTGAGTCCAATTTTTTAGACTTAAAGTTGATCCTTAATATGATGAGGTACAAGATAAAAAAGAACAGAACAATTTAAAGATGAGATCATATTGATCCCAAGATTTATCACCAAATAGTAATACATAAACATATTTTTTTTTTAAATCAATAAGTAAAGTTAATCAATTGAAAAATTAATTTAGTTGTGCAATATGATTAAAAATTAATTAAAAAATAGTAATTCATAAACATTTTATTGTGAAAAAAAAATTAATTTAGTTGAGTAATAAAATCATGAAATTGAATAAAGTTTAAGTATGATTGATTTCAATCCATTTTGAAAAGAGGACCGCCTTATATGTTTTTGAGTCTTTGTTTTAATTTTAAAAGTTGAGTCATTAATATAAAAGTGCAATTTTAATAATTAAAAAAAAAGAATAAAATAAATTTTAATCCGTATAAAATTTTATTTTAATTTCTATAAAAAAAATTCTCATCTTTTTAGTCACAACTTTATTTTATTCTATATTTTTAAAAGTCTTTTGTAAAAGAAAAATTCTCAATTTTTCTCGTAAAAGAAATGCATATAAAATCCAAATAACGACTATAATTGAATAAATTTTTTGTAAGAACTAAACTTAAATAGTTGTAACTTTATAGAGATTAAAAATATATTTAACAAAAAAAATCTTCCTTCATTTTATTATATTATAAAAAAGATTTGGGATGATCGATAGCCGGCCCTACACAACACAAGTTTTTAAAATATTGAAGTATAGAGGAAGAGGTAGAAAATAGACTTTTCATAAATAAAATTATAAGAAACTGTATAAATGTAAGATACATAATAATGCATTTACTAAATTATCTTTATCAATTATGGATATATTTGCAATTATCATTTATGTAAAACTTGAAAGAGGATACAATTGAAAATAATAATAATTAATTTTAAATTAAAAATTAAAAGGTAATTTATTTTGGAACATTTTATTTAAATTTTTCATAGGACAAATTGATTAGTTAAGAGTATTATAGGAACCGGTCATCAAATTTATTTATTGATTTTATCGATATGTACTTGACTTTAAAAGTAAAACTACAACTAATATAAAAGAGAACAGATAGAATAATTGAGTGCTTGGGTAACACTTTGTCAAACTATGAGTATATAATCATTAAATTTATATTTAGACTAGAATTCAATGTTAGCATCTCCTCTTATATAATTTGAGTTTCAATATTGGGGTGACATGATAATAATTTAATTGATGTGTAAAAAAATTTACATGATAATGTGAAAAATAACGATGATATAAAATTTCAATTTAATTTGAAATTACTTACTACCACTTTAATAGTTTATTTCAAAAAATAAAAAATAAATACTTTTTTTGCTTTCAAATTTTTTTTATGAAAAATATTTGTTCAATTATTTTTTAAATTACTTTTCTTTGCTTTAAAGAGTTCTAGAAAAAAAGTAATTTCTTTGAATTTTCTTTAGAAGATTTTGACCAAAGAAAAGTAATTTTGGTAAAATATTTATTTTTTTATTTTATAAAGTTTTTTTTTAAATATTAAATAAATTATTAATATTTTTATTTTTTAAAATTATTAAAACAGTATTAAGTAATTTAAAATTTCATGTGATTATGTAAGGTTTTTTTACACATCACTGTGTCAATATTTTTGAAAATAGAAAACTAAAATTGCAGGAGAAAAATGAGATGACCAAAATTGCATATATTATTAAAAGGGTGCTTATTTTACCTTTATTTTTAAATGGAGAATATTTACTAAAATATACTCTTTCTGCCCTTTGAATATAAGGAATAAAATGACCCACTTGTGAGATTTTAAATATAGGCAGAAGTTTAAAAACTCTAATTCATTTAATGTTTTTATACCTACATTACAAATTCCTTAATTTAGATTTTTTGTTTCCAATAACTTTTATTAATTGAAGAAGTTATGGCAATTTTTTTTTAAAAATATAATTAATTTCTTTTATATCTTTAAAAAAATTTAACGATATCAATGTGTTTGAGTCGATTGTTTTCGTTTATATATAAGACTATTGATATTGATGTTTATCTTCTAAATCATGTTAAATGTTAGGATATCAATTTCAATGCACGGTAACTTGATTTTTAAAATCTTAATAGAACTAATATTTATGATAAAAGAATGATTTCTCAATTAAAGGTAGAGAAAACATTAAAATAATAAAACACTCACAAATAAATTCATATTTACATCTTTAAATAATATTAACATGATTAGAACATGAGAAATTATAAATGAAAGAAATAGATTATAAGTTTTCTAAATTTATTTTAATAATAGTTAACGCATTCATCATTATCATAAAAAAATAGAATAATAACTTAAAAGTAATTTATATAATACTATTAATTACAGGATATATAATAATTAAAAAATTATAATTATAATATTACATTGAATCGGTTGAAAAATGAAAGTCATATTAGAATACTATTTTATTTTGGTAATGTGACACTCATAATAACATAAAAAGAGTATTTAGGCAAAGTTTATTTTTATGGTGTAACTGCATGTTTGACCGAAGATGCAGTTCTCACCTTCTGAAAATAACGATAATATATTAATATGTCCATTGGGATGCGATAATTGTTTAACTTATTATCAAGATGTTCAAAAAATTCTTACTATTATACTATAGTTTTTATTTTTATTTTTTGGGTCTATAGTTTGATTTATCTTCGCAATATAAACTAATATAAAAATTAAGTTAATTCAACTAACACATGTTGAAATTATTAAATTGAGTATTATGATTTGAATTCAAACGATATAATTATAAAATTTGATTGTTATGTAATTAATAAAGTCATATTAATTATTTTTTAAGGGAAAGTCATATTAATTTGAATTAGGGAAAATCTACTAAAGTAGGATATTAATTTGATATTTACTTCCAAAACAAATTACTTAAATGCTAAGATTTCATATTTAATGCATAAACAAGGTAAAGTAAATTTTATCTTTCTCTCTATTAATATATTTGAAATTTTAATAAAATTGTTTATTTAATATGAACTGTCCTCGGAAAATTTTGATCACTCTGCTTGTCGGTTTTAATTTGTAGAAGAAAATTCTCACAGACATCATAACACGGTCTTCTATTCTTTTTTGACAATTGACTAAAAGAATTAATTAAAGAATTTTAGTGTGAAAGTATATACTATATATTATTTAACAGAAATTAACTATAACTCACAAAATAAAAGGCTTCCAACATAGCACGGTTTGCCTAAAAAAATGGTACACTGAAACAAAGTACTTAATTTTAATTTTTTTTGACTCACTTTAATTTGAAGCTGACAAAGAAATCCATCAATGAAATAAATATAATTTAATTTATGAGAATACAAATATGGTAGTTGTTAGTAATTAAATTACTTTTAATTGTTAACAAATTTACCAGTTTAGAGCATATGTAATTATAATAGTATAAATATAATATACGTTTAATTGCAGTTTTGATCTCTCTATCAGATTTTTGAACTAAAAAAAGGATGATTTAACGTATTTTAATGATATAAGATACAATTCTATGATATCGAATATCTAAATGCATTAATTATTCATATGTCATTAATTAAATTAAAATATAAAAAAAATTCGAAGTTGAAATATAAGTTTTTACGACGTTTTATTCCAATTTTATGAGTGTTAATAATTCTACATTATCGTATCATATGTCGCGTTATTTAGAACATCTCACATCATCACTTTTTAGTTAAAACATTAGAGGAAAAGATCAAAATTTTTGACTTTTAAAATAGAGAGATCAATTTCATGAATCAATAAAAATAGAAGAACTAAAACTTCAATTAAATTTATAATATAAAAAAAATATTTTTGTCAAAAAAATAAAAACTAATATAATACAAAAAGAAATCAAATTACACGTGAAGAGCATTCAATAACGTCTTGCTAGCTAACTATTTTCAAAATCAACCGTTAAATTAAAAATTACTATAATATAAATCATATTTATAAATTTTGATATTAATCTACGATTATTTTTTATGTCATTTTGATGCATTAAGATTAACATCGATAATATAATTGTATATAAAATTATTTTGACCCATCTCTATAGATATGATGATATATATGATAATACATAATGCTTTCAATTTAGCGACTGATTTTGAAAAATATTCATTCAATACAATGCTATTGAATGAGTGTAATTTTTTAAGTGTAATTTTATCTCTCTTTGAGGGCAAAAACTAAACGTTTCCACAGTAAGAGTATGAGATCATGAGAGAAAAGGAGAAGAAAGAGATCAACTAAAGTATTTGCGGTCAAGCTTTATTCTCTGGTAAGATTCACAATTAACTGCTTTTCATGTTTTAATCTCGAACAATTTTCTTTGGTTTTCTGCGATTGTAATTATATTTAGAAGAAAACAAATCCTAAAAAAAATCATACATGTAAATGTTATATTTTTTTGGAGTTGATTGGGTTTGTAACTTTTAAAGTGTCTTTGTTCATACATGATTTTATTTGTAATATTGATTTTCATGGATTTTTTTTCAATAACTCTTTATTGGTATAATTTTTTGTCACATATTTTCCTCGTACAAGATACAACAACATATTGTATGGCGTGTGTTTGGTTTATGAGTGAAGTTCTGAAGTGGTAAATAGATAAGAGAAAATGTAAGAAGAGATAAATAGATAATAAATAGAATAAATTTGATGTATTAATCGAAATGAAAAAGACATGAGAAATACAATAGAGAAATGTTGTTTGTTTATAAAAAGTACAATAATGCCCTTATGTTGAATAACATTTTTGCTAAAATTAATTTTATTTATTTATTTATTTATTTATTTAAACTAAGTTAACTATTTAATTACTAATTTTAATTAAAATTACTTGCATTGAGTTAGTTAATATTTTGATTTAATAATTTAATTATTAATTAATTAAATTAAAATTTTTAATCATAACTAATTTTTTGAATATAATTATTAATAGTTATATATTATTATTTTTCAAAAAAGAAACAATAAAAATGTCATTTTTTTAAAAATAACATATTAATCAATTATTAGAACAACACAACGTGGTTGTAACCTGGTACTCGAAAAAGCAATAACACAAAACGGCTTAAGCTATTTATTTTACATAAAACAAAAGCATGGTTTAGTGCATATAACATATATACTAGCGAATGAGGGTAGTAAGGAAAGAAAGAAAAAGGTGGTGGGGTCCACTATTATTCTTTCTCTCTTTGATGCTTTTCCGCTGAAACAAACAAGAGAAATGTCATCTCTCTTCCCAACTTCTCTCTTTGCTATTTTACCTTAACCAAACATGTTAATAATTTGTTTATGAAACTTTCACCGTACTTTTATAATAAATCTGAACGCATCTATGTCTTGATTTATTTTCTATTTCATCTTTGTATTTGTTTACTTTTTTTTTTACAGTCATTTGCATGCAATCTCAACCTCAACCTCAACCTCTTTGTTAGAGACAACCCAATTATTTAAATTGTTAAAAAGTATAAGATAAAAAAGATAAATGTCTACGCATTGATATTTGTGACTATGACTTGACTGTATTCAAGAATATATCTTTTTTGAGTTCATGACATAGTTTTTTTGGAATAGTATTATACCTTATAGTTGACAAATCAATTGAGGTTTTTTCATTTATTATAGTTTGACCAATTTTTATTTTTATTTTATTAGAGAGATTATGTAAATAAAAGAGGTTAGTGTATCAATTTTTCATATTAATTATTTTAAAATTTGTAAATAGGAGAAATGAAGTCATTATTCATTAATATTATGAATTTAAATTGGGTTGGAGAAAATAAGTGCTAATGAGATTTTTAATAATACAATTGGCTTTTAATAAAAAAAAAACAAGTGTTTATCAGATTTTTGGCTTGTGTATTGGTTTTATACCCAACAATATTTATTCTTGATTATGGATTTCTTTTTCTTTAATCAGGTATTGAACTGCGACAAAAAAATGACAAATAAACAAAGGAAAAACGAGAAAAAAGGAAGAAAAGTTTCAAAAGGAAAAGAAAAGGTTGAATCTAGAGATGAAAAAGATCTTTCAAATTTATTTAGAAAAGTTCGAATTATATACTCAGATCCGTTTGCAACAGATAATTCAAGTGACGAAGATAAAGTTAATAATACTAGTTGCGTAATGCCAACGGTTAAAAGAGTTACCAAAGAGGTTTTGATTCCAAAGTTGGAATCGGTTAACAAACTATATATGAAAGAAGGAAATAGAAAAACAGTTTCTACAAGCAAGTATAGAGGAGTTCGACGTAGAAAATGGGGAAGATATTCATGTGAAATTCGTGATCCATTTCTTAAGAAAAGAGAGTGGCTTGGTACTTTTGATACCGAAGAACAAGCTGCTATAGTTTATAAGGAAAAAAAAGATGAGTTTGAGAAAAGAAAAGCTTCATTACATTTCAACAAGTTCAAACAAGGTTAATATTATCACTACTTTTTAACAACTTAATTATCTCCGAACAAATTCTTGTACAAATGCTACCTAATAATATAAGTGTTGAGAATAGTCTTGCTTATAAAAATAAAATAAAATAAAATGTTACATGAAATTGAATATTATTAGTGTATTATTGATTTGTTAGATAAGGCGATTGGAGCACGGTTGGATGATTATGAGATTGATCTCACCTGCAAGGAACAAGAAAAAGGATGTGGTGGTGGTAATAATTTTGATGATTCATCAGATGATGATAACAATGTTGGTGGTGGTAGTTCATATCATAATATTATGGATGTTCAAGGTAACATTTAATTTGGACATTTCTACTTGAAAGTAACTTTTTTAGATGATGATTTCGACTTAGCTTCGATTAATCATGAAGCTTTGAATGTGGATTATTTTGTAGTAAGTTGATGCATATGACAAGACAAAACGATGATGCTGTGCAACATATGCAAGAAATTTTATTTGGCATTAGTAGAGTTAGAGAAAGAAAAGTTTATGTAACTAACTTTTATTGATTAATTTTTTTTAATTAATTTTTTATCGATTAATTATTGAATTGTTACTGCACGAATTACACATGTAAACAATTATTGTTGGAATTTATTGTTGTGAATTTAAAAATTGTTGAAGTATCAAAATTTGTTAGAAAACATATCTGAATTTGCTTCCAACATCTAATATCACTTTTTTTTAGAACGATTTTTATGTCGCAGTCTCTTCGATTTTTAGGCAGTGAGGCAAAACGTTTTAAATAGAACGATATAATCCGCGACTCAACCTAATAATATTTTCGGTGATATAAATTGATTTTCAAACAATTTTCAAAATTTAAAAAACAAACAACTTATTCGTTATCTTTAAAAATGTAAACAGTTATCGAGTTTTCTATTATAAGTTTTCTGAATCTTTTATCAATTACCTTGATACTCGAAATTGTAATGTGTGATTCCGAGTAAAAATCTTGGCTGTAAACTATTTTATTCATAACATCATGGAGTGCCCATCAAATTAAATACAATGTAATGTTTGTACGCAAAATCACTAGTGTAACTACAGGATCAATTTCAATAACATCAATATATTCTACAAACATTTTGGTATATGGAGGCTGCCTTGTTGTACCGTTGCATGCACGTATTAGATATATAATTTTATGAATGAGGATATCATAATTTAAATGTTATATATATGGACTATGGTGCAAATCAATAGCGGAAATCTAATTGGGAATTAAAGATATATAGCAACAAATTTTTTTGCTAGATCGTAGATCCAAGAGACATACCGTATTATGATAACACATATTTACCAAACAAAGCTTCAACTTAAACATAAACATAGATACTTTGTCTAATCGGAATTTAACTTCGGTTTTCTAAGTTGTTGGAGTTTCACTCCTATCGCTAGACTCATTGAGACAACCAACAAACAAAAAAGAAATAAATAAAAATTTTCTAGTAATGATCTCGTCAGTGATTGAAAATTTTCGTCTAATAACTAATTAAAAAGTCTCTTATTATGATTAAAACTTTTTTAACCTTTCTTATTCCCTTGCAAAATAAGCTTTACAAGGGTTTAATTGTCTTTAAACACCAACATTTACTAACATTTAACGAGTCTTGATTTTTTTGTTTTTGAAATTGAACCATTGCTTTAAAAGTAACCTTTATTATTATTATTATTATTATTATTATTATTATTATTATTATTATTATTATTATTATTATTATAAAAAAGTAATTTTAAGCAAAAGTTAAATAACTCTAACACGATTAATGTTATTATTCCTACAATACCTATTTATTTATTTATTTTATTTTTCAATATTTCTTTTATTCATCGAAAAAGTTCTCATTAGAGACACAATTTAGATAATATAATTAACTTTTTTTATTACTTTAAAAAAATTAAATGATATTAACTGTCCATATCTCTCACTCCATTAATATTTTGAAATTTAAATAAAACTATTATTTTATAATAAAATTTTTTAGGTGAGAGAACGATACCCCTATTTAAAATGTGAAAACGTCAAGATTCAAATAACACTTACAAATAATTTTGTATTTATCTTCCTCCAATTATATTAGTCAAATTCGAATCTGCAACATATAAAATATTCAATATATATCTTTTTATCACTAGATTGGACTAAATAATTTTTTTTAATAAAACCATTTAGTCTTTACGTTTCATTATGCATGGTATATACAAGTCATTCACACAAAAGTCAAAAGAGAATTTAATAATTTACCAAAAATGAATTTAAGAACAATTAATTTATTCATCATTATGATAAAAATGTATCTTATATAATAATATTAATTAGAGCAATTTTTAAGACATAATTAGAGCATATATAATTGAAAAAATATATAATTATAATATTACACCTAATGAGCTGAAAAATATAATTCATGTTATAAAAATATTTTAATTTTGTAAATGTATACATCCTAAAGTCTGTTTTAATTTAAAGACATAAACTAAAATATATAAGTTAACTGACATAATTATAAAATGTGATTATATGTATAATCATTAAAGTCATATTTTAAATAGGGAAAATTTACTAAAGTAAGATATTAATTTTATATTTATCTTTCAAAACATATTAATTAAATGCTAGGATTCCATTTTTAATACATAAACCAGGTAAGGTAAATCTTATCTTTCTCTCTATTAATATCCTGATAATTTTAATAAAGTTATTTATTTTATATGAATTGTCTTTGGAAAATTTTGATTACTCTGCTAATCGGTTTTAATTTTTTTTTTATTGGAAAAAATACTCGGTTTTAATTTGAAGAAGAAAATTCTCACAGATATCATAACACGCTCTTCTATTTTGTTTTGACAATTGACTAAAAAATTTAATTAAAGAATTTTGTAATACTATTTATTATCTAGCAGAAATTAACTATAAATCACAAAAACAAAACAAAATGACACGATTTATTAAAAAACAAAAAAAAAACACAGTATAGTAAAAATTGTCCAAAAAAGAATGGTACACTGAAACAAAGCACTTAAATTTTAAATTTTTTTGACTCAAATTTGAAGTTGACAGAGAAATACATTAATTAAATGAATATAATTTAATTTTTGAGAATACAAATATGGTAGTTGTTAGTAATTAAATTGTTTCTTAATAATTAACAAAGTTACCATATTTTGGAGCATATGTAATTATCAAATAAGGATAACAAATTTTTAGTCTCTATAAAATCTCATAATTTTTTTTAGTCTTTATAACAAATTTCATTAACTTGTAATCGCTTAAAATTTTTTATTTTTAGTCTATGATTTAATTCTAACTATAGTCTATTATTTGAATTTTTGAATGGATTTTTTTACTAATGTTTAAGACATTGTAAGAAACTTACAAAAATTTAGAATTTTTTAATAAACGTTAAATTAAATATGAATTTTTAAACACTAAAAAGATTAAAAATTCATATTTAGTTGATGAAATTTTTTATAAAGATTAAAAATAAAATAGTGAAATTTTATAATGACTAAAAACTTATTTAACCTTATAATATATAGTATAATATATTTTCATCAAAAACAAAAACCAACAAATATGAGGAGAAATCAAGTTATACCTGAAGAGTTAGACTCGTTAAATGACACCGTGCAAATTGATAATTTTCAAAATCAATCGTAAAATTGAAAGTTGTTATCATATAAATCGTATATATAAATTTTGATATTAATCTATAATAATTTCTTATGTCATTTTGGTGCTTTAAGATTAACATCAACAATGTAATTGTATATAATATTATTCTTGACGCATCTTGATAGTATATATAATTATTAGATTAATGTCAAAATATATAAATACAATAATACATAATAATACATAATTTTCAATATTCAACTGTTAATTTTGAAAAATATTTACCATCCATAATCCCATTAAATGACTACACAATTCTCGGTGTACGTAATTATTTGGATGTAATTTGATTTCTATTCCTAAAATATTTATATACGAAGGATACACTCTAATTGAATTGTGTGTGAGTTGACGTGATTCACGTAAATAACATCAAATTGTGTGAAACTTTTAGAAAAATGTGTAATCTTAAGAGTTAATAATATTTTTCACAGAAAACAATAGAAGAATAAAGACCAACATTGTCACTATAAAAACGTAAGAGAAGGGAAGAACAAAAAGATTGACTACGTTAGTTTATTCAAACCTTAATTCATTAGAGAATTTAATGCTAATTAAGAATATAAGAAACTTGATATCATTTCAAAAAGAAAGGGGAAAAAGGGATTCAATCCAACAACCCAATATTTAGCGCTTCGATATGCTTTTCATATGTCTCATAATACTGTCCATTGCCAAAGTTTCTGAGATTGCTCGAATGACACCTCAGTAGGCATCACAGCAGGACGCGACAGAGAAAATTTGAGTCCACACATCTTTTGGAGAAAATTTGTTCTTATATTTTTTATCAAGTGTGAAATTTAATTTTTCATCCAAAAAATACGTTTGTGTCATTGGATTAACATTTACGTCATTTTGTGCATTCCAATGCTTATTTTAATCCATTTTCATTCTTAACCAATTTAATTCATCCAACATTTGTGTTATTGGATTAAGATTAAGACCATTTTGTGCATTCCAATGCTTATTCTAATCACTTTTCGTTCTTCAAGAATGTACTTCATTCAAAAAGTGAGTTTGTGTCATTGAATTAACATTCAGGTCATTTTGTGCGTTCCAAGACTTATTCTAATCATTTTTCGTTCTTAAGGAATGTAGTTCATCCAATAAGTGCGTTTGTGTCATTGGATTAACATTTAAGTCATTTTGTGCATCCCAAAGCTATTCAAATTCCTTTTCGTTCTTAAGGAATGTAGTTCATCCAATAAGTACGTTTGTGTCATTAGATTAACATTTAAGTCATTCTGTGCATCCCAAAGCTTATTCAAATCTTTTTTCGTTCTTAACAAATGTAATTCATCCAATAAGTGCGTTTGTGTCATTGGATTAACATTTACGTCATTTTGTGCATCGCAAGACTTATTCTAATCATTTTTCGTTCTTACAGAATGTAGTACATCCAGTAAGTGTGTTTGTGTCATTGGATTAATATTTAGGTCATTTTGTACATTCCAATGCTTATTCTAATTTTTCGTTCTTAAGGAATGTAGTTCATCCAATAAATGTGTTTGTGTTATATACATTAAATAATAATTTAAAAGTCATATTTATTATAATAATTATTATATAATAATACAATTAAAAAATATTAAAATTATATTTTTTATAGAGAAAATATTATAATTTTTAATATTGAAAAAAATATTAAATATATTGAATACATACATGTATATAAAATTTAAAAATAACTATAATATCACTAACGGAACGAGTTCGAGTGTGGAGACAGAGTGAATATGAACACCTCCAAACCCGTCTGTGCCTCCAAGTTTTAATTTTAAAGAAAACCTACACTTGTATACAATCCATGTGGATTTTCTCCATTCAAACCGAGACAAATTTGAGTAAATACCTGCAAATACAGATAATGTTGTCATCCTTAAAGACATGTGTCTCTTGTGGAAGACTCAGTTAGAATTTAATCCACATCAATAAAAATTAACGAAAAACCTTAAATGAATCATATAAATTAACATAATGTTTCATTTTAGCATCTCCTAGACAAACACTTTTCTTTAGAAAATGCCACGTAACCTATAATAGTACATTAGACATCTTTTTTTTAAAACAAAAAATAGTGAAATTATATAGAAACTAAAAATTTATTTAATATGAAATTTGACATTAGGATTTTGCTGCGGATTTATTAATGAAAATTTAGCTTAAGATTTTGTTGTAAATTTAAGAAGAGATTAAGTTACGTTATGATTTCGCTGCTGATTATTCATGCCGAACATATCCGCAAGAGTATGAAGATTTTTCTAAGAGTTTATCTGCGAAATACTAATCTCCAGGTAATGTCCTCTAATAAAATAAATCCGCAGGAAAATCCTAAAGAAAGTCTTGCGAAATGGTTTTATTTATCTATACGTGTTCACATGAGTGTGGGTGTTTCCATATTGGATATGCATTTGGACGAAGCTCCAAGATGTTCCTTCTCTAGTAAAAACGTGATTCCTTAAAATTCCAAACACACACTTAAGTGGGAGTGCTTCCTACACGTTCAATTTTACTTCTCACACCCTACCTTTCTATTTAAAATTAGCCAAACACAATCCTACCTTTCATAAACTAATTTTTGGAACACTAAGAATTTGATATGCGTGACAGCTTTTACGGGTAGTTGCAAAGACTATTGGATTGTTACTCAAAATTTTGAGGACTAGTTTCTTGAAATTGAAGGCACATTTCGTATGCAAAAATTATAAAATTAAAGCAAGTTTTACAGCTTTAATTTGTGCTTGCTATTAAAATTGATGGGATTATTAAAACAAGTTTTATTTTATGAACTTATTATAAACCCCCCCAAAATATTCCATTTCTTATATGGGATTATTATATTTATTTGGTTACCATTTTTCTCATGTGTAAGATGACAAAATGAGCACTGTAGTAGTACTCTTTGGGTCAAGTACAAAATAAGTACAATACTTCATTTTAAGTCTAAACAAATTATTAATGATAAAATATTTTTAGAATCTGACAATTACAAATAGAGGTTTTATCTAAGTGATAGCTATGGACCATAGGATTTTGGCATGAATACCTTCTTTTAATTCTTGCTAAAATATTTCATCGATCAGTTATATTCAAAACAAGTGTCATAATATAATCACTCTATATGAAGATTTTAAAATACCATAATGAAGTCGAAATTAACAATATACTATTTTAGGCTTTTAGCACATGACACTAGTTATTATATTGCGGTTCATAAAATTTGTTCTTTCTATGCCTTTGTCCCATGAATAGATACTACATATAATAACTTTTACAAAACTAGCTTATAAAGTAAAAAGTACTTTTTTAAAAGCTCTTTTAAGGGTTAATTTCTTTCTAATGTGAGACTTAGTTTCTTCTTAATTGCAAGATTTTGCAAAACCAATAAAAACAAAAAACCACACTCTAGTGGTATCTATCATCTATATATGCAAAAACTAGTGCAATTTATAGTTTTGGTATATGTGCAATTTTTACTGGCCCAAAAAATTTATAAAATTATATGGTGAACTATTGTTTGGACTGACTCCTGGAATGTCAACACTACCCGTGGTTGTTTTGTTTTGTTTTGTATATGGCCATAGCTATCTGCTTTCTCTTAACCCAATGGGAAGCAAAAGCAATACATCCATTGCTCTCCTCGCAGGGATTTTGCTATATACACCGATCTAAATTTTCATCTTTTCTTTTCTCCACAAATCAAATGTTTACATAGCATTGGATAAAAATCAATAGTAAGACAATGATAAAGTTTGATGTAGGAAGGTTCGCGGCCAGGATCGAGGAAGAAACGACTTTGCGGACAAATGCGGCGGAAAATGCAGAAAACGATCATCCGATGTCAGATTGCCTATTATTATACCTTTCCGGAAAGGGAATCGCGCCACGGACACAAATCACCGCTTCGCCGTGAGATATGGACTCCATATCCGTTTTGGATCTCAAAACAACATTTTAAGTTTTTCCTGTAATTTCGGACTTTTCCTGTGTTGTCTAATTTTCGCGCTAAGGTTTCAATTAAGTATTTAAAGATTTTCTATGTTGTAACAGCAGATACCTTTTAATTGAATAATTGATTTCGAGAGTTTTCTCTTTTTTGGTGTATTCCAGAACTTGTTTATTCTTTTAGATTTGGCGCTTGCTAATCTTTTGCGATTTCGACTGCGTCAAAGTTAGTGGTTTTGAATTTGATGTTTAAAACAATATTTTAAAAACTGGACTAGATATCGAATCAATAAAACTTTTAAATTATAGTTTAATCAGTTCAATTGTAATTAAATTGAATGACAAATAAAAAAAACTCAACCAAACTACAATATAATCAAGATCAAACAAAGCAGTGAATTGATCAATCCCAATTCAATTGATTGTAGCGGCCACTTCAATCCGATTTTTAAAACATCCTCTAATAAAGCTGAATCAACTATACAAGAAAAATAAAATCAAGGTAAAATTCCCAAATGATCTAAATTTGGATACACTAAATACCAAGTAGTAACTCAACTCTAAATCTAAAACAATTTACAATGACAAAAAAGAAGAGAAGACAACAATACATACAGAATATGGGTAGAATTCCACAGCCGGTAAGGTGAAAGCAACATGAAAGTGGGGACCATAAATTGAATTATAGAGGTAAACACAACAAAACTGTCTTACTCATTTTTTTAATGCACAAAACCATGATGGGGTCCACAGCATATCCTATAATTAAAAGCTTAACCAATTAGAATTCATGGAATAAGATTAACTTCAACTCTCTAACCAATCAACACTAAGATCAGAGTAAATGGTGGGTCCCATTAACTATTCCTGTACCAAATATTACACTGTCTAGTCTCAGCACACACTACACAAAGCATTAATTTTGAATCATTTTTTTTAGTAACTAAATAAATCAAACACACCCCAAAATTCTATTGTTATTAACATTTATAATTTCATTTCATTTTGACCAAAAAAAACATGAAAGGTGATGCAGATGCAGGTGCCTTGGGAGCCAAGACAGCAAGAGCTTGTGATAGCTGTTTAAGAAGAAGAGCTCGTTGGTTTTGTGGAGCTGATGATGCTTTTCTTTGTCATGGTTGTGACACTTTGGTTCATTCTGCAAATCAATTAGCAAGTAGACATGAAAGGGTTCGTCTTCAAACTGCATCTGCTAAAGTTACAACAGCACAAGCATGGCACAGTGGATTCACAAGAAAAGCAAGAACGCCACGTCATCACAACAAGAACCTTTTACTTCAACAAAAACAACAACGTCTTAAGGAAAAAGTGCTTTTCAATAGTAGTGTTTTTCTTCCTCTTGTGCCTGAGATTGGAGGTGAAGAAGAACATGAGCCTGCGCTTGTAGTTGATGATCATGAGGCAGAGGAGGAGGAGGAGGAGCAGTTGATGTGCCGCGTGCCGGTTTTCGATGTCGACCCTTTTGATTTAGAGACATGTAATGTGAAAAATGATGCAGCTGATTTTGAAGAAATGTGTGATTTGGATAGTTTTGTTGAGTTTGATGTTGATCTTGCTGAGTTTGCAGCTAATGTTGAAAGTTTACTTGGTGTTGGGAGTGAGATTCATCATGAGAATTCAACAACACAAGTGTTTGATTATAAACAAGAGAATAATGAAATGGATGCATCTAAAAATGAAATGTTGAAGGTTAAGGATGAAGAACTTGATGATTTGGAATCAGTTTTTGATATGACAAGTGATGAAGTTTTTCAATGGAATATTGATTGTAATAATGAAACAGTTACACAACAACAAGAGAAGGAGTGTGTTGTTGGAAGTAATAGTGGTTTTGATGTTAGTGTTGCTAATAATAAAGAAGAAACAAAAAGAGAGATATTTTTGAGATTAAACTATGAAGATGTTATTAGTGCTTGGACTACACAAGGCTCTCCTTCTCCATGGACTACTGGAAACCCTCCTAAGTTCAACTCTCATGATGATTGTTGGCAAAACTTCTTGGTACGTACTTCAATCTTTTCTTTCTTTTCAATCATATTTATGAATTATGATAGTATTAGTTTGACATGTTAGTGGTAATAATAATTTCAGGGTTCAAGTGGTGTTGATGAAGAAGTAAGAAGCTTAAGGGGACAATTAATAGGAAATATTAATGGAGATGGTGGAAGAGAAGCAAGAGTATCAAGGTACAGAGAGAAAAGAAGAACTCGTTTATTTGCAAAAAAGATAAGATATGAAGTAAGGAAATTGAATGCAGAAAAGAGACCAAGAATGAAAGGTCGTTTTGTTAAGAGAACAACATGTTTTGCTGGAACTACCCCTTCTTTTCCAACTTACCAACAACACTGACATCATCATCATCAAATTACTTTAATTAATTTCTAATGTTTGCTTTTTCTGCAAACTTTGATTAATTAATTAATGATTAATCCTACTTGGTGCATGTGGCTGTGTATAGCTTTGTATTATAATAATGTTATTATTACTTTGTCAGGTTTTATTAGAATTAATGTTGCTTGAGATGTTTCAAAATCTATCTCTAGCTTCAGATTTAATTAGTACTAATGGTATAACCCTTCAATTATTTCACAGATGCTTCAAGACTTGGATAATTAATTTTTGCAAGTCTTTTTATTAGAAATTCAATTAATTAATCAAATGTTGATACCATAGTTACCTAGTTGGTTGGTTATTCAGTGCAGTTAGTTTATTACAAACATATGAAAGCATGCATATAGTTGTTATTGGGAGAGGAAGCTACCCTCATAAGAAATCAAGACTGTACAGTTAGAATTCTTATTAGGAAATTACTTTTTTTTTTTCGCCCAAAAACAATTCAATCAAACTGTGCTGATTCTTTCCTTATATATTCAGGCTCCGTTTTAGGGTGATTTTTAGTTTTTTTTCTTTCTAGTTTCACTTATGAGTTTTTGGTGATTGTGGTCGGAGATGAGTGGTCAGTAGTCGAAGATGATGGTCGGTGGTATTGACGATGGTCGAAGGTGGGTGGTTGGTGATGATGACGGTGGTCTAAGGTGGGTGATGGAAGATGGGAGATGATGGTTGGCGGTTAGTGGTGGTGGGTGGTTGAAAATGGGTTGTCAATGATGATGGTGGTGTTGTCGATGGTGGTCAGAGGTGGATGACGGTGATGGTCAAAAGTGGCGGTCGATGTGGTCAGTGATTGTTATAGTGGACTTGTTGAAATTTTTGAGATATACTTTTCTTAAATAATGCATACCGAAATCACTTATGTACCGTATAAGAATTGAATATGCAACCTTCTTATCACTCTACTTCCTAACTTTCTCACCAAACCAACTTTATATCCCCTCGTATTCTTGTGAGGTGGGTTTGAATTTCATTTTCGATTTGAGGAGGGTATAATAGGAGGACTATCTCATGTTAAATTTTTGATTTACGATATTTATTTTTTCATACTTCGTTGATTTTAAAATGAGGCATTTTTTGTAAAAAAATTGTTTTATAATGAATATCATTTTCGATTATCAATTCAATTCAAGGTAACATTAATAATTTTTTTCAATTACACCATTCAATTTTTTCTATATACACGACTTTCAAAACAATAATTCTACTTTACATTTATGAGAGATGAAAACTATCTAATAGTTAATAAGGATAAATTGATAAAATGACTATTCTATATCTTTTAAGTTTTTCATTTGTTAATATATGTGCACAAAATTTAAACGACGTTTTTTTAAAAATAGGAGTATTAGTTGTCTTTTTAAATTATCAATGAAACATGAATTATTTCTTTTCACTAATATACTTTTATTTGTTGTATCAACTTATTAAATTATTCCACTAACCACTATCAAAAAAATATATTTTAGTAAATGAAACTCATTTTACTATTAAAATCTACACAATCAATCATTTAAAAAACACTACAAATGAAACACTTATAATGAAACAAAACAAATATACAAGTTGTTTGACTTATTTCTTGCTAGAGCTCGATCTATCATCTATTTAGATGAGTCAATTTTGAAATTATTTCAGAATAATTGACGTGATTTTATTGAAGATACAATAATGTAAGATATAATTATATATTTTTTTTTAGCTTTAATTTTACTTTTAGTCTAATTATTTTAATATATTCACAAAAATGTCTTCCATCTTAAAATTACTTTTTTGTAATTTATTTTCATATTTGTTGTAGTTTTAACCCATATCATAATTTTACTCTAAAAATGGTGATTTTTTGCTCTAAAAGTTATATTTTCTTTTGGGATTATAAATCACTATTATTTGGGTTAAAATCACCATTTTATAAGTTAATTGTTTTAATTTAGACTAAAATTACAATAAATGTAAAAAAAGAAGGACCAAAAAATTTAATTGTAAAATAGAAGAACTATTTTGGAAAATGTAATAAAATAAAAAAAATAAAAAAATACAATTTAAACTTTAAATTTATGTCTCTATATCTCCTTAAATGGAATAATACATTAAATGGTGAAAAAACTTCTAACATGAATATGATTGATGTATGAGTTTGTGTTGATGGTGGTGAGTACAAGAAAGATGTCTTTCTGATATACGAAGAGGTAGTGAAGCGACAGATCCTGAAATGCAAGTTTTGTTCTGTTTCTATAAGAGAAATTAGTGGTCCAAAAAATTGGGGTCAATGGGCCAGATTAAGTGAAAATGAAAGAAACTTCTTTTCTAAATTTTTATTGGATCGACCGATATCCAAAAATATATTTTACACATATAAATTAACTAATTTAAATATATATTTGTATGTATTTAATAACATTGAAAATAAAAGAAAAAATAATCAAATAAAATAACATAAACTTGAAAAAAGTGATGGCAATGGGTCATTATAACATGTGTAATCATCATCACCATTTATAAGGTCCAGTCCTGATCATCATACACTACTATTGGTTGGTCCCTACCTCTTTCGTTTCTTGTTTTTATTAACCAAAAAGCTTTCTCCATTCTTAGATATTTCGGGGACACTTACCCCTTTAAATCACAAGAATTATTTATACGATAAGTAACTTTTTTTATCTATATGATAACTAACTAAATCCCAATATGTGGGGTTTGGTGGACCTTATGTCGTCTAGATGAATCCCTTATCAATATATGATTTATTGCTTTATGTTGTATAGATGAATTGATCTTTTAGTGTTTGAATTTCTTAAGGCATAATTAACCTTTAAATAGTTATCATTGTTTGGCAATCATACCTCAATTAATTAATTAATGATTAATTGATTTTGAGGTTTGGATGGACCATAGCTCAATCTCTTTATTTCAATGAGTATTTGAGTTACCAATTTAGCAATTAATGTATATTTTTCTTCAGTTATTACTTTGCGAGAATGAAAATAATTGATTGGGAGAAAAATTGCTAATAGAATAGTCACATATCATAATAGACACTAATAACATAAAAGTAACTGACTAACATTAATATGAAGCAAAATTATATTGTGATAATTGTGAAACTTTACATCTTTCAATGTTATCATAATTTGACATCATAAACTTGTTTACGTACTTCATTTCCTTTAGTAGAAAGTTTTTAAATCACTACTTAAAGTATGGGCCGGCCCATGATCCATATGGCTTCAGGTTTAACAGTGGCCTTTGGACATATTCATATTGGAAAGTTTTATCTCATACCCACCCAATTACTCTTACCACATATTTTAATAAAAATCTAATATTATTTTATTTTAAAAAAAAAACTCTAACTTTAAGTTTTTTTCAGAATATAAATATATTTAAAAAAAAATTTAAAATACAAAGTTTGAATTTTTTAAAAACATTTGTGTTTCGAAATTTTTTTCTGTTTTTTAAAGACAAATTTTGAATATTCTAAAATATATTAATGTTTTGAAATATTTTTTTTTAAGTTTTTCCAAACACAATATTTAAATTTTCTTAAAATATTTATGTTCTGGAATTTCTTTTCCTTGTTCTTAGAAAGACAAATTTTGAATATTTTAAAATATATTTATGTTTTGAAAAACACAAAATTCAAGTTAATAGAATAGAAAAAATTTTATATAAAATAAGTAGTTTATATAAAATATTATAAAATAAGTAGTTTATATAAAATATTATAAAATAAGTAGTTTGTATAAAATATTAGAATATGAGTATATACTAAGGGTAAGATATAAAATATTGGAGCTAATTGTCACTCTTCCTATTTGAAAAAATTGATTTCTTCGTTCTCTAATATTCTCAAAAACTCTTAAAAGTACGTTCTAATTGACCAATTTAAACACGTAACTTACGCATATGAATTAATCGATCGGAACACAATCTAGTGCCATTGAAAAATTGGGGAGAAAAAAAAAACCTAGTGAAAAACCTAAATGAGGTGTATGTATGTCTGTTTTTGGTTGATAGGTTTTGAATATTTGGTTTGAGTTGAGTGATGAGTGATGATAACAGAAAGAAAAACAACATTATTCTCTGTTTTGGCGGTTGAACCTTTGTGGCGCCAAACCATTATGACGCATAGAGTGTTTCTCGGACCACTCTCTCTCATTCTTTTCAACAAACAAACATTCCTCTAACTCTTAACATTTTTTTTTGTTCTTTTCAAATAATTAATTAATTAATTAATCAATTAAAAACACATAATTACGTAGAAATTCAAATGGATGCATGTTTCATCGATTCTCAACCCCTCCTACAACAACCATTCTTGATTCAACGTCAACATTCCCAGGTTTGATTTTTAATGCACGCATTTTCTTGTTTAGTTTTCTTTCGCTTTTTATTACATTATTGCTATTTTAATTTTAATAATTTGAATTTGAACATTCTTCAACCGTTGACAAGTCAAATTCAAACTGGAGTTTTTGTTTGTTTCGGATTCATGGTAATTTCCATTCTTATTTCAATATTGAGTTTTGAATATTTCAAATATTTTAAAAACATTGCTTGCAAACAAAATTGTCCTCTTTACCCGGAAATTTCCGAGACCCGTTTTACAAGTTTTCTTCTTTTGTAAGTTTCGTATGTTTTGGTGAGAAAACAGTGATCAATTACATTACAATAGAAGCGTTGTGCATTTTCTGTTTTTAAGGGTTTTTTTTTTTATCCTGTTTAGCTATCTAAAACACACAAGCTTTGATGTGAAGTACATTGCTTCTTTAACAAGTTAAAGAAATTGATATAAAAAATATTTTTGTTGGTGGTATCTGCATATTGATGATTCTGAGTATCATGATTGTGATTTTTTTTTCGTTGGGATGGAATGGTTATGAATTTCAGGCTTTGAAGAGTTCTTTGTGTGATATGACACAAAGGACATTTCTTTGAAATGTATCATTGTGGAAATCTGAGGTTGCTTGTCACACCAGGAACCTAAGTAATGAATTCCGCAATCGATAGCAGAGAATTAAGTAGTCTAAATGACATTTTCAATGGAATTGAGAGAAATGGGGATTCAGTATCCACTTATGGTGAGGTGAAAGGTATGGAGATCATTGAACTTACACCCTCTTTGTAATTTGGGTGTTATTTTATTTATGTATTCATTTGTGTGTTGATCTTGTTCTATTTGTGTATTTTCAGCTAAACATCGATTGGTTTTGGTTCAATGGTTAAATAGTCTTGTTCCTTCATTGGATTTCTCGACAAATGTCACAGATGGTGAGTTAAGAGCCTGCTTGAGCAATGGTACAGTTTTGTGCCTGATACTAAACAAGCTACGGCCCGGTTCCGTGACTATGGTAATACTTTTTTTTTTAAAACTTCAATTAATTTGAACAATATATTTGGCAAATTTTATTTTTCGAATTTAGGTATACCTTTTAGTGTGGAAACTTTTTTTGTAGGTCAGTGAATCTGATCATTCTCTCCCATCTCAATCAGAAAATGTTAAAACGTTTCTGAAAGCTTTGGATGGATTGGGGTTGCCGCGGTTCGAAATATCAGACCTAGAGAAGGTACAAGTGACTTGACTTTATAAGTATCTTTAACTTTTTGTATTATGACTTTATGCATAGTATAATTATATTTTTGTTGATAATATGAGATTTTCATGAGTTTGGTGCATGCTCCTTGTTGGGTTGCCACTGTCTCTTTTGTTGTGTAGGGATCTATGAAGCCTGTTGTGGATTGTCTTTTAATACTCAGAACAAAAAGTCTGCAGCATTCTTTGGGAGATAATGTTTCTGTAACCAATTGCAATTCATCAAGTCCTCGTGGGTTTGCACCTTCCAGTTTTCATTATTCACCGCCGCCATTTGGTGTGGACCGGACGAAGGGTTTACCCGAGTCAAGGTTTCATCGTGTTAAGAGTAGCCCTCTTATGACGGGTCCGGTGAATTTTATTAAACTCTCCCTTCTGTATGTGTTTGTTGTACATATAAAGATAATGAGATCCAATTTCCTAAACATGATGACATGTTAACGAAAAGACTTATCTAGGATGTGTGTAATTTGAATTCTATAAGCAATGTTATTTGAAAAGTACTAATTTGTACTATAAAACCTAAACATTGAATTTTGTAAGGCACACTTTTTCCTTGAATTTTAAATCCTTAATTATTAGAAGTATTTTCATTAGACCAATTATATGGTGTTCTTGTCTTTAAAAGTGATTGGTTCTATTCATTTGAATCTTGTGCAGAACCATCAGCTTCATTAATATACCAAGTTGGTCATAAGTTCCATGAGGTGTTTCAAATTAAACCTGGAAGCTATGCAGATCTTCCTGCTGCAAAAATATCAGAAATGATGAAATCAAACAGTTTAGATGTTAGTTCTTAGATTCAACCATTAGATACAAATTTCATATATGTGCACATGTATACAGATAGGCATGTATCTTTTGTTTTATTCATGACTGATTTATTTTAGTAACTAAATTGTCGCAGAATGCTCCCACCCAGTCGCTACTAAGTGTTGTCAATGGTATTCTCGAAGAAAGCGTCGAAAGAAGAAATGGAGAAATACCTCATGTATGGCTTGCAAATGAAAATACAAGTATATATCCATGTGAATGACTTGCACCTCAAACTTATGCAACCCATACGGTTTCATAACTATTGTTTATTATTTTTGTTTGTTTAGCGTGTGGCGTGCTTGTTGAGAAAGGTTTCACAGGAGATTGAGAGGCGCATATCAACTCAAGCAGAACATATGCGCATTGTATGTGCATCACATATTTCTCAATAGCTAATTACTTTTGGTTTTCTAATTCGATTTTCTCATGTCACTTTCTTACACTGTCTTCAGCAAAGTAATCTTTTTAAGGCTCGGGAAGAGAAATATCAATCGAGAATAAGAGTACTCGAGACACTTGCATCTGCAAATAGTAAAGAGAATGAGGTATATCAGAATATAATCTAGTCATTTTGTTAGAAGTTGGTCTTTTTATATTCTTTCAAATTTTGCAAATTGGTGCAAGTTTTTTATTTATTTATCAGAGGGAACTTTTGTAACAGATATTTGCTAGCCAGCTTCAGCAATTGAAGGTTGGTTTCTTACTTTGCATCATAAACAACATATTGATACACTACAGAGAAATGATAATACAAGAGGTTTTAATTAGATTCTTTTCATGTTTTGACTCTAAAATATAGGGCCTGATGGTCAAAGAGGAAGAAAAGAAGGAAGATGAAAAAGAAGTTATTAGGTTGACGAAAATGCTAGAGGACAAAAATTTGGAAATTTCAGAATTGAAGCAAAAACTGGAAGCAACCAAAAAAACAAATGAAGCACAATTCTCACAGTTGGAAGAAGAAGTTACTGATGCTAAAGCTGAATCGAGACAGAAATCTCAAGAATATGAGCATCGATTAGAAGAATTGAGGAATGAGGTTAAGGAGCTCGAGGCTTCTTCGGATTCAAAATATCAGGAGTGGAACATGAAAAAGGACCAATTGCAGTCTGTTATAAATTTTCAATTTAGTTCCTTACAGGTACACTTAAAAATGTGTCAATGTCAATGTTATGATTGTGGTGCCAAACATTACAATTTTATGCTTAATTTGCAAACATCCAGAAATTGAGATTATCTTGGGAATCCATTAAGCAAGATGTTAAGAAAGGGGAAACGGTTTATGCAGAGGAGTGTAATCGATTCGGTAGGCCTTTATCATTAGAATGTCATTTTAGTGCTCCCTATCATTTTCTTCTTTTGGGATGTAATCTCTAATAATTTGAATGTAATTTGTTTAGGTGTAAATCTTAAACCACTCATACATGCTTCTGCAAACTATCATGCTGTCCTTGCTGAAAATAAAAAATTGTTTAATGAAGTTCAAGAACTAAAAGGTAGCATTATCCATGTCTATCTTCTAGTTTTTATTTTTTATATAAGTGTACTGTAAATTCACACATGTTTTTTTATACAGGAAATATCAGAGTATTTTGTCGAATTAGACCATTTCTTTTAGGCAAAAAGGAAAAACAGTCTATTGTAGAAGACATGGGTGAAAATGATTTGGTTGTGGCAAATCCCTCCAAAGAAGGGAAAGATGCAATTCGATCATTTAAGTTCAATAAAATTTTCGGTCCTGCCGCAACTCAAGGTATATTTGTATATACTTTTCCTTTTCTGAATTGCCTATGGGGAAGTATTCCTTATATCTAGAGATGAAATTTTTGCACCATTATTCCTGTGTATCCATATCACTGTTTTTCCTCATTATTAGTTATTATGTTGATATTATGCCATTGGTCCGTGATTCTACTTTGAATGATGTACAGTGGACGTATACTCTGACATTCAACCTTTGGTAAGATCAGTACTAGATGGATATAATGTATGCATATTCGCTTATGGCCAAACTGGTTCAGGGAAAACTTTCACAATGGTATAAACTCTACGGACATATTGATTTTATCGTATACTTCATGCTATTAAATAAATTACTCATTGTACAAAGTACCTTCTTTTCTCAGACTGGTCCAAACGGAGCAACAAACGAGACTCTCGGTGTTAATTATCGAGCTCTAAATGACCTCTTCAGAATTTCCACAAGTAGAGCAAGCTTCATAGACTATGAGATTTGGGTTCAAATGGTTGAGCTATATAACGAGCAAGTTCGTGACTTGTTATCAACCGTTGGTTCTCCAAAAAGATATCCTTTTTTTAGAATATCTTCAGACAATTTATTTTTTGTGTGAACTTTCTTTTTTTTTTGTTTTTTTCTTTTCTGGTTTCCTTGATTTGCACACACTTGGGATATTGACTCATTCTCAAACCAACGGTATAGCTGTACCGGATGCTAGCATGTTCCCTGTTAAATCACCTTCAGATGTCATTAAGTTGATGGACATTGGACTTAAAAATAGAGCTATCGGTGCGACTGCTATGAACGAAAGAAGTAGTCGTTCTCACAGGTTAGATAATTTATTTTTCTTTCTTTCTTTAACATCCAACATTGAAACAAAAGCTTTTTATTATGATCATACCATATAAACTTTATGTCCGCAGTGTGGTCTCAATTCATGTTCGCTGGAAGGATTTCAAGTCTGGTTCTACTCTGCATGGTAATCTTCATTTGGTAGATTTGGCAGGAAGCGAAAGAGTAGATCGCTCTGAAGTAACCGGAGATAGGCTTAGGGAGGCACAATACATAAACAAATCACTTTCGGCCCTCGGAGATGTCATTTTTGCCCTTTCTCAAAAGAGCTCCCATGTACCATATAGAAACAGCAAGCTTACTCAACTTCTGCAAACTTCTCTTGGTAAATCGGTGTTCATCATTTATTTGTCTCAACAAGCATTGCTTTGCTAGAATTTGATTTACGAATATTGTTTTTTACTTTACTGCATAGGTGGTCAAGCAAAGACTCTCATGTTTGTCCAAATTAACTCAGACGTGAGTTCGTATTCTGAAACTCTTAGTACTTTGAAGTTTGCTGAAAGAGTTTCTTCAGTTGAACTAGGTGCTGCACGGAATAACAAGGATGCCAGAGAATTGATGGAACAGGTACTTTACCTTGGTCATGTAAACTGAATATGTTGGTACAGTATGGTTCTGTGACACGGTCTTCGGCTTCTGTGCATGTATAGAAATGTTTTCCTTTTTTTTTCATCTTATGCTAGATTATCAAACATAATTACTTTCTACCTTGTCTTACCTCAAAGGTGGCTTCCTTGAAGAACATTATTTTGAAAAAAGACGAGGAGATTGAGTGGCTTAAATCTCCAAACGCGTCAGTTGGTGGTATTTCTAAGCAAATTCCAAAACTATCAAGTGGAAGTTACAAGCACCTTGAAAGTGATATCCAACAAGCAATGGATGATCATATTCAGCAAAATGAATTTCTCCAACCAGAATTTTCAGAGGCAGATTTTCAAGAAAGATCAAGTGACATTTCTGACAATAGTCTTGCGCCGGGCACAGACTTTGATTGTTCTTCTGATAATTCCATTTTCAATGAAGCCAGAAAAACATCAAATAAGACGGAGAAGTGAGTAGTGCTTATACTATTACAGCTTAGGCCATAGTCCCTTTGCATTACTTTATCAAACAATTTTACTAAAGCTCTATATTAGAATGGAATTCTAACTAATTTCCTTGCTTATCCATACTAAGTATACCAATTTATATAAATCATATTTATGTAGCACAAACACCTCAAATTGAAGGTGTGTCTGGTATCCAACATGGTCGATGTCTGACACTGATACTTATATTTTCTTAAATTATTGTCGGTATTACGTGTCACTATTGTGTCCAGTGTCTGTGTTTTTGTCACTGCTTCATAAACGATCATCTCATAACTTACTATCCCTTTCTGATGGACTCTACTATATAATCAGACATTATGCATATTTCAAAATTTTCTTCATTGACTGGTTAGGAACATGACACATATAATTAATGCTTTACTAATACCAGTCTTAAATTATTATCATTTTGAAAAATTAAAACTTTCAGTATTCATACATGCATGGATTTGATTACGATTTGATTTAATTTTTAAATGGTGTATTTTGCAGGTCGAAAGGATTACTCAAAAGTGTCCGAGCGGTAAGGAAATTTGTTCGAATCCCATCTACCACAGCTATAACAAAGGACTCCTTGAAGAAATCACCAGGTATGCAACATAAAAATGAATCTTCTCGATTTGTATGTGTCATCCTTGCACAAACATCATGCTAATCTTCACTTTAATGTTAGCAGGGCATATAAACATTCTGCTAACTATGGATTTAACTCCACTAAAGCGAACAATGTTTTTAGCAAATAAAATAAAATATGTCAATAGTTAACGAATCAACTGTTAATATTTAAATCACATACATAACAAATTATAAATACATTCAAATATCAACTGATGATTCTTATCAATGATTAAAATATCTTATCTTATTCTCTAAAGTGATAGTAGTTTACTTTAGAGGTGTCAGACTAATTAATTATTAACTTGAACATTTAGAATTTTCAGCTTTCTTCACAAATTAATTTCAGGTATGACAAGAAGCCCCAGTATTGGCCAGCTTAAAGCTCCAAAACGGTGGCAGTAAAGTAGCAGGCGTAGCAACAATTAAATTGCAGAGTATCCACAATTTGACGCATGCCATGTAAATATGGATTCAGACTTCGTTCCGATCTTAAATTGACGACCGAGATCAATTAATGTGCATAACTGTGTGTCTATTTTACTACAATGAATCCGTATCCATGTAAATATAATTACTTCACTGCTATGTTTGAACTTTTGAATTTTTAGTCACATTGGTGACATTTTTGTGGATATATTGTAACAGATTTTGTATTCATAATCATATGGAAAAAAAATTATATAAAAGAAGTTCAACATATTGATGTACTCATAGTAGTGCTAAACTGTAAGAGAATCTGAATTTAGCTCAAACTATGAAATTTGATGGATTGACTTTTGGGCTTATAAATGAGACAACGTATAAAGAGAACATGAAAATAAACTTGAATAAAAAATTAACATAATCTAATAATGTAATTAAGAATTGGAATGAACCGTTTATTTTGCATCATCATGCAACTTAATATTGAGTTAGGTCCTTTTCTTAATTTTAGTGTGTATATATAGATATATATGGTGTACTGTTATTTTATTTTATTTTGCAAAAATAAAAAGTTTAATTACTAGTTTTTACAATATTAATGTTTTGCATTTTAGTGATTAATGAGATATATATTAAATAAGTGATAAATGGTATGAATTTCTACATGTGTTATAAAAAATGTCAAAATTTTTTGAAAATATTCTTTACCGTATAAATAAAGTGAATAGTTACATACTATGAGAAATATTATTTGTGTTGAAATATATATATTTTTTATTTTAGTATATTTCATAATGCAAGTGGCTATTTATTAGAAATTTGGAATTGCCGGCCAAGTTGTCCACTGCTGAGTGTTATACTGAAATGAGAGAGCCCTACGCAACTTCGCATCTCAACTTCACATGGGTCCCATTAAGGACTATGATGTCGCATCTCAACTGCATCAAGAGTTCTTTATATCACTTTATCATAATTTTGTGTAAATGTACTCAAATTAGTCATTTATGATTAAAAATAGTATTTATTAGACAAACTTTCATTCTTTCCAAAAAATGTTTTATCACTTAGCATTACCATTAGACAAAAATTGTTACAATCTTCGATGAAAGTTAAAAATATCATATTAATTTTGATGGATTATAAATTGCAAAAGTCATTTTGATATAATTTATAGATGTTATTTTATATATTAAATGAGCAATTTCTTTTTTCTAAAAAAAATTAAGATGAGGAAAACGTACCTCATTCTAAAATAAAAAAGATTTTACGGTTTATTGAATAATTTTTTTTTTAATGATGAAATATCACTTTTTATTACAGACATAACTTAAAAAAAGTCCAATTCAATTTTACTGAAGATAAATTATTAACTTTGACATAAAAAATGATAAACAAAAAAAGATAAAATACTAATAATACCAAAATAACCTATGATAAAAACCCTAGTGTAATTTTGCCAACAAAACAGTGAAGCAATCAAAGCCAACAACACATTGTGTTTGCCACACTCTCTGTCTCTCCCTCACATGCATATCTGACATAGCTGACTCATCATCTCATCTTCAAGTCACTTTTTATACCATTCCACAAGGTCCACAACACCCTTTCACATGACCATATACTAATTCTCTATTTACTTGCTCTCGATCTGTTAGTTGAAAAAAAAAGTTCTTAAATTTAAAAATTAACATTAAATAATTTAATATAAAATATACATATTAATTAAGTAACCACTTTTTAATATATATGAAAAAATCAATCAACCGGACGTGCGTTAAATTAAACTAAAATAGTATACAAGACAAATCCCCTCAAATCTGACACAAAATGCGGTTTGATGCTTCCTAAGATCCTCCTAAACCAATTGTTTTTTATTTAATTTATTTATTAATTTCCGTATGTCTTTCTTGGAAGAACACAATCATGGATACACTAATAATCATCAAACATCCTCGACATTTTTTGAGCAGTGGAATACATTTTATACACAAACTTGTCTTTAAGATTATGAAATAAGCAACACCTTCAAAAAGATCACCCACAAAAACTGATGATAACAATAATATAATGTACAAAATTTCAAACATTTATCCTCCAAATTACAATTACAATTACAAGTGAGAGGATCTGAGTGACACACACATAACAACTATGAACTCTCCACAAACCTAAATAACAAAAAACAAGAAAGTGGCTTTACTTGCCTTGTTCTTGTTTTTGTTCTGCCTTATCCTCTTTTATTGATTGAAAAAAACAAAACCTAACTCATTCATGAGCAACAACTTGAACAACACAATTATATACATCATACATTACTCTATAACAACATTGAATCAAGATTAGCTCCTCTTTCCAAAGGAAACAAAAAAACTCCTCTGCTCATTGCATTTCTCTGATTTTTTTTTTTTTTTTTTTTTT
>JBBPBO010000005.1:1464523-1547979 GCA_037974295.1 Cicer cuneatum
AACAACACAATTATATACATCATACATTACTCTATAACAACATTGAATCAAGATTAGCTCCTCTTTCCAAAGGAAACAAAAAAACTCCTCTGCTCATTGCATTTCTCTGATTTTTTTTTTTTTTTTTATATTGAGTTTCTCTCTATTTTCTATCTTTTGTTCTTCAAAAAATGGATTAGGCTACAGCAGAGATACTGCAATTTCTCCTCCTATCTCTTCTAAGGCAATCAAAACCTTCGATCCTCACCACGGCCGGTGTGTTTCCAAATTTCATTGGAACTCCACATCCTCGAGCTGACGGCGAAGAGGACGCCATGGTAAATGGACTAAAATTCCCATTACCAAATTGCTCATCTTGGATTACAGGGTTTGAAGCCCTGCTTGGTGGAGATCCAATGAAATACGGCGGCGATAAAGCCAACACTTTGTCGCCGGATCTCTCAGGATTGCAGCTTCCCTGCAAATCAAATATACACTCTTAAGTTACATTATCTCAATCTAATAACAAAACAGATCTTTAAAAGGGATACAATAACATAAACTTTCATCATAAATCATCACAACAAATCGACTTGTTTTAAACATACACAAGTTTGTTTCTTAAGAAAATACTAATTACTAGTACTATGATAAATATGAAAATTACATAGGAAAGTAAAACACACACAAATAAATGTATAATAGAAAATAACCTTGGGAAGGATGATGTCAAGAAGTTCTGCCCCAACTCCTGAATCTTCAATCTCAGATTGGTAGCTGATTTTCAAGGTACAAAAGTCATGATTTTTTATTCAAAAAATTGTGATAAAAATCAACAAAAAAAAAAGGTTAAAAAATTGAAAATAAATTACCTGAAGTGTCTGGTATGATTGTTGATGGAAGAGTGTTGATTTGAAAGACCCAAACGACGAGGTTTTGGACAAACCACTGCTTCCATTTTCACATCTTCACAGCTTGTGTTCATTTGTGGATATCCATAGTAGTAATTCATCTTTTTTTTTTCCCTTGACAAAATCACAGATCTTCACAACAAACAAAATTATTATTAAAATTACACAATTTTTTAGGTCATTGAAATCAGAGAAAAAAATGAACTTAACTCAATGAAATCATAAAACTAAAAAAAAAAATCAGAATTTTCTAAAATATGCAAAGACCCACTTCGTGAAAGCCTTTGAAAAAATCAATTAAGGGTTAAAAAGTTTGAAACTTTACACAGGCCAAGTAAATTTATGAGAGCCATGATGCTATGTTATAATAAATTGTGTGGAAAGAGAAAAAAGATAGAAGAATAGAACAAAAAACAGGAAGAAGATAGAGAATAATACCTAAAGGCTAAAGGATAGGAGAGAAAAGAGAAGAGATTGTTAGGTGTTTGGTGGGTATTCATAGAATTGAAGTGAAAAAAGAATATGGTACAGTGTGTGTAAGTGCATAGTAAGTGATGTAAGACCGCACATAGTTAGCGTTGTGTGTTTGTTTATTATTTTAGATCTCAGTTTCTGTAGTTATCTTATTTATGTGATCTGTGATGAGTCAATGTCTGATCCTCTACATGTTGAACTGTCTGTTTATGTGATTTCTCTTTTTTGCCCTTTATAGGGACATCATGTTCTGTCAAAAACCATTCTGTTTGTGTTGTGATTCCAAAGTGGACACTTCATAACGTGCATCTATTTATTGTACCTCAAACTGCGACACTATTTTCCATTTTTTTTTTTAAATTACTCATTATGTACAGATGATATTTGGTTCTTCCCCAATTTGTTAACATAATAATTATGAGATTAAAATAATTATAAATATGTTTGACAATTGTTTTATAAATTTACTTTTTAGGAAAGAAAACTGGTTTATTTCTTCATGATAGTATTGATTATAAATAAATAAAAAATTAGTATTGACAGCATATAGTAAAAAATAGATGTAATAATTAATATACAGACACACGAGTGTTTTGTTAAAAAAAATTAATTAATTCTATTGAAAAATTTAAAAAGATTATTGTAGAAATAGACAAAGAAAATTATGCTCTTATATTTAGAGATATAATAGTACTATCAAAAATAATTGTTCAATTATAATCATGAATAAAGAAACTTATTCGAATAGTAATTTAGTTATAATGGTAGGTCTACGTCGTTTTAGAATGATCTATGTGTGGGGTAGATGGTAGATCTACGTCGTTCTAGAATGATCGATGGGTGGGGTAGGGTGGTGTTAGAAGATACTTACAGAAAATTATTCAGTCTGACACGTGATTCATATGTGTTAGTAGCTGAGATGGTGGGGAGAGGTGGAGAGGGTGGTGGGACAAGGTGGAAGTGGAGGAGGAAACTTTTTCAATGGGAGGAAGAGCTTCATAAGAATTGTACAACTTTGCTATTTAACTTTTCTTTACAATAATATGTTGAGGATAAGTGGTTTGACGAAATTATCAGAGTAGTGATTTTACTGTTCGTGTCGCTTATAAGATGTTGACAAAGATACCAAATGCAAATCTTTACCTAGTGTTGGCTGATGTGATATGGAATCAGTTGGTGCCTTTGAAGGTGTCACTCTTTGTTGGGCGCCTCATGCTTGATAGACTACCAATGCTAAATAATTTGTCATGGTGTGGAATAGTAGTCGCATCAAACGTAACGCTATGTGCAAGCCAATATAGGAGTGTGGAATCATCCTCACACTTGTTTCTTGATTGCCCAATTTTTTGGCATGTGTGGAGGTTGGTTTTTGGATTGTTTGGTATTTAATATGCGTTGTTTTTTCAGGTTGGATCCTTTGCCAGAACGATATTTGAAATAAACTTGTTGTATTTTGGCTAACTTGTGTTTGGTCCATATGGCGTGTGAGAAATCATTTGATCTTCCAACAATGTGAATGTCATACAATAATCTTGACCGATCGTATCAAAATGGTCTCGTGGTGGTGGTTGAAAGTTAATATAAGTATTTTAACGTTGATCTTCGTCAATGGTGGTCTAATTCCTTGGGTTGTTTGTATTTTATTACTTAAGTTCTGTTATATTGATTTTGTTATACTCTATCTTGAAGGGTGTGTGGAAACTATTTTGTACCCTTCTTCGGAACATTCTTTGTGTTTTGATTAGGAGATAATTATTTTCTTTTTATTTAATTATTTTTAAATTAATATTTAATTAATTAATAATTTATATTATTTTTTAATAGAGTTTAATTTTGAAGTATTGTCAAAGTCAAAAGTTTTACGTTGTTAATCACTTAATTTATTATAATCAATTACGTGTATAATTTTAAAAGCAGTCGTAGTAAAAATTACACATTTTTTTATTATATAACAGTTGCAATTAAGTGACAATGTAAATTTTTTTATATCAATCATGTAGATAAATTAAATATTTTTAATTTTACTTTTTAAGAGAGAATTAAAATATCTTTAATCATGTTTTTTTTATAGTTAAATCAAATTAATTCACGGCATTTTCGTAAATCAATTGGAAATTTGAAAATAATAGTATAAAAATTACAGAAATTCTTTTAAGAGCTTTCTATATTTAGCAAAAGTGATAACGTAAACAATCCTCCTAAAAATATATTGTTGGAAAATGTTTTGATACATTAAGAATTTAATTTATATATAATGTTAGTGTAAATATTTTTTATATTGTCAGTCAATAATAATTATTAGATCATTAAAAATATTTAACTTTTTATTAAAATTACCTCTAAAATTATTCATAAATAATTGTAATGTATTGATAGTATAAATTGTTATAAACTAACATTTTGTAGCAATTAAATTCATATTTTAAGAATAAATAGTTTGAGATAAATTAACATATATAAATATGTCTTATAATTTTTCTTGTTATATATAAAAATTTATAAAGTTTAAATTTTAATTTTTTGTCTAAAAAATAATTTAAAATATAAGTAAATATGTCACACACAAAAAAAGTAAATATAACCAAATTGACAAATTTTATTTAAAATTCAATAATTTTGATTTTTAATTAGGACATTTGATGTATTTAGGTTTAAAAACTAAAATAATTTTAAAAGGAACATGTGGAAAGCTTTGTAGTGGAATTTGTAAAAAAATAAAATGAAAAAATTTAATCAATCTAACTTATAAAATATTTGAACATATAACGAAAATAGGAGTTTAAAAAGTAGAAAGCAGTGATATTTGAACAAATATACGTGTATTTGTACAAGTCGTGCATGTTTGTATCTTTTTAAAGACCATTAGGATTTAGGCACCATCAATATAAAAATTGGAATTTAGAAAAATATATTTATTTAGTTTTAGATACTGTTAAAAATGGTAAATACTGCGAATTATGGATGGAGAATGTTGCGAATTCATGACCAATTTGAATGTTCTATTATTATTTTAGCAAATGAATGAACCTGACTTTTGTGTCATAAAAAAGTATGAGAAAATGATCTAATGTCATATATTCTTTTAAAGTATGAGATGATGATCTAATGCCATATACTGTTTTAAAATTTGTTCTAATTTTTTGGACATCACTCACTCGTTACAAATATTTATTTCGTGTATAATTTATACAATAAATTATAATTAACGTATTATAATTTTATTTAAATTTGTATCTAAAAAATATTTAAGATACACACTACTAATGAAATACTGTATATAATTACTCATTTAACTAATTCATTTGTGAAAGATCATCTTTTAACCACGGTACCAATGAAAATATTTGTTTAGCTTATAGGTTATAAAGTATAATTTTTTTCAAAATTTTATTTAAAAGATATTCAAGAGACACATTTCTAATAAAAATATATTTGTTTAATGTATGATTTATGCAATAAATTAAAAATATTTTAGTATAATTTCTTCAAAAAAATTCTATTAGCAACTAAATTATGATTAATGTATTATAATATCATTTTAAGTAGGAGACATTCAAAAATCCGTTACTAATGTTGGAATTAATGGTTTGAATAATATGTAAATTAACAATTTTATCCTTAAAAGAAGAGATGGAAAACTAAAAGTTATTTTGAGAATTTAAAATGGCTTTTGATGTTTTGGGATTTTTTTATTAGAACCGATAATTTTTTTTCTTGAATCAAAATTGTTCTACAAAAATATATTTTTTATACTGTATTCTACAGAATAAATTCAGTCAAAATCATTTTTATCACTATATATAAATTAAATATATACCAAGGGTCTTTTTAATATAAGAGAGTTTGTTAAAAGAGAAACAAAGAGAGAAAGAGACAACTTCTTCTCTTTGATTTAGCATGGAAATAGAGAAGAGATTAAAAATGATGGATCCACTTACTTATTATAAAGGTCTTTGTGGTGTTGTTAGAATTGGTTATGAGGACATAAAACTAAAGATTAAAAATCTTATGATTTAGTTTAGATTGAATGACACGTTTAATTTAAAGAAATTTGATCCAATCTAAAAATAATGCAGTTTAAATTCATTAGATTTTTGGTCGATTAATATTAATATTATAAAATTACATTAAATTTATCTGTGTGAAGCAAATTTTATAAAATATAATTATATTTAAAAACTTTTATATAAAAAAGAATAACAATAATCTCTTCTACTGTGTTTTATTTCCTCAAATCTTATTTATTCTATTATGTTTAAAATATATGAAATGATAATAAAAATATATTAAATTAAATAAATAAATATAGTTAAAAAATATTAAAACTAACAAATAATAAATTAATGTAATATTTCATATTAATTAAAAATAAATAAGTATTAAATTTTACATATCCAATTTAATTCGGTTTAGTTCAATTACATTTTGGAAAAGAAATTTCAAAATTTGATATGATTTGAACAATTTGTCTAAAAAATATCAGTTTTTTTGTTCTTCCAATTTTTAATATTTTAGATCGTTTACGGTTTTTTCTTTAATCAGTTTGGTACGTAGACCCCTAGTTTTTGTTTTCTTAGATCGTTTATGCTTCCACTTTTACCATGTTGTCGTTATGAGTCATTATTAATTTTATTCGGCTTCACATCTTGTCCATGCTTCCACATGTTTGTTATTTGACGAGTGTTATCCATATTTCTTTCTAAATAATAATTTAAAATAATCATTTCAATAAGAGCTGATTCAATAATTCTCAATAATCAGTAATGTCCAAAACAAATTTTAATACATGTATATGATCATTTTATCTATATATGTGATTTTATGTTTAACAAAAATTAATGTGAATTTTTTAATTGCTTTACTCTTGGACCTGCACTGAATTTAATGTGAGTGGAAGAAAAAGTGGAGTTGAATAATCTCTACAAAGTTTCCCTTCCACAACCCTAACTTTGCTCATCTTTTTTTCACACCAATGCAACTGTTTTTCATTTAACTCTTTCATTCTTAAAACCCTTGACACCACTTTTAGGTCTATTAGTGCCATTAATATCTCCATCTCCTCTTCCGACTTTAACTTTATCTTTCTCAACCCTTTGCCTGAACGGAAAAGATCCTTAATTTTCATTCTCTTCTGCATATGCATATATATTCATATATGTGTGTTACTTGTGTTAGGTGAATGAATTAAAATTAAATAAGTATATTCTAGGTTGTCTTCTGAAAACGTATATAATTTATTCGTAACTAATTAAAATCAGCCACATGTATTCCATAATTTTTTTAGAATTTTAAATTTAACATAATTATTTTAAAAACGCGTGACTGATTTTAATTGATTGTGAATAATTTATAGATATTTTTTCGAACGACAATTTCAAAATGTAAATTTTGAGAAATATTGAAGGAAAGTTAATTTAAAAGTTGCAACATGCCTTATGATTAACTTTCTTCATTAGATTGAGTAGTGTTGGATCAACCATGCCTCTTCTGTTGTTTCTCTTAAAGTAATATGTTAGGATCTGACATGATTTTTTTTTATCAGTCTTCAAAAAATTCATGAATGTTCTAATTCCACCTTCCATTATCTTAAGGAATGAAGCTAATGATATCTTACTGTCAAAATCACTATCCTTCTGGCCATCCTCTGAATCTTTTGTAACAAAATCAAGAAAAATTATTTTAAAATATTAGAGAATGTGAAATTATTAATAATTGAATTTGAACTCCAACTCTTGGTGTTACAAAGTTAAGTTCTTACCTTGATATTCTGGAACAAGGAGTAACTTTGGTGCTAAAAGCCTCATTCTGGCATAGATTTCAGGTCTCTTACCATTCTCATAAGGCTCATTCTCAATGTATCTCTGCAACAAAACCTGAAACTGCTGGAATTGTTGTGCAATGGTGGCAGGACAACCGATATCAAGATCACCACACGATTGTGAAACATGTTTGGAACATATTGTTTTGTAGTTCCAACTAAGTGCTTCCCATGTTAAGCAAATTTGTGCAACATATGCAGCCTCTAGTTCATTATATTGGTTGTGACTCAAATCACTTGTTTTTTTGTTTATACTTGAAAACTTGTTTGCAATGCGTTCTGATATTGATCTTGGAGACATTTGGATTGATCCTAAACACTCTGAAATATGTTCTTATACTTAGATATATTTTTAATTTATATAAAATTATGAACTCTTAAATTTAGTCCCTACATAAATTTTATTTAATTTTAGTATGTATTTTTATCAATTTTTACAAGAATCGGGTGTTTTTAGTCTGTTTAGAAATAAAAAAAAAAATTTTTTTTAGAGACTTAACTTAAAAAATCGTAAATTTTGTAAACAATAAACTACTTCAAATAATTAGCTATGGATTAACAGAAGAAATAGTTACTACTTACCAGTTTCATGAAGTTTGTTTTGTGAATTAATTCTGTCTAAGAATGCATTTTCTTGATCATCATATCTTTGAAACAAAGTATATGATTCCCATTTGGGGCAACTTCTTGTAGATGAGGTAGAAAATGCATCATCATCCTCTGTTCCTGAATCCATGCAATGAATGGAGCTTTTCCATTCAGAAAAGGAGTCATCAATAGCTTTCTCTTCATCAACAATTAACTTCTTACTCTTCAATTGTTTAGAAGCAAAAACAAATAATCTCTCATCCCTTATCTTGCTTGCTTCATGCACCTTCTTATTTTTAATTATTCCAACTTCATCATCTGCACAAAAGTAGTGTCATATAGTTGAGCTACAAGTGCTGCTTCTGCATATAATTTTTTTTTTTAATACAATGCATAAATAAAATCACTATTTTAGTACTAAAATTATAGGACAGAGCAATTTCTTCATGATATTAGGAAACTTTAGAATAATTTTTAAAATTGAAAAGCTCCTATCACATTAATACCAAAATTGTCCTAAATACTATCTTAGGACGTTTATAATTTTATTGAGAAATTTTCTTGACTTTTTATAAGATCATATTTAAATTTTTAACTATATTAATTATTGCTTTTTCAACATATTTTTAATTAAAAATAGTATCAATCATTAATAAATTTAATACTTCTATCAATTTTTTAATTCCCATAATTTAGTGGGACTTCAGAGAGATAGTCACTAATAATAACTAATGTGATAAAGGATTTTTAGTTTCAAAAATCATTTTGAATTTTTTGTTAATTGTGAAACCAAAGTTTCTAATCCATACAATTTTTAGAACTGAATTAGTGATTATATAGATTATAGAATAATGATGTATGAGATATGGTGTTAAATATATACCGCTATAGTTTTTGTATAGGTTCAAGTTGATCATGGAAGAGGTGGGGCTGGTTTCAAATTGAGCATAATTTTGAACAGAATCAACAAAATCTCTTGATTGAAAGTGTTGTTGATTTTCGAAGTCAGAAACTTGTGGCGAGTTATGAATTGACAATGTTTCATTTTCTTCAATAAAACTCTCTCGTGGGCTAATGAATTCTTCAGAATAAGAAGAATGATGCTCTTCCTTGTTCATAAACAAAAGGGTATCCCTACCACATTTGATGTCTTGTCCCCCATAAGAATCCACACAAGAATACCCTTCTTCACTTTCTTCTTCTTCTTCGTCATCAGAAAAAACATATTCATATTTTTTATCTCTACAATGTATACGAATAGAAACAATTGTATGTGAGTTAAATGTCTGTATCAAACTTTTCAAAATCGAGAGTTTAAATAAACTAGTTTTGACTATATGAAATTGACACGTAAATTTGGTTCGTCTATTGATATGAAATTACCAAATTAAAAATAATATGTACATGACATATATGTTTATAATGTACATGATAAATACATCAATAATTCAAAATTGTTTAAAAAAAAATATTATTTGAACAAAATCAAACTAATAGTGATTCATTTAAGTGTATTGCAGTAAAATTGAGATAAAAAAAAGATAAAATCTCTATTGAAAATTATTTGCGAGTTTATTGTGACACGTAAATTTGGTTTGTATATTGATATGGAATTTTCAAATTGAAAATAATATGTACATGACATATATATTTATAATGTACGTGATAAATAAATCAATAATTCAAAATTATTTTAAAAAAATATTATTTGAACAAAATCAAACTAATAGTGATTCATTTAAGTGTATTGCAGTAAAATTGAGATGAAACAAAGACAAAATTTCTATTGAAAATTATTTGCGAGTTTATTGTGACACGTAAATTTGGTTTGTATATTGATATGAAATTTTCAAATTGAAAATAATATGTACATGACATATATATCTATAATGTACGTGATAAATAAATCAATAATTCAAAATTATTTGAACAAAATCAAACTAATAGTGATTATTTAAGTGTATTGCAGTAAAATTGAGATGAAACAAAGACAAAATCTCTATTAAAAATTATTTGCGAGTTTATTGTGAGTCCAAACGAATAAACTCGATTTTATTTTCGAATTTATTAAAATTCGAGTTTACTATCGAGTTAACTTAAAATTGATACCTAAACTTGTGGAAACATATCGAGTTATCACGCGATTTTAAAGACTTTGAGTCATAAGCAATCAATATGGTAGAGATAGAAAAAGAAAGACAAGAGAAGCAACAAGACCTTTGGATTAAGGGGAATCTTCCAGTGAAGGTTAAGAATGTGACAAGAAAAACGGCAGAGGAAAAGAGTAGTAGGAAGAGAAGCTGGAAAGAGGTTGAGACATTGTTGAAGAGTTTAAGAAGAGCTTCTTCTTTGGGACATGACATTTTCTTTGTGGTTGTTCCAAAATGAACATCAAGGACTCCACCACTAAGCAAAGCAACACTCCTAAAAATAAGTGCTTTCGTGATATGCATCATTTTTTTTTTTGTCAACATTGTTTAAAATGTTCAAAATCTCTAAGATGCTTGAATTGGTTGCACCCTTGTTAAGTATTAAGCACCAATGACAAACCCTTTAATCATCTCAATAATGGAGTTAGATTGGACAATCTTGGCTTCTCTTTTACAATAAAATCTTTTCTATGCGCCTTATAGGCTTCTCTCTATAAGGGGGCTAAAGAGCATAATTTCATAAATAATTTTTAGGAAGTTTTTACCAATTAAAGGGTTTCTGAATAGTTTTTTTTTAATTAATAAATCAATTATCATTTTTCTGAATAAAAAATTATTTGTAAACTATTGTACTTTAAGAAGAATCATTTCATTAGAAAAATATTAATTTATTATTTATAATTATTATACTAATTGTCTATATTTTTTATTAAAAAATATTCAACATTCATTAATATAAGCAATAACAAAGTTAAAAAAATTTAAACTTTATTTCGCTGATATTTTTATGAATGTTATTTAATTATTATAAATTTTTAAATGATATTAAATAATTTTTATTAAATAATAATTTATTCAACTATTGATTTAAAGATCAAATCACCCATACATATTAAAAACCTCTGATTTTTAATAGTGAAGGACACTCCACAAATAGCTAAATAACATTTTTTTTATTTTTTATAATTTAGAGTATAAAATTAATCCTGGTATAAGAGGGTCTTTTTTTTTCCTATTTGAGCTAAAAGCAAAAAAAGAAGAGATCAAAACCAAGCCACACGCATTGGTAGACAAGCATGAAGTTCACTTTTTATAAAGGAATTGCATGAAAGTATAACAATTAAGCCAAGGTTTTGTTTTTGAAACATGATACTTCTGACTCAAAATCTCTCTATTTCAAAGCTTTAATGTATTCCTTTCCTGCTTATAGAATAAAGAGCCATTTGAAAAAGATAGTGTTGGATGTGTCAATTGCGAATTCTTGTGGCAAACCTCTTTTATTGATCCTTGTCTTTAACGTGGTTACTAAGATTGCAGATTATAGAACAAGTGTCGTCCACAAGGAATAAGTAATATATTAATAATAGTAGTACTTAATTGTTGGTATGGACAACTTATAATGTTTACATTGGACATATCTCTCAAATCTTAAAAGTCACAATAGTGTTCAAATTTTGCAAATTCAACTTCTTCTTTTTGTTGAAATAAGGTTTCTCCCCCACATAACTATATCTATGAATGTAACTTAGAGACTGAGATATATTTGAAAGGTTAAATTCAATCAATTTCATTTGCAAGGGACGAATGAATTAAATTGTAATGATGGACCATAGACTCGTTGAAGAATTAAGATTTAGACTAAGATTGTTGTTATTTAGATAATTTTGTTTGTTATTTTTTTTTACGGAGAAAATTTAAGATAAAAAAATGGTGTTTCAGTCTAAGACAGCAAAGACTTTACGGATAATTTAAAAAGAGATTTATATTTGTCTATCTTCAATGACACTAATGGAATCGAACTCTTTTTTTTTTTAAGAAAAAAAATTTAAGATAAAAATATAGTGTTTCAGTCTAAGATAGAAAAGACCTTACGGATAATTTAAAAAGAGATTTATATTTGTCTATCTTTAATGACACTAATGGAATCGAACTCACAAATTGTCGGATCCAGTACGAATTTTGCTTGTTATTTAATTCATTAAAATTTGCAAGGGTAATTTTTATCATTTGTTTAAATTTAAATTATTTAATTCTCTAGGTACAATTTAAAAGATAAAATATTGCAAAGATATTTGAATTCAAAAACCATTTTTTAATTAAAATCTTTTACCAATTTTAATTAAAGAACACTAGCCTTTGGTATAGACACAAAGGGTGTTTCTTAAATCAGGTGACAAATTTAAGACATTTTTTGCATTCTATTTGTTCAATAATCTCACAATATTACTAATTTATTAAGAAATTTACAAATTTATTGGTTAAATTGTTTAAAACCTTCTTTTACTCAAAGTTTATTAATTAAAATATCAAATTTGATTCAAAATAAACAAATCTCTTTTTTTTTTCTTTTCATTTTTATTGTTTTCATTGCAAGTATAAACTGAAATTTTCGCCTTTTTAAACGTGGGTGTGGAAGGCAAGTGTGGATGAACAATACTCGACTAAGAGTTGGTACCAATTGTTTCTCTCCCGTAGCAATACAATGATCACTTAGAATGTATGGAATTGGATTTGGAAAGGGCACACCTTGGCTATTGTCCATTTTTTCCGATGACAAGTTTGTCATAACTCTATTCCCACTAAGAGTCGTTTTCTTCCATGTAAGGGTGAATGTCTTTTCTACATGTCCTTTTTGTGAGGTGGAAGAGGAGGAGAGTATTTCCCATTGTTTATTATTATGTTCTCGAGCGGTTGACATATCGACGAGATGTGAGTGCAATGATATTCAACGAATAATCAACCAATTTGAGTTTATTGATATGTCAAAACTCCTTCTCATAGTTGTAATTAATTATGGTGTGCTTGTTGCATGCCTTGATCACGCGGAACATCTAGATGTCGAGGAACAAATTGGTTTTTGAAGGGACCTCACAAATGGTAGTTTTTGTTATAATTGTTGTGTTTGCTCAGGGTCAAGTTGCTATAGAGGCTTTTGGTGACCATTTTATCTCTCCTCCTCATCCAACTCGCCAGGTTTGTTGGAAAAAATGTAATATGGATATTATGGTTTTCAATGTGGACGGTAGTGCGTTAACTAATCTGAAGAGAGCAGGTTTTTTAGGTTTGCTGCAGAACCATGATGGTGATTTTCATTTTGACATCTTTGATAATATGGGTTGGTCGAATGTGTTGCATGCCGAGATTCAAGCTCTTTTGCTTGGAGTCAAGTTATGTTGGCAAGTTGGGTTAAAGAAAATTATATACTTTTCACAATCGCTCCATGTGGTTCTACTCATGACTATGAAGAATATTCACTATCATCATTATGCTAATATGTTGAAAATCATTTGAGGGTATATGAAGAAAAATGATATCTTTTATCTCCATCAAACTTTTCGTTAAGAAAATGTTTGTGCAAATATATTTATGAAAATGGGAGCTAGTAGCATGGAGTATGTGATTGTGGTTCATGAGCCACATCCTAGTTTAATTTCAACACTTTTTGGCTGATGTTATGGATGTATCATTTTTAAGGACTTAAATGGTAAGGATGGCAATGGTACGGGGTGAGGACGATTTTAAGCATTATCAACCCCGCACCAGCAACTCCAATACTGCCTCCGCCCCCGCATCCGTCAGGGGTGACTTTTTAACATCCACCCTTACATCCAACGGGGACGGGTTTCCCCGCCCCACCCCCACTCCAAAAATTGGAATTTATTTATTCATAACATGAAAAATCAATAATTTGACTAAATAGTAGCATTCTATCTAAGTTCTAAAATTACAATAATCAAAATAATAAAAGTCACAATAGATACAAAGTTTAAGCAATGAACCAAAAAATGTAAAAAAATCTCAAAACTGTTATACACAAAATATGTATAACGAAAATGCAGAAAATCCCAAAATACAGAGATGCAGAACTGTTATGCACAAAATCTAAAAACGAAAATGCAGAAAAATCTAAAAACGAAAATGAAACTGAAAACGAAATTGCACTGGAAAACGAAAATTCATCAAAATGCAGAAAAACCTAAAAACGAACCTTAAAATTATAGGGGCGAAGAGAATAAGAGAACAGAGACGACATGCAAATGATGACGAAGATAACACACACAAAGAAGGGAGGACGGTCGGGATAGAAAAAGTGAGGGTGGAGGTGGACGGTGGCAGACGATAACAAAGAAAAAGAAGGAAGATTGACAAAATTAGGGTTTTGTTACTATTTTAAGAAATATAAGAGTATTTAAGTAATTGCATTTATGTCAGGTGGGTGCAGGGTGGATTTGACGAAACCCGCCCGTAACTTTAAAAAATGAGGAAAATCTGCACCCGCATCCATTAAAAATGGTTTTTCCCCGTTAAATGCGGGGCTGATCCGAGGCAATTCGGATGAGTTCGAGTTCAATTGTCATACCTTAATAGTATATTTTTTATTATTTTTTCTCATTTAACAAAAAATTATTGAAACATATTTATCACGTGGGAGTGCATGCCCTTTTCCTTTATGGTGTGAGGAAAGGAACTAGGCTTCTTTTTATTTTTTGTCAACTAACTAGGCTTTTAAGTGACCCCATGTGATTTATGTGGAAAACTCTACTTGAACCCTTATATTTATACTCCTACCTTTATATTTTACACAAACTACTTATTTTACCTCTTTTTTTTATAAAAAATAATATTTTTCTACTTCGGGAAATTCAACTTGGATTCCGAAAAACTTAAAATAAATTTTCCAAAACATAAATGTGTGTGAAAAAATTCAAACTTTGTATACTAGAAAAGTTTTTTCGAATTTTCCAGATCATAATTATGTTTATGAAAATTTGAAATCTGTGTTCGAAAAAACTTTAACATTTTTTATGCTTTTTAAATTATGTTTTCCAGAATACAATTGTATTTTAAAAAACTTGAAAAAGTTTTCCATAACACAAAAATTTTCATAAAATTTAAATTTTTTAAACACATTTGTCTTTCAAAAAACTTTTTTCAAAATTTTCAAAAACACAAACTTGTATTAAAAAACATAAAGTTTGATTTTTTTTTTAAATTAAATTAAATTTTTATTAAAATGTGAAAGTAGGAGTATAATTAAATGGGTATATGGTAATATTCACGATGGTCCATATTCATTTCGGATCCAAATGTAAAGCACTTTCATCTACAATAAAAAAAAAAGATTAATTAACCCAATAAACTCCACTTTCTACCCCATACCCCACAAAAAAATTTAAAATGTCAAAATTAACCTTAATTTTTTTTACTATTTTAGTAAATTAAAAATTACTTTTTTTTTTAAAGATTTTTGGATAATAAAACAAAATTTTTGGTATGTAAAAGTTTTTTTGGTAGTTACCGAAAAACTTTTTTCAATTTTTCCGAAAAAGACGTGTACATTTAACACTACCAATGATAAACCATGCGGCTATACGGATAACTTTTTAAAAATTTTTTGATAGATATGGATAATCCGCTAATATTATATGATAAACCATGCGTCGGTATTAGCAATGTTTTTAACACCGATTAGGTATGAAATACAATACCAACTACTTTCATTAAAACAATGTCTTTATCTGTCACAATTACATGATTATTATCGGTGTTAAAAACGTTGATAGTATTGATGTATGTTTTATTATATAATACTAGCAGATTATTCATATCTATCAAAATTTGAAAAAACAAATTAAAAAGAAAATTAAAAAAAATATTTGAAAAAAAATTCGAAAAACTTCATGACAAATTTTTCGGTAGTGTTAAATGTACGTGTCTTTTCCGAAAAACTTTCTCTCAAATTTTTCGGTAACTACCGGAAAACTTATTAACAAGTTTTCGGTAGTGTTAAATGTATCGTCTTTTTTGGAAAAAAAAATTTCCAAGTTTTTTGGTAGAATCCTTTTAAACCAGAAATCTTGTTTATTTTTTTGTTATCTGGAAATTTAAAAAAAAAAGTAAATTTTAATTTGATAAAATAGTAAAAAAAATTAAGAGTAATTTTTGTATTTTAAAAAATTTGTGGAAGTATAGGTATAATTTAGGGTATGGGTAAAACTTTCTTGATTTTATGTTTAATCATAATAAATTAATAAAACATATCAAAATATAATAATTTTTGAATCAATTTTTTTTACTTACCATGATTAAAAATATTTGACCTCAAATAAACGTATTAAGATATTCTGCAGTTTACGTCTTTTAAATCTGTTATGAAATTAATTTTCAAATAAACAGTGAAACATCTGAGTTTTTTTTATTAAGATAGACTATGTTTTAAATGAGCAACTCCAAAAATCAACTCTCCATAACCATGTTGGTTAATTTTTAAAATTGAAATTTTCATAATATTTAGAATGATTTTACATCCCAGAGAAAAAGAAAAATTGTTAACACTCTTTCGTTTCTTCACCTTTCTCTTCTCTGTTTGCGTTTTTTCTCTCATCTCTATTACAATCCAAATCGAGAGACTAAGTAGGTAAATCGAACGGAGTTTGTAGCATTCTTCCAATGGCCGGAAAACAGGTCAGCGGCGACGGTTTATCGGCGAACCTCGCCGGAATGTCGAAGAATCAGCTCTACGATATCATGTCTCAGATGAAGGTACACACATTACATCCTCTTTATCGCTCTTCTTGTTCATGTTACCACATTCTATTGCTAATCCTTTCGTTTCGTTTCCCCCTCAGAATTTGATCGAACAGAACAAGAAACAAGCGAGACAAATCCTCATCCAAAACCCTATGTTGACCAAAGCACTTTTCCAGGTTTTTAGGGTTTTCCAATTTCTTTCTCTGCTTTTCCTCGCTCCATCCTTTGCCTCGATTTTTATGCTACTTCTGAATTTACTGTATTGCATACCCTATTTTATAATTACTATAATATACAGATATTTTCTAGTGATTAGAATTTAGATGTAGAGCTGCTATTTTCTCTCTTGCGTTGCAAGCATCAGTCATAAGATAAAATCTTTAATATAATTTTGTGAAAGAATGAATAACCACACTTATCTAACTACAGACATTCAGTTTTGTTATACGGTGGTTAATACAAACTGTAATCGAATCACGGTTGTTTGAAACTACTAATGTTTCACTTGTTGATGCCCTGACTTGACTATTTAGCTACCGATTCAGGTTAAGTTTTTCTTTATGCTTAGACCTCATGATATGCTACACATGAAGATTTATTTAGGGTGCCCCATTTCCTGATGTTTCTTTTGGATATCCATTGAGTTGGATTTGGTCCATCTGAAGTTAGTTTTTACTTTAGACTTTAGAGGGTAAAGTAAGACATCTCAACTATTGATGAGAATTTTAACACATCTGTAATTGGTTAATCATGAGTATGTAATATCAACTGTTATTTTATTTTATTTTTTTATCAATGATTAAGATTTGTTACTTGACTCTCCAAAGTGAATTGTACACTTTGGAAGAGTAGGAATTGTTTGAGTTATATAGGAATAAATCAGATTTCAAATCTATATGCAGTCTTGTTTTTTTTATACTATAGTTTGTCTTAGCATTATTATACTAGTTGTATCACTCGAATATTGATATCTACAACTGTATGTGAATAACTGCATTTATTTTGAGACTGGCATAATGAACAGAATAGTGTGTATTTTAATTTTTAACTAACCTTAGTTAAGTATTAAAGGGGCTTCAGACTCATTAGTTATTTATTTAACTTTAAAATTTGTCCATTTTTTTTGTCTAATCAGGCACAAATCATGCTTGGAATGGTGCAGTCACCACAAGCGGTATTTTTTCCCCTTTATTTTGATGTCATTATCACAACCTTCCTCTGGTAAAAAAATTTCACGTTAAGAAATGTTTGGTTATAGGTTCCAAAAGTTCAGCCAGTGGTTCAGCAGACAATACAGCCAACACAACAGCCAAGCATTCAGCCAGCTGCATTATTGCCTGGTCAAGGTGGCGCACAGGATCAAGCAGGTGTATCTCAAACTCATATTCCTCTGAGGAAACCCCAAAATCAGCATCCTGTGCCAGTTTCATATGCCGCTGTTCCTGCAACGAGTCATCAATCCCAGCCCATGGCTGCACATTCTTTGCCGATGCCACAACAGCCTAAAGGACATCCTACTCCCCAAGTGGCTCGCCATCTGTTCCACAAACATCACAACCTCCAAAGATACCTCCACCCTCTGTTCATTCATCTTCACAGCCACTTCATCCGACACAAATGCCAACGGCCTCAAGTCAGGTGCAGCAACCATTGCAGGCACCTGGATTTCCACACATGCCTCTGCAACCGCCACTGCCACCTCAACTCAGACCACCTTCAGTGCAAACCTTCCACCCCCAATATCCCCCTCAAATGGGTGCTAATTTAGGTTTTCAACATGCTGGGGCTTCCCACAATCTTCCGCAATCCATGTTTCATGTAAGGCAGATATTTCAGTTTAAAATTCATTAATGGCATGTTGAATCATAACAGTACTGTTTGTTGATAAAATTTTCAGCCAGGTACAAAACCTCCTTCTAGTGTTGGATCTACATTCCCACTAGGGCAGACACCACTACCAGGTCAACAATCGTCTCAGTCACCATATCAGGTATGATGAACTACAGCTAATGGTTAAGATTTGAAAACTGTGTCGGTACCATGGGTTAGGGTTAGGCTCTTGCAACATCAAAATTTGTTGGGTTTTATAATGCTTTCCTGTTACCGTTATGCGTTTTTTACTCTAACGCATTGACCAGTCAAATCCTAACATGTCTTTAGTAAAGCCCTTTTGTTTTTTATGTAGACTCACCCCCCGCAAAAAAAAATATTATTAGGCTTTCAGATATTTTCCAATAGTAATGCCACTGCAGTTGATGTTTTGTATGGAAATAACCTTTTAGATGCAATTGAATGTTGAAGCCACAGTTATCTATCCTTAGTTGCAGCACCTGGTGGCTGATTCCAAAAACACATATTTGGGATGTCTCGCGTCTGCTATATCGCAAATTATATATTATATATACAAGATAAATAATTTAAACTATGTATGTGTGTGTGTTCCAAAATACAAGATTACCCAAAATTGAAGACTTATATAACATATTGCATTGTCAATTACTTTGGTTGAAAGTTGAACTTGAAACTAATTAATAACATATGGAAGAGAAAAACGTTTACACAATTTATTCCTGACAATTTTATGATTGCTCCATTTGACTTTCAAAATTTAGTCAGTCAGTTGCATGATGACTTTTGACCTAAACCCAAGTTGATTTTTGTGATATAAACTGAAAGAAGTAAACCTAAGTAACATGACTAGAAAAGCAGTATCAGCCATGATGTCGTGTAACAATACTCTGCTCACTAGTAATTGATTATTCATGTTCTAAGTCATGCTTGTATGTCAGGTTGGAAATATGCCTTTCGGATCTGATTTTGGCAATCAAGCTGGAAATGCAATGCAAGTTGATAGAGGGTCTTCTTGGATGCCTGGTCCCTCAGAAAATCTGGCACAGCATGCTGGTCCTCTGGGACCACCATCCGTGGTTTCTGGTCAGATGGGTGCTGCTAATCAGCCTCTTAGGCCTCCTGTGGTAATCATTGTGAATTAGCATTAAGTCTCTTGAAATAGTCCTGCAGTCTTGTTGATATTCTCTTCTTGCTTACATGTAGTTGACACCGGAAATGGAGAAGGCACTGCTTCAGCAGGTCATGAGTCTCACCCCGGAGCAGATAAATCTTTTGCCTCCAGAACAAAGAAATCAAGTGCTACAACTGCAATTGATGTTGCGTAAATGATGCAATACGGAAACACATTGTGAAAGTCCCAATCCTTTCAGTTTGGCATATATTCTTCTATTGTCGATGTTCAGAATGGTTGGCTGTAGTGAAGTTTTGTAGAAGGTGATACAAAAATCGTGTAACAAATTAGAACCCCATAATATTCTTTTGCGGATGTTGACTCCAATAAAATCGCAGCAGCAGCACCTCCCCCCCACCCCCACCACACCCAATTCCCTCCCTCTCTCTTACTAATCTCATATTAATCTTTCAGAACATATTCATTAAATTTTTATAAATGGAATACGTCAATCAAATTTTATAAATGGTTTATATTTTTTTATTTTTTCTACAACAATTTAAACACATCTGGATTTATCATTTTTATTGTAGGTCAGACTTAGGTCTTGAAAAGTCTAGCTCTACTTAGTCTATTTTCACCTACCGGTGTCCAAAATCTATTCTTCAATAGCATACTTTGTTTTCTTGTAATAGGGCGACATTCAATTTCTGCACACTTCCTTTGTTTTGCGCAATTTAGGGATTATATTTATATAATCTTTTAAGAAAATTTTACCCCATACCCCTACAATTATACTAATACTTCCACAAATTTTTTAAAATGTCAAAATTACCTTTTATTTTTTTAATTATTTTATTAAATTAAAATTTACTTTTTTTTTACCTTCTACCGGAAAACTTGAAAAAAGTTTTTCGAAAAAGACGCGAACATTTCACTATTGGAAAATTTTTTGGCAAGTTTTCCAGTAACTACCGAAAAACTTGGGAGGAAGTTTTCTGAAAAAGACGTAAATTTAACACTACCGGAAAATTTGCCAAAAAATTTTGCTGTAGTTTTTTGTTTTTTTTTTAATTTTTTTTTTTTTTTAATTTTTTTTTTTTTTTAAATTTTAAAAAAACAAAACTAACGGAAAACTTAAGTTTTCCGGTAGTGTTAAATGGTATGCCTTTTCTGAAAAACTTCTTCCCAAGTTTTTCGGTAACTACCGGAAAACTTGTCAAAAAATTTTCTGATAGTGTTGAATGTTCGCGTCTTTTCCGGAAAACTTTTTTCAAGTTTTCCGGTAGTAGGTTAAAAAAAAATTATTTTGATAAAATAGTAAAAAAAAAATGAAAGGTAATTTTGGCATTTTGAAAATTGTGAGAATATAGGTATAATTGTAGGAGTATGGGATAAAACTTTCATCTTTTAATTCAAATATATGGGGTAAAGCCCGTCAAGAAACACATTCTTATTTCTTTTCATTTCTTTTTTAATTGGTGTAGACTCCCATTTGAGGAGGGACCAACTCCTAAACCAATAGTCATATGCATGGGAGTATTGTCTTTTCCTTCGTTATATTTCCTTTTTCCACATTTACGATGGAGATCATTGATAATAATATTACTTTAATCAAATAAAATGTGTATTAATGCAATCAATGGATCAATTATATTATAGCTAGGATAAGATTGTGATAAAAATGTACAAAACTTGTCTGACGATATTCCCACAATATTATATTATCAGTATTTTACATGTGAAATTAATAAATTCAGCTAATAACAATGTTAAATAGTCGTATGAAGTTGATAGGCATCAATTTCCACTTCTGTTGAGGGAAGGAGAAGAATTGACGATCTCGTGGCCCAGTTCATTTATTTTGCTGAGAAGAAGCATTTGCTCAGTCTCCAATTGGGCTATATACCCTTCTTGTGTATCCTCTAGAGTTTCAAACTCACTCAAAGTTGTAGACAGTTCTTCCAGATTTTCATCCTCTATTAAAGACCGAATCTTTTTCATCATCTCCTTTATCTGATATATATATTGTGCAATTTCGACAGTATGTGAGATAACGGCGTTTAATGAAAATGAGAATGCTAATAATTCACACAAAATGAATTGAGTAGAACTGATATAAAGAAAATGGTTTAGCTGATGAATGGATTGTTGTTCTAATAGAAAGGAACAATAGCTCAAAATTCTTGAAAGCAAAGCAAATGTATAGGATATATCCAAATGCATAGAAAGATGAACAAGAGATAGCATGTGAATATGTTTCACGTGCACTGCCTTTTAAGACAACCAATATGATACTTCATCATCAGAGATGAAAAGGTAATCAAAGGTTAATTTTATGTGTTATGGGAAATGCAAGAAAATCTCACCTGGCTTGGAATCTGGTGTAATTTAGTCAAAGAAGGTTCAGAGTCTGGAGATTGTCTTGTTTGCATCTCTGAAACTTTTCTTGAGATTTGGATGTGGATCTCACCACTTTTCACCCCTTGGAGAGGTATCCACTTGTCAAACGTTTGGTTCGAAGGCAACCTTTGATATTCTACAACGCATTCACCTATAATTGATGTGGGTAGTAGAGCATTGTGGTCCTTCACATGCAGTATCAAGGGACATCCATCGTCTAGGAACTCTAAGGTTTGGTCCCAATGAGGGTTGAGAGTTTTGTGTACAACCTACCATAAAATAATGCCACAACAATTAAGCCTTACAAGAGTGAAATAGTAATAACAGATATGTAATCAATCAATAAGGACATTTGATCACTAGCAAGAGGAACTTCGGATGAAGTTTCCTAACCTTTGTTCTTTTCTTCAAGTTTCCATAGGTAACCCTCACATAAGGATCACTTGTCCCTCTAAGATCGGCAGCAATAAGGTCCCTCGCTTCAATTAGAACAAGTTTGATCCAACCATTGCCCGAAGCTGGACCCTGTGTCCATTTCAAAGTAGTGCTTGTTAGAAGAATGAACATGCCAAAAATTCAGTTTTGCACATTATTAAAAGAATTATTGTTTTCCTCTTAAAGAAAGCATACCTTTGATCCCTCTTGGTCTTTCGCCCTAATGGCTTCTATTTCAAGTCTTAATTCACCAGAACACACTCCTTCAAGTGGGATCCATACATCCCTAATTGACCCTTCCACAAGTCCTTCCAAATTTACATGTGCACTACCAATGTTTTCATCTCCAAATATTTCTTCACTAAAGCATTTCACATTGAGGTATTCATCGCCACTATTCTCATCTACCTCAAATGTCTCATTCCAAACAGGATTTGTAGTAGTAGGAGGAGGAGCAATCTTTGTTTTCATGACAACCTGAACAGATTATCAATAACAGAATCAGGTAAAGTGTCATTATGAAACTTACATTGCATCAAATTACATTTCAATATAAATGACAGCATTAAGACTTCAAATTATCCAACAGACAACCAGTACCTCTCACCTTTCCATACTGCAACCTAATGTAAGGGTCAAATTTTCCAAATCTGTCATTTGCTGCTAGATCCTTTGCTTCCACAACAGTTATCTTAAGTTTCCTTCCAGTTTTTGATAGAATATTTGTTGATCCCCTAAGTGATTTCGGAGGACTAGCCTGGAGGTTGTTCAAGCTATGTGAACCATCAGAGAATTGCCACTCTTTGACTACAATTCTCACCTTTAACTAAAAAAGTGAATTAAAAGAGTTAAAATGGATGAAACATTTCATTTACTAACGATTTGAATTTCACTTAGAAAGGGTACAATTACTTCCATTTTGAAGAGAGAAAATGTCTCTTTGAAGACAACTTGATATTGACTCTATCATGAAGAGTTCGTTAGAAAAGAAGCAATAGAAAATTATGCCATGTAAGTATCTGGAACATTAAAAGGTTGATGTAGAAATCACAATAATACAATGAACTCATTAATCGTAGTATAACAAAATGATATTGCAGTTACAACTTACAAGCATTACTCCATAAACACTATATCAACATGAAACTCTACTACTCCATTTTAAATGATTATATAATCATGGACAGCTGTTAAATATATAAAAACCATTTATGATTTTTATCTAATAATTGAAGCTTCAAGGAGAATTTGTCCTTGACATGACATCAGAGCCTTTGTGACCAAGGTGGTATAATCATGTTCCTTTGATATTGCCATATAAAAAATGATATATAATACTTAATTCATGCAGTCAGATTCTTGTTTCTTAGTACTAGAAGAGCGTATATTTTCTAGTCGGGAAAGAAGAACAACCTCTTAAGCTTTGATTAGATGAAAATCAAACATTGCTAATGTAAGATGACCAAGTGGTATGTACCATAATAAAGCAAAGGAAGCTTGAAAGATAGGCAAATATTGTACCTCTGCTGAGTTGGCCCCCTCAAATGGGACAACCATTTCAACTTCCTCTCCACAAAACTTTGCATGTCTTGCTATTACACCAGAATCAGGCCCTATTGCCCACATTATTGTTGAATCATCCTCCACATGCCTCATCTTTTCAGAGACATAAAGAAATAGGTTAGCTTTGAATGGCATATATTTATTGACAGCCAATTAATAATCCTATTGCTAGCTCCAAAAAACAAACATCTATGAGGTGACAATACCTTGATTTCACAACATGCTAAGTAGTCATACTTCACACTATCTGGGGGACACTCATAAAGATTGAAGCGAACTATTCCTGTATTATCATGTAAAACCATATTAAATGTAGCATCCCATCTTGGAGTTGAACCAAGGCTCACACTTGTTCTCCTTGTCAGCTCCTCCGTTTCTACCTCTACAAATGTCTGTAAGTTCTTGTCACTCAAGTTGTTTTCTAAACAGCCATTGCTTGTGCCATTTTGTTGCTTCCCTTTGAAGTTACTCCTAGAAAGTTTGTTTGCAGAAATCACTGAAACATATATCATTCCTCCAACAGCATATTTCCTTAAGTCAACTGCAGGCAAACTGAAACAACGGCGCCGAGGTTCCACCATGGTCTTTACTAAAGTGTCAGTAAAAAGTTTAACCTGTATGAAAGGTAAACGTACTATCAGCATGAAACATCATATGGCATGGGAAAATTCAGAGAGAAAGTCAGCGAAAGAGGCTTGAAATGTCAGGGAATGTTTCAAGATAAACGATCATGACACAAAATTATATAGATATGATTTTTGTAGTGAACAGTTTCCTAATTCATTTACCCCAAATTGAATCAGAAATATAGATATCAAGTTTTTCTAAAAAATGGACAAATTATATTCTCTGAAATATACCAGCCAAGGAGAAACACCAGGCAACTCAGTGGCTGATTGGCTTCCTCCGCTTCCAAAGGCAATTCCTATTCTAACCTCAGGTATCGATACAAATGAATACAGAAGTGCTTTTCCATCTAGAATTGGTGTCAAAAGAAGCTGCAAAAATAATTTGAATGATTAGATTATGAAAAACGACAAGTAGTGCCTCAGAACTTCAGGAATATATCTAGTGAAAATAATTATCTTTAAAACTGTAGTATACCGGTAATCATATTTATAGTTCTATATTAACAATCAACCTAATAGGTATATTTCATGTCAGAGAAGCATAAATGCAAAGGGTGTTATTTCACATACATCACCCTTGATATGAAGACTGTTAATCAGAATTCTGGCGGTACCAACGGCAAGTTTAGCAACCATCAAAATGCTCATTTCACTCGTGTCCCAATCAAAGCCCATTTTCAGGACTCTCTGTGAATATCAATAGAATTCTATATTAAAATAGCATATATGTGAAATATATAAAGGCTTATGGAAAAAACCATTAGTCATAGACCTTAAATAAACAAAAGCATCTAAAGAGTTGTATAGAATGACATCTGAAATGTGATGCAAACTAAAACCTGATCACCAGAGGTTGACCATCTCATCCCTTGAAGTCCCAAACTGGGAGGGCGTGATCCAAGTGAAAATTCCTGCATCTCAACTCTTTCCTGCAGAAGTTATTACTTTAGTTCAATTCAGTACATATCATCCAAAGTTCCAGCATATATTGAATTGAATGTTCAAATATTTTTGGTAAACAAATGTGAAACTCTTCTACAGATGAAAATGATTGTTACTTACTATAAATCTTGGTTTCCGCAGCTTTAAACGTTTCTGGGACACAAAAGAAAGACAAAATTTATGAGTTAATTCCATACTTGCTGACTCACAAATTCAAATGTACAATAAAGGTGTAAATATATTATCAATGTAGTAGTTAAGAAAAGAGAGGGAAACTTCACCTCTACTATGGCTGATAACCTTTTTGAGAGCTTAGGATTAAAATAGTTGGACCAGATTTGTGTCAACAGCAGATTCAACCACTCACATGGTTCCAATGGTGAGACAGGCTATAGTGTACACAGAAAGGAAGTTGAAATCAGCATAGAAAAGCTCACTCATGAGTCATGAGAGTGCCAAAGGGATAATTGGAGTGAATAAGGTACCGATGTATTGACTATGATACGATTCCATTTCTTGTTCAAGTCCTCCTCAAGTAGTTTCCGCTGGTATTTCCCATACTGTAAAATAACAAACAACATGGAAAATATCAACATAGGTTGTTGTGTGGAAGGAATGTTCTTTCTCATGAAAACACAGAACCAGGACTAATTGCTTCTTCTTCCATTACTCTTCAACAAAGTTCCAATGAATACACAATATATAGATTTTTTGTGTGCAAGAACTTTGGTCCCGAGCCAGAGACTAATCCCTTGAAATATTGAGATTCACTTAAGGGAATGGCATCGAGTAAATCTACATCAATGTTATCAATTGCGGATCGCGTAAAATAGCAGTTTATTCAAATTCCACTATCTTATAGTGTTATAGCGCAGCAATAGCATCTATTTAACAACACTTTATACTAAATAGCATATCACAGAACAAAAGCGATTTGCTCAAATTCCACTAGTGGTTATGTGACAACATCGATCCACATTTCTACCCTCGAAATTGTAACGTGAAACAATTTAGTCTCTCAAATTTACAAAACAGCAAATTAATCTCTTATAGTAAAGAACATCAAAATTATTGCGCTCAATTTGTAGAAAAGTACTAAATAAACTAACACTGTTCTGACTAAATTGTTATTTCATAAATTTGAGAGATTAAATTTACCGACTCTAATAATTACTCACTGACCTATCTTAACAAATGCTCTTTGAAACAGACATAAATTATGAAAGATCAATTGAAGTATTGATTTAAACAACTTGAAGAACGAGAGAAAGAAAGATTACCTGTGTAGATGCGCAGAGAACAAGTGCAATTGGAAGCCAATTGGAGAAAGAGAAGATCCATTTGTGAATAATGAAAGCAATAAAAACGAGAAAAAGAAAATATGAAATACGTGACTTCTCCAAATGCTTTAACAACTTCACTGCACCTTCTTCCAAATTATTCGGAATCAAACTTTTCTTACTAATAGTATTAGTACTACTGCTGCTCATTGCAGTGAGAGATAATAGAAAAAGGAAAGAAAAAAAGTGTTTGTGGATTTTACTTCCTGTATATATACATGGCAGTTATTATTATTATTATGATGGGAAATAAAATCTGGTATTTATATGGAGGGAAATTGAAAATGGGAATAAAATAGGAAAGATAGCAGAGAAAGAAATGCATATTCTCGAGAAATATCTTGGAAAATGGAATCTGTATATTATTTATTATACCAATGTGGTAAAGTGCCCAATTTCTTCATATAAAAATAAAGCGTTCAACTTTTTATTTAACTTATCTAAGTATATATTAATTATTTATTAACTAATCAACAGTGATATTTCTCATTTCATTTTCTAAAAGGAGTTGGATAGCATCTGTGTGGTTGATAAATTCTACTCGGTTTCCATCATTGGATTCACTGCGCTGACTTTGAACAGATAAAATGATCTCATTTACTTCAACTTTTCAGTGCATTTTAGTTCAAATTTCGTGAGATTTAATTTAATCCACGATAAAAATAAAATCATTTTTTAATTAATGAGAAAATAAAGCAGACACCTTAATTCTTATTTGAACTAGAGTAAAAAATAATGTAATGGGTCAACTTTTTTTTTTAAGAGTATTATAAGACTAGAAAAGTATAAGAGAGAAATGTTTACTCTGCAGTGTAGGGTTCAAAAACCAAAAAAAAAAAATTCTAGAATTCAAAAACAGATTTTATGAATTAAAAAAGAGCCAACATTTTTACCAGAAAAAGGAGAAAAAAAATCAGATTTTCAATATTATTTACATGTGTTTTTTGTTTTTACTGATGTTATTTATAAAAAATTTATGTTATTTATAATTGAAATAAAATGGTATTTATGAATAAATTAATTTAATTAATAACGAAGTTATTATGAATTTGTCTTCTTTTAATTATTACATCAATCTATTTGTTTTTTTAAAACCAATTTTTTTTATGATAGTTTAGATAGTGATCAAGTTGTCTCGATTTATTTTTTAAAAGATTAAAAGTTGTTTTTATTTCTTCAGTGACTAAATTGGATCTCTTAATTTTTGTCAAAGATGAAAATTATATTCACTTTTATTCTCTAAAAGTTGATAATTTTTTTAATGAAATTTATAATTCATTAAACATTTATCTACACTTTTAGTCATTAGCTTAGACTAAGGATAAAAAATAAAACCGAATACGACTAAATCTGTGCAAATTGACGAGAAATTTAATTATTTCGAATGGTTGACACTTGACAACACACGCCTTTAGATCTTAAGACGACTTTTAGGAACTCCAATAGATTATATTGGTCAGAATCGAATTTAGAAATTCTATTATTTGGAACCTAACAACGACAGATAAAATAACAGATAATTAAGTATTAGTACTACTCTAAATTATCTTCTCATCTTAAAAAATTAGCATGTGTCCCATCTTTCAATTATACTATTAATTTTAAATATTATTTTTTTTTTCAAAAAACTATATTTGCAATTGATTATTACAATTGAAAGAAAAACAGTAATTGAAATACCGTTGCCGCCATTAAACATTTACATTTACATTTACATTAAACATTTAAAATTTATAGATAGAGTTTTAATTCATTAAACATTTACATTTATTTCCTCCAACATCACTATCAAAATGGATGATCTATTTTTTATTTTTGTATAAAATCTTCAATCATGCTAACAAGTTAACATTGTCTCTATTTTTCCCCCTCTGTTTATCGTCTATTTGGAGAAGAATACACATAAATAAATTAAAAAATAATAAATTTAATGCCAATGAGATCTATTTAACATTGGAATGTTATAACTATTTTTTGTATTTATATCCAAATGGATCGTAAATAGAGGAGAAACAAATAGAAAATATCCTATAGCTAACATGTTTCAAACAATTATTATATTTTGTTTGGTAAAAAAATAGATAACAACTCCAGGTTATTGGTTTGATCTTGTAAACAAAGCCTCTTTTCTTGTGACATTAAGTTAACTCCATTTTAAATCGTAAATTTTGTCAAACTGGCATAAGCTTTACCCTTAATTTATAATAAGTTATTTTCATAATTATTAATAATCGCATTAATTATTTTTAACAAAAATACGCATAATAAATTTAATACTTTCAGTGTTATTGACTCGTTGTTTTCTTCTATTTTTCTGAGAGATCATTTAAAAAATATGTTACATGTAGAATCATTTGAATGGTCTTTTTGAATATAAATTTTACTGATGGTTTGTAGGTGTTTACTGCACTATTTGTTTCTTCTATGTTATTTTATTCTTATGGATATTTTGAATAAAGTTTTTAACGAGACACTGTTATGTATCTCAAATTGCAGTTTTCTTGTGTTTTAGTATAATTCTCCCAAGCATTTTATATTTATTTATTGTCATTTTTAATAACATTTTAGAGTGTTCTAAATGATATGTGATTAATTTGGGGTGTCAACTTAGTTGAAATGTCAGATTAATCATATGATACATTTGAACTTTATTTTTTATTATAAAAAAAGTATTGCCTTCATTTAATGATTTATTTCTTCTTGTATGTTGTACTCGTTTTCATAGATAAATTACATTTCTTTTGCATATGACGCTTCAATTAAAAAAAAACAATAAAATTTAGATCAAACCTAACAGAAAAGGAGATACTAATGTGTCTCATTTATACAATTGTAAATAATTAATTCATTTATTATTTTTTTACCACGATTAAAATGGTCCGCCTTCAAAATTTAGAAACAAATTTGAGTCTTCGCTCCATTGTTTAATTGACACCATCTAACTTGGATCCAATCATGATTGCACATTTAAACCTTGAATGAATAATACTCTCTTCACCCCTAATTATAAAACTCTTTGTTTATTTTCTTATCAGAAAAAGTAAGTTACGTTTTTTTCACTCATTTCATCCTTAATTGTAAAAATAACATATATATATATATATATATATATATATATATTTCAAACAAATTTATTACTCTAACGCTTTTTTTAAAACATTTGATTTTTGTTGGAGGTTCTTAAAATAATGGGTAAGAGTGACCACTAATTTTTTTATACATAAAAGAAAAGAAAATATTACTATAAATTTATATACAACTATAAAAATTAAAACTTAAATTTAAAAGATATCCAACAATTCGACATAACAATATTAAAATTTAAGGACAAATGTTTTTCCAGTGATCCATTTTAAATTTTGTAGATATAGGAACAAGACATATCTACAACTGCATCACAATTATTCAAAAGAGTTCATTATTACTCCATTATTAGTATGTGCAGTAGAGCAGCTGGCTGGCCGTATACGCGTATACTACGAAATTGTCCCCCAACCCAAGACTTAAAAATGTAGTAAATCAGGTCTTTAAACCTCACACATCCAAACAAACTCTTCTTCAGCCTCCACAACTTCATCTTCCTTAGAACTCAAAGGTGGTTTGGTTATATACACTTGTCCAAACCCCACACACATACATTCCAAAAAAAGAAATGAAAAGGTGATGAAATTACTCCACTTAGTATATTAAATAAAACCCTCTTGCAATAAGATGAAGAAACAACAAACACTCCTCTTTGTTACTTTGTTTCTAACCACACTCTCCCAATGCAGTACCTCCCACGAAGCGTCAAATAATGAATCCCTCATAACCATAGATGACCCATCTCTTGTCTTCGAAAATAACCGTATCAGAAACGCTTACATAGCATTTCAAGCTTGGAAGCAAGCCATTCTCTCTGATCCACAAAACTTCACAACTAATTGGGTCGGATCCAGTGTATGCAGCTACACCGGGGTTTACTGTGCACAAGCACTAGACAACCCCAATATACGCACGGTAGCCGGTATTGATCTAAACCACGGCGACATTGCCGGTTATTTACCGGATGAACTTGGCCTATTGGTAGATCTAGCACTTTTCCACATAAACTCCAACAGATTCTGTGGCACTGTACCACACAGTTTCAACAAGTTGAAACTTCTCTTCGAATTGGATCTAAGTAACAACAGATTCGCGGGGAAGTTTCCAGAAGTTGTACTACGACTTCCCGTTCTCAAATTTTTGGATATAAGGTTCAACGAATTCGAAGGTTCGGTTCCTAAAGAGTTGTTTGATAAAGACCTAGACGCTATTTTCGTAAACGACAATCGTTTTGCTTTTGATCTTCCTGAAAACTTTGGAAACTCCCCTGTCTCCGTTGTCGTTTTGGCAAACAATAAATTCCAAGGGTGTATTCCTTCGAGTTTAGGAAACATGTCTAATTTGAACGAAATTAATTTCATGAACAATGCGTTTAGGTCATGTTTGCCTTCTGAGATTGGGATGTTGAAGAATCTAACGGTTTTCGATGTGAGTTTCAATCAATTGGTGGGTCCATTACCAGATGCTATTGGAGGTGCAGTGAGTTTGGAGCAGCTTAATGTAGCGGATAATTCCTTCTCTGGTAAAATTCCGGCGAGTATTTGTATGTTGCCTAATCTTAAGAACTTTACGTATTCGGATAATTTCTTTACGGGTGAACCTCCGGCTTGTTTTGGTGTTCCGGCGATTGATGATAAGGGAAATTGTCTGCCGTCGAGGCCGTTTCAGAAGCCTCCGGGGCAATGTCAGTCGTTTTTGTCTAAGCCGGTGGATTGTAAGTCGTTTAAGTGTAAACCATTTGTTCCTTCTTTTGCTTCGCCACCGTCGGTGGTGGCACCTTCATCTCCACCGTTGCCAGCAGGAGCACCTTCCCCTCCACCAAAGCCAATAGTGCCACCTTCCTCTCCACCACCGACAATAGTGTCACCTATCTCCCCACAACCGTCGGTAGCGCCACCTATCTCTCAATCACCGCCGGTAGTTTCACCTTCCTCTCCACCACAGCCAATAGTGTCACCTATCTCTCCGCCACATCCGGTAATTTCACCTTCCTCTCCATCACCGCCGGTATCACATAAATCTCCACCACCTCTAATAGTGTCACCTATCTCTCCACCGTCGCCGGTAGTAGCACCTTCCACTCCGCCACAAATGCACTCTGCTCCGCCTGTGTATTCACCACCACCACCTTCTTCATTTACATCTCCAAAACCACCGGTGATATCTCCACCGTCATCTACTCCAATGCCTCCGTCTCCGCCACTAAATTCACCTCCACCGTCTGCTCCTTATAATGGCCATTCGCCGCCTCCAACTCATTCTCCTTTATCGCCCCCTCACTCACCAGTTCATTCAACACCACCATCTCAATCTCCATCACCTTCTATTGAATCTCCTCCGCCACCGTCACCACCACATTGTGAAGAGCACTCACCTCCGCATCCACCACCATCTTCTTATTCCACACCACCACCACCAGTAAATGTTTCTCCACCTCCTTCCCCTGTTCATTATAGTTCTCCACCACCACCACCGCCGCCGCCAGCATTACGGCCTCCTCCCCCACCACCAGCCCCTGCATATGAAGGTCCTTTGCCACCCATATTTGGACTGCCATATGCATCACCTCCACCACCGCCTTTCTATTGATTCATTTGATATCTTATCTTCTCTTACAAACAACAACACTGGTCAGTTATCCACGCTTTTGTTATTTTGGTTCAGATCGTACTCGATTTTGCTCTGCGATTCTCGTCGCTTATGGATCAAAATTACTTAACAAGAGTTTGTGCGACCCTCTCTGTATTGATTTTAATTGTTATCAATATTTAGTTGTCTAATGAAAAGTGGTTGAGGATGAGAAAATGTATGTATGGGGATGAATTACAATTTTGAGACCACAGCAATTTTTGCTTTCCAATTTAATAATAATAATAATAATAATAATAATAATAATAATAATAATAATTATTATTATTATTATTATTATTATTATTATTATTATTATTATTATTATTATTATTATTATTATTATTATTATTGTAGTTAATGGTTTATGAACATCTCACTTCTATTGCTTGCATGTTTTTCTTCGCTGGCTGTCAATACGAATCTGCATTAATTCCTTGAAACAGGGGGGGTATTGTTTTGTGCTTGATATTTCTCGTTTGAACATTAATCAAGTTAATTAGATTTAGACGTACGTAAATTCGTAATAATGGATTAATGGTGTTGCCCAAGAACATCCCGAGCTAGGGACCTCCTGCAATACATTATTATTTAATGAAGTCCTTTTCTTTATTTGATTAATAATAGTATTGTTTAAGACCCCTTCCTTCCATGTGCAAACTGTCTTCTTAGTATTGAGATTTGAGTTACACATTTTCCCATTTCACTGTGAACGTTATAGTTGTTAAGCTTGTGGAGTAAAATAATAAGTGAACTATAGGCAACTCTTTCTAAAGACACTGAATGTGTGCTTTGCGATACAAATATGGAACAATATTGTTGGCATCTATGCTTCTCGTGCTTTATTGCCCAACCTTGTAAGCAACTTCATTGCTCATTAATCGAGCCTCTTTTAGTTGTGGTACAAAATTTCATTGACACATTATTTTCCATTTTCTCCTTGTTTGTAAGTGTGAATCAAAACCTCTTAGATGCGATTTTTTGTTGGGTATAATTTAATTTAGGTTTTTTTTCTTTTTATGCTACTTTTGTAAGTTGTTTCTGTTATATTAGTTAATGATTGTTATTTTTTTTTTATAAACAAATGTCAGTATATTATGTTTATATTTTTTCTTTCATTAGATTTGAACTCCCGTCTTTTTTACCTTCGGCTCATTTAATTTCTTAACTTAACTCGGTTGAGTTACCCAACCTCCATAAATAGTTGATATAATAGCTAATTATTTAGTTGTTAATGAGTTAGTTTATGCCTTTTGATGAGAGACTACGAAAGAGTCAAAAAAATGGAATTGGATTTCCTTTTGCAATCGGCAATGGAACATCAATTGTATGTTGGATCAATATTAGACATTTAAAAAATTAAATATTTTAACTATAATTTTATAATTTAAAATGCCAAGTTGAAATCTACACCATCGAATTTGGCCGAACGACTGCTGATGTTCGAATCCGTTAATATCTGAAATATTTATTGTAGAGAAACCGAATCCCAAAATTATACTTTCGCTAAAAGTGACGGCGGAAGTAATAAATAGTCTTATAAACTATTTTAAATGCATCAAATTAGTCATTGGACTATATTTTTCTAATATTTGTCTCTATAAAATATAAACTATATTTTTCTCTTTTATTTTTAAAACAATCATGGAACTAAATTAATGAATTAATAATAGTTTATAACCTACTCATTATATTTATATAGTTCATGGACCAGGTTAAAAAGAGGATGATAGATTAAGGATCATGTTCAAAATTTTAGGGATTACTTTTTCTTGTATAGAAATGTTTCAAAGTCTTGGCCCAATATAACCTTAAAATTCTTTTTTGTTTTCACAAGTTATGGGCTTTCTTCAAAACTCCCCAAAAAAAGTAAAAATTATAAGGATTAAAAATGAGATCTCCTACAAAAACACTATTAACCTCTCATATCTATCAATACTTACTAAAAATGTTATAATCTCTTCTTTATAAATAAATGGGATACAAGTAATTGGTGTGACTTTTCACTTTTACCTTTGAGCATCAATTTTTTTTATCAAAAAAATCACTTTTTAGAAATACAACCTTCAATTTTCTCAACAACAAAAAATGTCAAAAATGTAAATTTTTTACTCTTTTAAGAATCTCCTCGTAACAATTTATATTTTATTTTCTCTGTAACTTCTGTCATCTTAAAAATAAAGTTTACGTCTGCACAAATAACTTTTAAAAAATTCAACATCAATATTTTTTTCTTTAAAAGAAATTACCTTTTTTAAAAATGCAACCTACAAGCCATTTAACCTCCACATTCAAAACTACTTTGCATTCAAAAAAGTAATTTTTTTTTATCCTTTCAGTAACCTTCATACAGCAGCTTTTATTTTTTTTATCCTTGTGACTACATCTTTTGTCATCCTAAAAATAAAATTCACGCCTGCATAAATAACTTACAAATAAAATTCACGCCGACATAAATAACTTACAGTCAATTGTAATTAAAATTAGGGATGTACGTGGATTGGATTGGACCGATTTTGACAAAAGCTGATATTCATTGATTATTTTTTAGTTGGGCTAAGTTCTAAACTCGTATTTTTTTATTCAACCCCAACCGATCAAGAACGAGTTGAGTTGGATTGGGCGGTTATACATAAATAATAACCTCTTTTTTATTTTACGAAAAAATATATTGAATGAAAATATATTTAATATTTGAATGTCTCAAAAACTATAAAATTTCAATCACATCATTCAATTCTTTAAAAAAGCCAACAACCTCTCACAAAAAAAAAACCCATCAATCTTCTAATACATAAATAAATTCAACAACGGTAAATCAATAAAATATGAAAATTTATCAATTCTAACAATGTCAACTTCAAGTTCAAACACTTAACAGTTAAGTACTTAGACTTGAAGTTGACATTGCTTATAATTGATGAATTTTTCATATTTTTAAGTGTGTACGCGAGTTGGATTTGGTGAATTTTGACAAAATTCAATACCCGATCCAATCAATTATCTTTGGGTTTAGTTAAATTCTAAACCTGTATTTTTTTCATTTAACCCGAACCGACCTGATTAATAACGAATTGAGTGAGCGGGTTGATGTACGTCTATGTGCACCCATAATCAAAATTATAAAACCATAATAAAATTCATACACCCGTTGACACAATAAAAAAAAGCAGACAATTGGACACAAGAGTATTTGTCTGAACGTTAATATTTGATAAATTTATATAAATTATATTGTTATTTTTTTCAAAGTACTTTTACCAAATTAAACAAGAGAGAGTTAATCAATTGAGAAGGCAATTTGGTAAAAAGATGATTCTATCTAACATAACTTTTAAACATTCAATATTTTTCTTAAGTTTTATGAAAAAAAAAGTTGTGAACTGCTGATATTTCAAAAGAGAAGTATAAATTTTATATTTTATGATTTCTATGTATGTAACGTAATTTTGTATCTTTTCCATAAAAGTTTCATAATTTTCACGATAATTTATATAAAATTTATGCAACTTGATATATTTATACCAATGCTTTCGTGAAAAGTGTGTTTCATTTGTTTAGTTCTTGCATACCCCTTTGCGTATACTCCACTAAACTTGAGGTAGTTAACTAATTATTAAATATCGCAATTAATATTATATATATATATATATATTAGTATTTAATTATATACATAAATAATATAAAAAATACATATATTTAAAAATATTTCATTGCAATGATAATTATTTTAAAATTTACACTTTCAATATATAAAAAGTATCTTTATATATTATTTTGAGGAGGGGGAAGAGCTCCAATATATTTATTTTTCTTCTTGTGATCTAGTGAAGTTACATTTCTAGCATAAAAAAAAATTTAGTCACATTTCTTTCTTAGGCGCAACATACATGTAAATGAGTTTTTATATTTAATTAGTAACAACTAATTTATTTATGTAAATAATAATTCAATAAAAGTATTATTACTTTCTTATATTTTTGATAGAGTATTATTAATTTATTTTTAAATTTCCTGTCAGTTAAATTTTTTTTAAACAATTTCCAAATAAAAAATTTAATTTAGTTTATTTTTCCTTTTCTTTTACTCATGTAACAAAAAATATATATGAAGCGGGAACAAAAAATTAGAAAGTAGAGGAAGTGCGGCGGGAAAAAAAAAAGAAAAAGCGGAGAAAAGCAGAGAAAAACAACTAAACCAAAAGCAAAGTAATCAAGTTTAAATCATTTTTTAAGAGCCGAAAGCACAAACAAAGCGTTTTCTCTCTGTTTTCATTTTTCTGTTATTTTATTTTTTATTGTTTAATTAATCTTTCTCTGAAGAGAGAGAGAGATTGAAAAGAGAACGCAACCAACCGCTTCAAGAAACATTGATCCAATGCTCACTCGTACATAGATCTGCGCCTTCTCTACCATTGCCTTCATCTTCTTCTACCTCAGGTACTTGCATGTCTTCATTTTTTAGATTAGATTCTTCGCTTTTATATTAAGCGATTCTCATTTTTCAGTTTCATATATCCTCATTCCTCAAGCCTTTGATTTCCTCATTTTTTACTGCATTTGTGTATAACTTGTTACGATGTTTAATTCTAAGCGTTATGTGAATGTATTCTTTGAATAATCTGTTTCTATCTTTTTAATTTTCTCAATTGTTTTTGCTGAAATTTTTGCGCTGGATCATGTGTTCATCTTATGTTGTTGATAGACGTTTTCGTTTCCTGATGAAACTGTTGAATGCATTTGCGTAATCAGCGGTTTGTTTGCCGAGAAAATTAGGAAAGAATAAAGAGCAAAGTTGAGATGATGATTACTTTGAGTTAAAGAAAAGGAAAACAATCACTCAACTGCACTCAACTGCTTCAAATAATATAATATAATAATTGAAATGCATCCTGCATTGTTTTTTATTTTATTTCAAAAATATCAATTAATTAAAATTCTTGAAGTGATAAATGTAACCAAAATTTGGTAATAAGCTACTACTGATATTTTGATAGGTTTTTACTAGTGAAATTAATAATACATTTTCTTTAAGTTTAGTTTTTCAGAATAGATTTCATTTTTTCTTTAGAGGATTTATGGAGTATAGGAGTAGAACTTGTTTTTCTTCTTTTCAGTAGAGATGAAAAAAAACTGAAACTATGAACTTCGGTTAGTTGAGATCTAACGGTAGATGCATTTTAAGTCAATGCATTCCCATTATGTATAGATCGAGGTTGCGCATTCCGACGCTAAATAATAAAGGGTCAAAATGCACTTATAAATATTAGTCTATTTGAATTTTGTGAATAAGTAAATATATTATAAAATAACAATAAGCCCCCGATCAAATTATTTTCTTAATTTTGTAAATGAATATATGTAAATTTTTGTCGTTAAATATTTTGATGTGACATTATAATTGAATATATGATTTATTCACGTTTATTCCACATTAATGTCATCTTTTCGAGAACAGATTTGACAGTGAAATTTTGTTATCTCAGAGATAAATTTGTGAGTAATTATAATTGTATATAAACAAATTAATACATACTTTGATAATGACATTGACGTGAGATCAATGTAGAGAGTCAAACATTCAATTAAGATGTCATATCATAATATACGACAACAAAAGTTTAGATAATAATTATTTTGATTTCTATTTTAGGATTTCAATTATATATTTGTCAATTTACAAAATTTAAAATTAAGAGAATAATTTCAATTTCAAAAATCAAATTGTCTTATTAACTAGGTAATGAAATAAATAAGGCTCGTCCAATCCAATAAATAACAATTATGGAACCAAAGGATTTAATCCCTTGTAAAAATAATAACTAACTTTACATCTATTACAAATTTAGTTGAATAGATGAGACAAAAACAAATTGTTAAATATAATTATTTTTTTTTATCATAAAAAAAATATAAAAGCACATTCTCAAAATTATCCTTTATTAAAAGGATAATTTTTATTAGGGTCATTAGAAAATAAATTTTTATTAATTAGAAAATAAAATGTATATTAATTAAAAGATATTTAATGAGATTAAATAAATGAAAAGAAAGCTATATCTGTTTACATTTGAAACAAAAACTTAGAAGTAGGAGTACGTTTTGTTTATTTTTTAAATGTAATTTTTTAGAAAATATTGAATATATTAAATTTTATGATAAAATAAATTTTATTTACTAAAATATATTTATTAATATTATATTGTAGTAATTAATGGATTAATTTGATAGTTTATTCCAAAAAGTCTAACATTAAATTATATCATATATTAGAATAGGCTAACATTAAATACCAAAAAATCATGTTCCTTCCGTTTCATTATAAATGTCTTGTTTGTTTGTGTGTAATTTTAAAAAAAATGATTAATTCTTTTAATTTTAAAGATAAAATGATTTTTTTTAATCGTCACCGGATTTGAACATTGGCCCTTATAACAATAAACCTAAATAATTAAACTATTTAGGTGAAATCAATTGAACTACACATCTCCAAAAATAAAATGAATCTTATTTATTAAAATACTATTTATTAATAGTACTAAGTTGAATAATTAGATTAATTAATATACGATAAATAATAGTATAACAGTGAAATAAATAAATAATATTTCATTGATAATATAAAGTCAGGAATAATAATATGAGACAAATCAATATTATTAATGAATATTATTAATGAGTCACTTAATATGAGATGGAGGGAGCTATTGATATATTTTAATCTATGGAACATATTTTTTTTTTATATTTGAGTTTAGATAGAATATATCATATTGTTGTTGATGTATTTATAAAAAATTCTGAGTTGATAAAAAATAATGTTGCTATGGTTTTTAAAACCTTGAATTGGAACTTCAAAGCAAATAAGCGGGTATGAATTATGAGATTTGACTCTTTTACGAGAGGACAAATGAAAGATATTTTTGATATTGATAGATGGTATGTCCTCTAATATATGTGCGCGAGTTTTTATATCATTTTATTAACTACCAAAAAAGTATAAAATTATTAAAATAAAAAATTTGATACAAAATAAAATATAAATACAATAAAACTGTAGTTATACAGTTGAAATCATCTTTTATTTTTAAAAAAAAATTAAAATATTGTATTTATATTAAATTGTGTTCCAACTACGTTTAAAAACATTGTTGATAAATCTATAAGAAATACTTTAACTTTTAGGGGGTCAATTCTTATATTTAAACCTCTAAATAGTAGCGTTGCCCTTTACCAAACCTTTGTAAGAGAATAGTATATTATTCTCTTCTTTCTCTACAAAAGAGTGAAAAAAAGTGAAACAATTATTATTCTCCCCAAGATTTAAGTTATTGCTCTTTCATTTCATTTAAGTCTTACCTAACTGTAGATGATTCTGTTCTGCATTACAGTACAGGGGAATAGAATCGAATATCTTAATTGAATGACGTCCATTTCTTGTCTGCTCTGTTCATGCGCTGCGTAGCATTGCTGTGTTGAAGAAGATATGGAAACTGGGGAAAGCAACAATGGTAACGAGAGATGTATCATATACAAGTCATGGTGCAGTCAATTTCGAAATGCATCCAATCCTTGGATGGCAAGATATGTCTATGGCTTGATTTTTCTTGTGGCAAATCTCCTGGCCTGGGCTGCTCGTGACTATAGTCGTGGTGCTTTAACAGAAATGGAGAGTAAGTTGCTTAAATCCCTTAAGTTTTGAACTTTCACGTCCCATTATCATGTATCATTTAAACCCAGTTCTTATGCTCAAATATGCAATTTGTATGTTGTATATAAATTGAAATGTTTTTTTCTTAACACTACACTGGTTCCGGATATCTTGAACTAGAGTCATATATATATATATATATATATATATATATATATATATATATCAAAATGTACACCTTGTATTGCGCTGATTGTGAATAAGCAACCACTTAATTTATAAATCTGATCAGCATAGAGGTTTATGTCTATTCATCTAGTATTTTTTTAGTAAGTTGAGCTTTTTCGATGTCGGCAAACCATTCAATTAAATCAACATATATTCTTAGGTACACCTTATGGACACATGAGATGATTAGATCATGTTCTGTCCAATCTAAAGCTGTTTTCATTTGGCATATTATTTTCATATAATTCCATTGGCTTAATATCTAATACAGGATTAAAAGGATGCAATGGTGGAAAAGAATGTTTGGGTGCTGAAGGCGTTTTGCGTGTGAGCTTGGGTTGCTTTGTATCCTTTTCAGTTATCATAAATAAGCCCCTTACCTAAGGTCAGTCTTGTATTCCTACAATGTATCAAGTGAACCTTAATCCAAGTTTCAGATATTCTATATCATACTTTTTTTGTCAACTACTGGCACTTCTAAACTAAACCAAGTGAGAAATACATGGCACTCTGGATGGTGGTCAGTCAAGATTGTTCTCTGGGTTGTCATGACTGTCATCCCATTTTTTCTTCCCTCTGGCTTAATTCAAATTTATGGTTAGTAAAGTTTATCTTTCAACAAGCCTCATAGTATAGATGCATCATCTGTGATATCAAAAGATTGTTATTGTAACCTTGTCATTCCTTTGATACAATTCTTTTGCCAGGGGAGGTGGCGCATTTTGGTGCCGGGTATAATTTATACCTTTTATAAATGATTTCATCACACTTTTTTTACCAACATAATATGATTATTTAAATTGTTTCTGTAATTCCTTTTCAGGGTTTTCCTCCTAATTCAACTAATAAGCATAATCAGCTTCATCACATGGCTGAATGATTGCTGTGCGTCTGAAAAATATGCAGCACGTTGGTAAGATTTTTTTCAGTTAGAGAAAAATAGAAACACAGGCTTTTTGACCATGAACAATATGGTTGAGATTATTGTTGCATATATAATTTTTTATAATTGATTTTTTAACGTTGTTTTAGCAAGGCGTATTAATTGATTTTGGATATTGAATAGTTGACCATTGTGCTGGTATGAAAAGGAGGGGAGAAAACATTTCTCCAATAGGCTGACAAAACAAGTCGATCAATTTATTAAGGATAATATCAGGGATAAGATTCCATATTTTCTACTGTCAAAAAAAGATCCGATATTTTGAAACAATTGCATTAATCATCTATTTTCGTGCAGTCAAATTCACGTGATGTTGTTTGCAACGACTGCATATGTCATCTGTTTGGTGGGGATCATTTTGATGTACATTTGGTATGCACCAGAACCATCTTGCCTTCTCAACATTTTCTTCATTACTTGGACTCTAGTACTTGTCCAACTCATGACTAGCGTGTCTTTGCACCCAAAAGTATGTTCTATTTGTGCCATATCTACTTGTTGAATTCATTTTATCGTTCAACATAACTTGATTTGCAATTTCCAACTTTATCTGCAATAGGTTAATGCTGGGATTCTAACTCCAGGGCTGATGGGGCTTTATGTTGTCTTCCTATGCTGGTGCGCTATTAGAAGGCACGGCTACCAATTTTTACCTAATAGTTTTGCATTTGTATTGATGCTTCCATGCAATGCATTTACCTTTCACTGTTTGTGTATTATCTCTCAGAATTCATTGATGTGAAACAATCCAAAAAGACAGGCATTTATATATTCTTTTAGTTTTCGTTTATTTAGTGTTTATGCAATCTCTCTTGATTTCCCCTTTTTTACTTCTTTCGAATTTGAGCATTAGACTAATTTTGTATGCAGTGAACCTGCTGGAGAAAACTGCATCAGGAAGTCAGACTCTGCTACCAAAACGGACTGGCTAAGCATCATTGTAATACTTGCCTATTTTTGCTTCAGACAATTGAACTGTATTAAAATTTAGAACACCTCTTTAATCGTGATAGTTGTGAACTTACAAATATATATGTTTATAGTGAATTTTAAGTCTTGGTTTCTAGCCCAATTATGCTCATTACCATTGTCTCATACATGCATCAAAAACATAAGTGCTATGAAAAACTTATGCTTATTCCAAGAAATTATATTCCAATGTTTCTTGTTTCTTGTTATAATCTTTATTTATCTTTTGATTGTACAAATCGTCATATCTTCTTTATGATGGTTTGGTAACTAATTTAGAAATCTTGAAATACATTTATTTTCATTGTTGGTTGACAAATAACAATGACTATTGTTGGCAGAGCTTTGTTGTTGCAATACTTGCAATCGTTATAGCAACATTTTCAACAGGCATAGATTCCAAATGCTTTCAGGTTAGTTACAAATTCTGAATTTAGCTTGAATTTTATTATTAGGTTCTCCAATAAGTATCTGACAGATCCCTGCAGTTCCGGAAGGATGATACACCAGCAGAGGATGATGTACCATATGGTTATGGCTTCTTCCATTTTGTTTTTGCCACTGGAGCAATGTATTTTGCTATGCTCTTGGTTGGATGGAATAGTCACCATTCTATGAGAAAGTATGGTCTCTTACTCCTGTATTTGGCCCGTATCATATTATCTGCATGGTTGGTTTCTTGTTTTGCTTTGTCCCGTAATATAGAAATAAAAAAGACGGGTAAACAAAGCAAACGCATTTCCATTTGTTAGCTGTCAATGATCATATACAAATCCAGAAACCAATAAATGCGGTTCCCAATCCCATAAAGTTTTATAGCTGTCTTATTTGTGACATAATATCACTCTGGATCCCAGACACTGAGTGATTCGATAAGCTAATATAGTAGCCAGAACACAGCAGTGCAACCTTGAAAATATGGTTACTGAAATAAACTTTTTTCAGCTTCTCACTTGTAGTGCTAGTTACTATAGTTCCTTGGAAATTAATTCTGTCTTTCATTCAGTGCACACATAAATGATATAGAAACTTGATGGTATGCCTTTAATCTTTTGCAGATGGACAATTGATGTGGGCTGGACAAGCACCTGGGTCAGAATAGTAAATGAATGGCTGGCAGTCTGTGTTTATTGTAAGAAAATCAATGATATTAAGTTCTGGTTCATTAAAAAGTATATTCTCTCCGAAATAAAATATAAACAAAAAGTACATGTTAATTGAGTCAAATTTAGATCAAATACATGTATTTTTTTGCTTATATTTTATTTCAAGTGGAGTATATTATTAATTCCAAAAGCTATTTTTCCTTAACATCCTTATGGTCTACATAAAGAGTGACTTAAACTTAAGGAGCATTTAATACTTTGAAAGTAATTAAATGTAGCCTCATTGAATAACTCGAGCTTTTAATATAGTAGTTGCTTTCCTTTTAAATATATAGAATGTCAATAAGTGTCCTAAGGACATTGGTTAATAAATCAAAAGAGTTAAGTTTGTATGAGAAAATGTTGTATTAGTACATTAATTTTTTAGCCAATTCCCTTAAGACATGCCGTTAGCAAAAGCCTATACTTCATACTTTTGTGTCTTTAGAGTATTGGTTAAAGACACAAGGAAAACAATTATTAGCATTCTCTATATTAGCATCTCAAAGTTATTTAATGTAACAACTCGTGTCTTTAACAAATAATAAAAACTCTGATATTTCAAACTCAGATTAACTGAGCTTTAGTTACTCTTTCCTTATTATTCTTAGAACAATTGAGGCTCAACTAAACAAAGTTTATATCTTTTGACAGTATGGATGCTGGTAGCTCCAATGATATGGAAGTGCAGACATGCTGCTTCTACTTGAGAAATTTGAGACATAACCATCCTAGTTGTGAAATTTTGTTAAGAATTAAGATATTCAGATAGTCCCATATCTCACCTGTACATGTAGTGGACTCCAGCTCTGCAGATAGGAAAAAGAATTGCAATTACAACATCCAGAAAATTATTTTATTACACATAAAAACGGATTGTTCTTCAGTGGACACTGGACAGAAGCAATGTTTCTGACACAAATGCACGAATACTAATTGGATTGGATTTGTGCTATTTCCACATGAAGATATACAGTCCTTTCACCCCATCAAGGGAGTAACAAAAGAGAACTACACTTTTTACCTGTACATGTGTCAATGAGGAAGCTTAATGTTATGTAAAACAATTTCATAGATGCATATTTCAATCATAATTTTTTGAATTTTCAGTCTAATTGATAGAGAAATTTTGATGCTGACTTGACCAATACAAATTATAAACTATAAACTAGATGTATGTCGGGGTCATGCGCATTTCGTATAATAATTAAAAGCCGACGTTATTGTATATGTAATGTGGTGTGTAGAGATACTTTAACTATAAACTAATGTATGTCGGTGCATTGTGAGTTTAATTGTGAAATTAATCAAAAAAAATTCTTCTTAAATTTCGTATAATAGGTGAAAGCTTATATTTCGAATAATAGGTAAAAGTGTTAATTTTGAGTGAAAAATCATATTTTAAAATAGATATATTGTAAAATATATTCAATGAAATGAAAATAAAAATTTATACCTATAAAAATAAATTAGTAAAGTTATTTAGTGTCATATATTCGCTTAAATTTTTTTCGCTGTTATTTAGTTCACCAACAAAACTATGTTTGACATAACAAATAATTTTTGTCCGGCTTGGAGTAGTACAATCTAGCATTTGAGGTTCAATGAATATGTCTTTGTGTTTCTAATCAGCATTAAAGTCCAATGACAATTATTTAGATGTTGAATCCATCATTTTTTCGGTTACTTAAATTACCTCCATGTTCACAAAGCAACTAATAAATACAATATGTCATATAGAAAATATGTAGACTTATGAAACATAAAATGCAAAAGCACAATCAAATCATAGTACAAAACTACAAAAATAACTAATTCAAAAAAATGAGATAATGTTATCATGATAGCTATCCAATATTGTTGGTGTTTTTTCACAATTGAAGAGAATACCAATTTTTCTTCTTCAATTTAACAAAAATAGTAAACGATTATGAAACATCAAAATCTAGAAAAACATACTAATATGAAAAAAAATATATATATAAAATAACAATTTAGAATATATGTAGAGAAAACAGAGATTGTGTAGATAATTAGACTTTGAAGAGTATAGTGAGATTAGACCGACAAAGAAATAATTAAGAAAGAAATGCAAGAATAGAAAATTGAAAATCGCAAATATAAACGGAAAAATTTGATTCCTACTAGAAATTAAAGAATCTTAAATGCAAATTCTTCGAAATAGTAACTGTGATTGTGTATAAGATTGATGCAATAATTTGTGAGCCAAATGCAATGCAAATTATGGCCATTGCAATATGGTAAAAAATTAATGTTTACAATAAACAATAATCCAATGTTGTTGTGTGATAGGAAACTCTAAATTTCACTTATCAAATAGGATGAATGAATTGTTTATTTAAAATTTAGGTTACAAATTGATTGAGTGATTAAGGAACACATTGATTATAATAGATTGACGTTATCAAATTGATTGAGGTAGGGCGAATGACTTAAAAGTTAATTAATAGATAAACTTATATTTAGAAGACAAAAAAGTTTAATAACAGAAAATGCGAAAGCAATAGTCACAAGAAGCAATTACATGTATTGATGAGTTAAATAACCAAAAAAGATCTAGATATATGAGTTCAAAGATAAATAATAAGATATTATAATGAATGAATAAAAGATCGAAATGGTGGATGATTTTAGAAAGTAGCGCATCAAATTTTGTATGATGTGAAATAAATTTGTGCATGTGGCACATAAATAGATTGTGTCGAAGGAGAAAGTTGAAAGTTGTTTTAATATATTATATAAATAGATTGTCTATGTAATGTGTGTGATGTGCCAATGATCATAAACATGGTATTGTATGATTGTATCTTTAAATAATATAAAGATAAATTACATTGGCCTCCCTGAAGGTCTTTCTATACGGCGTAAACATTTTCTCTAGATTTTTAGCTAAGGGTGAGAATAGACTGGGTCGAGATATACTTTGTTAGGCATGAATCTAGCCCGTCATAGGCTTACTTTTTAGGCCTGAGTTTGACCTTGATAGAAGTTTGGTATGACTTGTCAGCCCACTTAAAAGGTTATTTCATCTTAACAATTTTAAATAAGTAATTAAACATATCTTTAAATAGATTAACGAGTTAATATGTCAATGAAATAAGTTCTATTTTGATATTTAACATCACATTTTGAAGAATATGACTTTATATACATCCTACTTAAATTATATTTTACAATAATACTTTTAAATATATCAAAAACTAAATGAAGTTAATATGCGTAAATTACTAAAAGTTGAATATATAATGAAAATATCAAAATTTAATATAATAATTATAGTAGTAAAAAAATATTATTTATATTTATTTAAATAGGTTGACCTAATAGGCCTAAAAGACTTATTATGTGGCATGTAACCTGACATTTTTAACTAATTAGACTTTTTTAGAAGTCTTGACCTTATCTATTTAACAAAAAAGTCTGGCCTAGCCTGGACCTGACGTAGACTAAGCTGTAGGCCCCTGTCGATTGGTCTGGCATATTCTCATCCTATTTCTAGTAAATATTAACCTCCCTTAGTTTTTTTTCTTCTGAAAGTGACACATCCCTTCAATCTTAACATCGTGTATCCTCTGTTTAACTCCTATGAAGGGAATTTTCAAAATATATTTGGAATTCTCTAATAGCTACATGATTGTATCAAAATTAAATAACTTAATATATCATTTGATTAAGTGGTTGCAATGCTTGTGTTTAATGCATCTATTAGCCATTGAACCAATGCATCTGTTATGTTACGATCTTTTTTCAAGAGTTGTTTTCTTTCACCTATTGGTATGAGTTTCTCTATAAATAGAGACACTTTAGATGCAGAAAATAGAATACAAATTTTATGTTACATGAGTCAAACTTCTGTAAAAAAATATTTGAGTCATTTCTTCTTTTCTCTAGGACACGAGAGTAAATGAAAGAACTTTATTCTGTAAACTATCATTCATTGATAGGTTTGATGTGAATAAAGGGGATTCTCCTGTTAACCCGTTTACATCCAATATATATAAGTAGGTGGGGGCGAATCGAACCTAAAACTTAGTGTAATACACACGCTATGAAATTTATTTATACAACCTTCGTTATCATCAATTGCATCTTCTTTTTGTTCACGATTTACAATATACCCCAACAAAAAATTCAACATAGTTATTATTTGTCCTCTATAACTTATTAACACCTAAAGCCAATTATATTCTTAACAATATGCAACATATTTTACTTTTGTTATCGGAATGGGACAAATTAAAATGTAGTTAATAAAAACATTTAAACAAGTAAAAAATTTATGATTTCATAAAACTCCCTTCTTATAGCCGGTTGAGAAACTCGTGATAACTAGAAATAAAAAACTAGAAAAAATTAATATTTCTCTTATAATAATTTGGTTTACAAGACCCTTAAAGGTTTTGAGAATTTTCTTTCATAGAGTTATATGGGAGGAGAAAAATATGAATGTATGGACTTTGGCCTTTTGTGAGGAAAAGTAATAGCAATATAGCATTGAGCTTCCAAAACGGAAAGAGATGTCATTGCTTTGTTACGAGCATAACTAATTAGTTAGAGAGGAATAATTTTTTTGGTTAAGAGATGATCAACAAATTTTAGGGATTTTATTTACAATTTTGCTACTTACACCCCTATTTTTCTATCCACACCCCTCAATTTTTTTATAAAAATGAAATACTTAAAATGTCCTTGTCTATCTATAATATTTTTAACCCTTACGTTAATTGAATTCACAAACGCATACGTGAACTCAATTAACATACATTTACGTAAATTTAATTTTTGTGTACTTATGTGAACTCAATTTACGTATGTCTCATTTATTTAACTAAGATCACATATACGTGAACTACTGAATTCACGTAAGTTTACGTGAATTGAGTTCCGTATGTGTACATAAATTGATTTCACGTAAAATTTTAAACTTTGAAATATTTACAACTTATGTGAATCTAGTTCACGTAAAATTCTCGGATTTTGAAAAAAAAAAAAAGAACTCAATCACATATCAATAAACATACCTTGTTGGGTTATCAATAGCGGAACTTTGTTGAGACATAGGGTGACCACAATCACCCCAAAATTCTCTAACAATTTTTTAAAAAATATTACTCCTTTTATTTTGTTTATAAGAGAAGTTTTAGTTAATAATTTGTTAAATAAAAATTGATAAGAACTCAGAGCATAATATGATGATTTTAACCATAATATGATGATTTTAACCATAATATGAAGAGAAGACTTAGTGTCGGTTATGATTGAGTGATGTGAGTTTTGAATAATTATGAGTTAGGATGGATAAGTTATGGATGAGTTGTGATATGCGAGTTATGAAGTTATGAATGATGATAAAAATATAGCTAAAAATATTATAAATAGACAAAGACATTTTAAGTATTTCGATTTTATAAAAAATTTGAGAAGTGTGGATAGCAAAAATTGGAGTGTGGATAGTAATATTGTTTTATTTATTTATATAATTATTTAGTTATGTAACGGAAGATTTACAGTGTAAAAAGGAGAAGAGGCTAGTGCTTTTATGAAATAAGAGGGGTGTGTGCCACAGATACTTCAAGAGAGATTATTGTAATTTGCCCTATATATAATATTATAAGAAATTTATAGTATTTATCAAATTAGAAGCTATAAAAACACCTGAAGTATATACTCTTTCAACTTAAAAACACCTGAAGACTCTTTCAACTTAAAAACACCTGAAGTATATACTCTTTCAACTTAAAAACACTTTAGCTCAATTATCAAAATGTTTGATATTAATAAGTTCTACGTCTTGTTTTAAGTTCGAATTCAAGACTTCGTAATTGTGTAAGTTTATTATGCTGATATTTTTCATTTCTTTTAAGATTAAAAAAAAAACACTAATAACACTAATAATGAGTTGTTTCGTTTTTTTTTTGGGTATATTGGCATTCCCATTATATTTTAAGACACTAATTATTGGCTAAATAGCATCCATGGTCCCTTAACTTAATTTCAGGTAACGTTTTAGTTCTTTATCTTTTTTTTTTCCCGATTTGGTCCTTTATTTTAATTTTAAGTGACAATTTAATCCTTTATGTTTTAAAATGTTAACAATATTATCTTTTTTTTTACAAAAATTCAAAAAATTCATCAAAATTTTCAACCAAAACCCATAAAATTAATTATATTCTTTAATATAATACAAATTTTATCAAATTCGTAACTCAAATATTCAATTCATATTTTTATTCTTTATTAGATGGAATTTTAAAAATCAAATAAAAAAATAAAAAAATGAGTTTATTTGAATATTTGAGTTACGAATTTGATAAAATTTGTATTATATTAAAGAATGTAATTAATTTTATGGGTTTTGGTTGAAAATTTTGATGAATTTTTTGAATTTTTGTAAAAAAAAAGGATAATATTGTTAACATTTTAAAACATAAAGGATTAAATTGTCACTTAAAATTAAAATAAATGACCAAATCGGAAAAAAAAAAAGATAAATGACTAAAACGTTACCTGAAATTAAGTTAAGGGACCATGGATGCTATTTAGCCCTAATTATTAAAGAAGAGAAAAACTAAAACATTAGTATTTGTATCAATTATTAAAATTGTCTTTTAAGTCTTAAATAAAAAAATGTCAATATTGTTAAATTAAATATTTTATTTCGAATTCGAATCTAAAATTTTGTGTGAATTTATAATAGTATTTATCGTCTCTTTACAAGCTCAAAAAAAAAATATTAATCATTCTTTCAGAAAGAAACATTTTAACCATAAAATCTAAAACAAGTTAAATTTATTTTGCTGCTTCTTCAAATCTCAATTCTAAAAAAGAGACAAAATTAAGGGAAAACCCTCCATTCTTCCTTGTAAAATTTTGAACAAAACAAGCAAAATTTATTCTCCCTTTTATTTTTCTCGAACTTTTCTCGAACAAAACATTACACAAATGTGAACATATATAAAACCTGAGATATTAAAGTGCATCAATAAATAATTAACTATGATTTTTCGGAGCTAAAAATTTGACTTCGAATAAAAAAATTAATTTTGATGAAAAATAATTGAATATAAACTAATTTATTTGTATTAACAAAAAATTTCAAGCTATTCTTTTTTCCAGCAAAAAAGTTATATTTGAAGACAAAAAATTTCATTCTAACTCCAGATTATAATTCATTCCGAAATATAATCAATTATACTTGAGAAAACTCAATTTTATGCTTCCAAATTCACTTTGGCCTCTTACATTAGTCAAACCAAACTTGCAAGATACTGCACTTTCAACAACAGGTAAGTTTACACTTTCAACAACAAGATACTGCACTTTCTTTTATACTTTAATAATATATATTTAGGTGAAATTTACACTTGTAAATATAAACAATATAATGGAATAATACGCAAAAAACTTGCATACTTTTATCACCAAAGAAAATAGAACAAAAAATTCTTACGCAACATGTATCAAAAAACAAAAAAGACAAAGAACCACAGTAGGGTACTATGCATGCAGTGGGATGTAAAAGAAAAAATCGACCATAACCACATATAATTTCAGTAAACATATAGTGGTATAGAACTCAATCGCGACACCAATCTAACAGTTAATTTCACGTGCTTCCAGGTTATAGAAGATCCGTTACCATAATAATGAGATTACAGGATTTAATACAACATAGCAAAATCGAAAAAATAATACAACCAGAGTACTAAATAACACACCATTAAGCAACGGACACTACAACACAAGGCTACACCTAAAATAATTACTTGTCTCGGCAAAGGGGTCTATGCACTCCTTTCTGGTATTCATCAGCTCATTATTTCAGTCCAGTGACAGTAAGACCCCTTCCTTTGCCTTCATCTTTCCTATAGCAACAAACAATTTACAAGCAAGTACGGATATTTGCATTCTAAATGCATATGACTGATTATAAATCTCTCTATATGCTTGGGTGTTTCGCCTCGACTAAAGAATGGTACAAACAACTTCAACCATATTTGTACAGGGTGCAACAAATTGATGCTTGGCTTGAAAAGAGAGCCTGGGCATAAAAACTCAGATCATCCGAACGGATTACCTCCTGCAGCAGGGAAGGGGTTTAAGGTGGCAGAGGTTGACAACCTGCCAGTCAGCTGCTGGTCTATATTAGAGAAGCCAAAAGCAGCACCCTCGGTACCAAAAGTTCCAATTCCTTGATGCCTACACATTCAGTTAAGTGTCGAGGTAAGATGATGTGAACCACAACCAACAATTATCAACTCTATCCATACAATCATAATAAATTGGCCCTTACATAAATTACTTCACAAACCATGGCATGGCAAATAAAACACAGAGCTCTCAATAATCACAACTAACCCACTCAAGGAACAACGCTGAATTTATGGAATTGAGGTGCTAAAATTTGTATTTATTACTCCTTCCGCCCCTAATCTTTGGCCTTTTAAGGTTTGTGCATACATATTAAGAAACAATAAATTTAGACAAGTATATACCTTTTACCTTTAATTCATTTAGTAAAAGTAAAATTCATTTAATGCATGTTCTTTATTTTTGTGACGGTACAATGGGAAAAACATGAGCAATTGTATCAAGGCTTCCTTAAACAACCAAAGTCTTGGGACAAAAATAAAAAGCTTAAAAGACCAATGATTAGGTATGAATGTCAAAAAGGGAATGACCAGAACCAAAAGATGAGTTTCCACTTTTCAAGAGCAAAAAAAATAATCTAACCTAAAATAGGCTATGCAAACAGTAAATATTATCAGGACTGAAATAGTTACCTTGGCATTGGCACATTGGTGGGTATCTGTTGCTCCATGTATGCCCCTGAGATTTAACAAGATATATGATACAGATAAAGAGCAAATAGCATAGGCAAGAAAATAATTTATTGATGAAATGATAAAAGGTGTACTTGGTCCCATTGCTGAGGCATGAGTTTGTGCTTGTGGAGGCAGCATTGGTGCATATGATAACGAGTGTGGTGGATTCCAGGCAAGAGATTGATTACCCATGTTTGAACTGTGCATTGTAGCTGAGGGTGTTACACTAGGCAGAGCACCTTGCAAAGATGACATAGAAGGAAACTGCACTCAAGGAACACCAACCATAAAGCATCAACCAAAATGTGCATAAACTGATGGAATTATGAAGATTATGCCATTATCTGTTTTCCTAACATTAATAAATTGACATGCAATACTAAGTTTGAATTAACTGATAAATTTACATTTACATATTAGAAAGTCAGCATGTCCTAATTCAACATTCCAGGTTTTTCAATGCCAGATGATAAAGAAACCATAGAAATATGTTCCATCATATACCAGTTACCCGTCATTCATATAATTAGTAAGATGAGGCTCGTCTATGAAAATATATGCAAACTTCAGACACTAATGTACACATCAGTAAATAATGATAGAAAAAACTCAAGATAATGACTCAACAAAGGACAAGATTCAAACACATTTATCTTCCACCAATGGCTGTAAAGCACATCATGCACTTTGGAGAGGCCAAATCACCAATCGATATTAATTATTAATTATTCAATAAAAGATTCACACAATCTATATAAAAGAGGAAATGTGCAAAAACTATCACTAGGAGTATTACACACTTGTACATCAATTAATGTTACGTACAGTTGGGGCTTGAACTGGAGTTGGTTCGTTGATCACATCAAATGGATTTGTAGATTTTGATGGTTGTGGGAAACTCGGCATGGACTGCAAAAGTGGGAAGAAATTTATGAGAAAACGCATCATACTATAGTACTAGCCTGCAGCCACAGATTAAGCTATAAAGTTGTAAACAAATGGTTTGGAATTTAAAAGTACCACCATATTATTATATTGAACTGACATGCCCATGCCTTGTGGTGCACCCATTTGCCAGCTTGGGACTGGAGCAAGGAAGGGTGAATATTTTACAGTGAATAGATCCTGCAAAAATCACAACTAAATACTAAGACAAACAATAGACATAAACAAGCATGCACACAATGTAGATGCTTTATTAAGTTAAATAAGGAGTCAATAATACCTCAGGAAGTTCATTTCTTCCATTTGGTTTCATGTCTACAGTAGATATCTGTGAAGCAATACTAGATTTATCCTCATTGGCAACCTTTGAGACATGTGGCACTAGTGTGCTTGGATGCCCCTGTATCATGAGTGCAGAAGATATATTCCAGGGCTGAGTCGTATTTCTATGAAAAGGTAAACAAACATCCCATCCGAATTAATTGACAGAACATTTGATACAGCTACTTAATAAGACAAACCTGATCATTCAAAGCTCCACCTACTGGTAGTGTAGATTGCTGAACAGTAGTAGATGTGAACAAAGGTTGCTGATACTGCAAACTAAGCCACGGGTCTGCATTATTGAGAGGTGATGCCATTGTCGTTCCAGAAGATGTTAGTGAAGCAACACTAGCTGGGAATGTTGTGAAGCTGCTCACAGTTGGAGCTCCAGCAGTAGCAGTAAGAGCTGATCCCGCCACAGGCCCTGCACGTGAAGCAGATAGAGTCATTGATTCTTTAGCAATGTTATGACACTGCTCAAAAGAATAGCTACTTCAAGACAGGGACCACCTTGGGCTCCAGAAACTTGAGCAGGTAAAGATGATGGGGCTGACAACTGGGACAGCATAGATTCAAGTGGATTTACATTTGAAAGACCCTGAGATACTTTTACCTCAGGTGCAACATCAAAGGAGGCCCAATTGTTATCACCAGAATTTGTTGGATTCACAAGTTGAGCCACAGTAGTTTGTGTGGCTTGAGGAATTGATGGAGCAATAGGTGGTTCAGGATTATAATCAAAATCAATAAGGCTCTTGATAGTCTCAAGCTTAACTTCTGAAGGAGTTCCATTGCTGGATGCCAAGCTACTGGAAGATGCTGTTCTCTGCAATTATATTTGTCAGATATCATAAAATATTTTGAATAGAAAATCAATTTTGGGAATCTTAGAAAGAACTGCAACAACAAAAATAAAAATCCTTTTCCCACTAGGTGGGTGGAACACCATAATGATTCTGCATAAATCATGTCTAATAACGGAAATGAAAGGGAAAAAACTTCATAGAAAAGAAAGTGAATATGGAACCAAATTAAAGTACGCAAGTAAATACTGAGCCACATTATTAGGAACATCACTGATATAATCTCACCTGTGTGAGTGCTGAGCCATTAGCAGCCTGTCCATTGTTTGCTTTGGGAGGTTCACTAATTCGTAGAGGTAAAACATTTTCTCCCAAAATTTCTCTAACAGGTCGGACAACAGACGGTGGGCTTGAAGAATCCAGATCTTTGGCTCTCTCAGGAGATTGGCTTTCCAGCTTGGATATTCTACGATCTTCAAATTTCCGTCCATCCCCAAATCTATCTTCACGACGCCAGTCATTGATTATTGGAGGGCGACCAGGGCTTCTCTTATAATCACCATAATTCCTTTCTTGATCATACCCAGGACTTCTTCCACCAGAACTAGACCTGTCACTGTGACGGCGTTCATATGTGTCCTCATATGGAGGACTTTTAGGTCCTCCCTGATATGCCTCCACCCTCCTGTTTTCAAATAAATCATCCTTGTCGCCCTGTATGAGATGCAGCACAAGAGAATGAGATTTCACTAATACATTTAAGCAATTCTAAAGCAAAGCCAAAGTGTGTAATAGTTTAAGGATGTGTTTGGATTGATTTATGAACAACTTATTTGGGCTTATCACCAAGCACAGTCACTTGTATGAGTGTTTGGGAAGTTTAATGAAAATAGTCTATAACACGTCTATAAGATATTTTCGGCTTATTTCAATAAGCTCTTCGGGATAGCTTACAATTTTTATTTATATAAAAAACAGTTGGACCACATTTTCTCCTTGATTTTAGAAATAGCTTATATACAAAGAGTTTATATGAAAAACACTTATATGATAAGTGTTTGTTCAATATATGTGCTTAATTAAGTCATTTGTTCATACACACCCTAAATCTATAAAGCATTGTCATTGACACATCTTCCACAACACATTGGCATGAAGCCCTACATGTTCAATTCAAAAAAATACTTTTTCTGACTCCAACATGGCTACCACAACATAGCAGGGAAGGAACTTTTTTTCGTAAACAAATTGAGCCTGTTTAAACTTTTAAGTAAACTTTAGTATAACAGAAAATAAGGTAGGCATGTTTTGTGTTTCATACAGTACCAATTTCATTTTCCCCCAACTTTTTCATTTCATATAGCATGACATACGTCTAGACTCTATATATTGTAAATCTTGAAGCATGTATAAATGATATTATGATTTTTTTCCATAAACTTACGACATAACACACATTGTGTCCTATAATTTCTAAAATTTAGAATATCAAATTTGTGCTTCATAAATTAAAGTTGAACATGTGATAGAATACATAGTATCAGCTTAAAATAGAGTACATTCTATCTGATAGAGGACAACAGACACTTTACAACCTTTACTCTTGGAGGTTTGTCAATGGACCCCTCGCCAGTGAATCTCCTATCCATATAAACATGCTTGAGAAAGTCCCGAAGCCTGTCAACATTACTGGCACAAAACATTACAATCAGATCAATGCACCCCAAAATTATAATTAAAAAAAAAAAACTAACAAGCAACTGCTTACCTACTATCAGGTAAAGAGTGACTTTGTGGATCCCATTCTTTAAAAAATACTTCTTTTGCACGCTGAAAGTAATAGATCAAATGAAAATCAACTTAAAAGAATTTGTAACATCAATGAAACAGAAGAATTCCAGCGCAAGTTTTAGCATATATAAGAATTGGTACCTGATTTCCTCCTTCTTGAAGTGCACTAACTTCTTGTGCAGTAAATTTAGCCATGGAAATAGATTTTACTCGATGTGTAAATTCTCGGCTGGAAATTAAGTCAAAAAGAAGTTTAGAAATGAGAAACTTTCTTGCCCTATCTCCACTACAATAGGATATATTTTAAATAAACCATTCCTGGGAGCTCCATCAAAGGAAAAACAGATTTGGTATATGATTTATGAACACCGATCCATCAAAAACAACACTAAAACAATAATAAAAAAGTACAAGAAAAATACAATAGAATTAGTATGCATACATTTCAAGCTTCACTGTTAGTGAAGTAGAAGTTCATGTAAAAAATATATGGAATGCCAGTAAATGAAAGGCATATGACAGAACTTGGGTCCATTCAAATGAGCAGTACTAGTCAGTACAGTATGTTTCTATACACCTTAAAAAAATATCTATTCAACAATCATCAACCTCTACATTTTGACAACAGTATGGTTCATAAGTTAAAAAATTGTAAGTACTTACTGTATTCCACTACAGTTTGTGCAAACAAACGTCCAGAAATTTGTGCATACATATTGCGGTCCCTGGCAAGAGAGTAAGAAAAAAAAGGGTTTATTGTAACATACATGTCTCAATATCAAATTCAAACATTTCCTAGCTAAATTCAGAAGATTGCAATCATAACAACACCCTAAAAATCTGGTAAAGAATAAAAGATTGCCAACACTTAAATCAAAGTCTACAACATGAGCAAAACATGCACATCATAAGCATATCTCATATTCAAACTTATCTCTTCGTTCAAGGTTGCTGTTTTAGCATGATATCTAGAGGAGACTAATAAATTATGGCAGGGTACTGTATCATTCTTGTGATTTTAATAGTCTACAACCATATGATGTAAATGAAATTCCGAGAACATTTGTTTCTTGTCTAATAGTAAAAAACTCAAAATAAAAAACACTATGAAAGGAGCAAAGCCTCACTTGAATTGATTGCACTATCTAACTCTACTCTGATTTTCTACTGTCGACATTTTAATAAGGGATTCGGCAATGGTTGACAAGCTATACATAGGCGAAGAAGTATGATTTGTGCCATCCGCTCTAGCATATTCAAATATAACAAGAAAAAAATTGCATGTCAATGATTTTGTGGCTGCAATAACTTCCTTCTATCTGCCCTTAAGTTACTCCTAAGTAGCAACCTATTGAAAGTTACTTTCGCTAATCACAGAGTCCAGATGAATCTAACATTAATGAGCTTAAAGATTCAAATATATACATGTTACTGTATAACATGATTCCATAGAGTAATTCTCAGGCGGTCACAGAGTGAGATAAATCGTTACATTGAATGTTTACGACTTCAGCATCATGACTTATAAATTATAACGTTTCCCACTTTAACTGCATTTCTAATTTCTAATGAGTTGTGGTATAATATGAGAAAAGGAGACGTGAATGGGAAGTGTAAAACTATTTTACATCAACTATGCATCTCCATTAAACTCTTATAATATTCGATGGCATAAACTACAAAGTAAGAATTTTCACTTTATTGAAGAGCACCTAAAAATCTTGAATAGATAGGAAAAAGATCCTACCAGGCTGTTGCAGTTAATGCATCTTCGATTGGGTGTAAGTTTTAGAAGACCACGAATAATTCGTTCATTTTTCTCATCTTCCTTTAATCGACTTGTCATCTCCGCTTCTGTTAAGCACATCACAACACATAAATATCAAAACAGAATCATCCAATCAAGCAATTCACAAATGATGATCAAAATTTCAATCAGATCACTCCAAAACCAACAGAGAAATGAACTAAAACTTCAAATACTTTAATCTGAAAACATGATCGTACACGTCCAATTCAACACAATGCACCTAGATTCTAGAATTTTTCAAAACAACACATAAATAAAAATTACAGTTCTAGAACAATCCATTTTGCAAACAAAACTTCGCAGTAACCGAATGGAAGACCAATGCAAAAACAGCAGATCTGAGAATTAAACACTTGCCTAAGAATTAAAGTGATATTCTGAAGTTGAAATTGGATTGGAACCCTAAAAAGTTAATTAATACTATATAGAAAGAGAAAAGTTGACGATAGAGTGAAAAAAGTGAAATGGCTGAATTTGCAGGAGAAGAAGAAACAAACAAACAGTTATGCAGGTGACGGTGATGGTCAATAAAAGAGATCCAGCACAACGCAACAACCACAGAAAGAGAGAGAATAAGATATCTTTCTCAGTTGGTAAATTACGGCTTTGTACAGCTCAGTGAGAGGTTTTAGGCTTTTAGCCAAACACCGAGAAAATAGTGAAGAAACAGCAAGAAACAGAAAGAAAATACGATTGATTTTTTTTTTTTTGTTGACGGAATTTGAATTTCTATTTATTTATTTATTTATGAAAAGCTCGGAAACTAAATGTGATACCTCCTCTCTCACCCAAAATTCGTGTCTTTATTCCATTAGCACTTCAAGTAATTTCCATCGATTAAATTCTTTGGCTTTTATATGAGACTAGTTTAGTTTTTGAGTCACACAACCTCCTAATTCAACGATTTCTATTTTTTTTTTTAATTTAGTGTTTTTTTTCTTAAAGTTATTTTTATCACGTGGACAAATATAAGAGAGCTTTTATTTTTTTTAAATCTTTAATAAATTTTTGAGTATTAAAATTATTTTTTTATAATTTGTAGTATAATAATCAGGTAATGAATTTTTTGTAATGACGAAGAGTGTTGTTACCATATAGTTGATTAAATATAAGAAATTTATTTGATGATTAAATATCAATATGTACTAATTTGTAATTTGCAATGTTAGGACAGTCTCGTACTAAATTGCTATTGCTATGGTCATACGTGACGACTCCCCCTTTGATGAATTCTATCGTATGGCAATCTTGACCATCATATTCTTAAGCACAATAATGAACGGACTTCTAGAAGGAAAAATTATAGCAACAATGTGACGTGGATTTAGGTTGTTTTCTTTTTGAAAAATGAAAAATCATTTTAGGTGCGAATAATCAAAACTTAAACTCACGTTAATACATGTTCAATAACGTATAGTTTGGTTGTATAACGCGTAGTTTGGTGCAGGGAAAAGTGAGCCAACTATTATGATACCAAATATATATGTATAAGATCAATGTTGCTATGTTGGATCAGTGTCGCTTTAAAATACGTATCTTTTTTCATTTTAAGCCTCTGGGACATTTTTCATTTCCTCACAAAGAAACTCTTGTATGTTCATTACTATCATTAGAACATACACAACGAACGTCATTCATTCAAGAAACATGATATGTAATTCCGTAAAAATAATTTGGTCGGTGAATTGAAGAATGTTGAAGGAGTTTCCAAGTTTAATATCGAAAAACTAATATAATCTAACAATTACTAATATTTTGCCTATAAAAAATGTTTAATCGTAGTTTTGATTCATTTATTATTATTAATTTACGGAATTGATCTCCATAATTTAAAAGTCAATAGTTTTAATTCCTACTTCAGATTTTTGAACTAAAACATGAAGATTTGACATATTTTTAATGGCGTGACATACAATTATATGATATAGAATTATTTAGATGCATTAATTATTCTTATATTATTAATTAAATATAAAAATTTTCTGAAGTTGAAATCTAAATTTTTACGGTATTTTATTCTAATTTCATGAGTGTTAATCATTGTATCTTATTGTATCATATATCATATCATTTAAAATATCTCACATTATTATTTTTTGTTAAAAAATCATAAAAAGAGACAAAAATTATCGACTTTTAAAATAGGAAAATCAATTTCGTAAATTAATAAAAATAAAGGAATCAAATTGTAATTAGGTATAGAAAATCACGTTATATACAACTTTCTATATCAACTTCAATTTTTGGATATTAGCATAAATAGATATTTAAATACACAATTAATGTAAATATTTTTTATACTATCAATAAATACAATGAAATTTCATCAGAAAATATACTAACTATGAAATCATTTAAAATATTTAACTTTACCAATAACTATTTATAAAGTCATAAATATGATCGACTGTGACATCAATAATATAAAAAATTAGAATATACCAGTATATATACACACACGGGCGCAGGAAAAATTAGTGCATTGAGTTTCAATTGTTTTCACCAGTAACATGCTCGTGCTTTTACATGGATTCAACTTCTAAATTAGAGACGTATTTAGTGAAAATATTATTAGTTAACTCAAAATTATGATTAGGGTATAGAATTTAGCAATACAAAATATATTTGTACGATAAAATAAACCAAGGTTAGTTAACCAAATTGATTCTTAAATTACAATCTGAACAGTAAAAATAGTTCAAATCCATTTAAATTGAAGTAGATGACAAATAATTAATTTTAAGAAACATGACACAAATCGTGATTCTCCATTGAAAACTTAATTTTGTTCTTTTATCGTTTTTAATTATTTATTTAATAATAAATATTTGTCTTGTGTATAATTTTTATAATAAACTCAAATTAGTATATTATAATTGATCTCAATTTTATTTAAAATATATAAAAAAAAGTAGTAATAAATATTTGTCTTTTGTATGAATTATAATTAATGTGTTTTTATTACTGTTCTTATAAATATTTTTTTATATATATAATTTATAATTATTACTAAGTTCAGTTATTTGATAAGAGCGTGCGATCTATAAATGTATTAAAACAATTGTGCAATTGTGTCAACATGCACCATCTTCTTGTATAATACTAACTTATGTCTTTTTTGGGATGGTTTCTAGTTTTCTACTTTGAAATTTTCAAAAATTAAAATTAGTTTTAGTATTGAGTTTTCGATTTTAGGTTTTAATTTTTGAAATTTGAAATTTAATTTTTAATTGAGTTTCAGTTTTTATTTTATTTGAATTGAATTACTTTGTTTACATTGTCTCATTAAAAATTCATCAATATAAAAAAATATTGACACATAAAAATAATTAAAAATGAAAAAAATATAAATAATAATAAATTTTATATTTAATTGCAGTTTTGGTTCTTTTATTTTAAAAGTTGACAATTTTGATCTCTCTCATATTTTTGAACTAAAAAAACGATCTGACATATTTTAAATGGTGTAGTATACAATTTCATTACAAAGAACCATCTATATGCATTAATTATTCATATTTCATTAATTAAATTACAAATATGAAATTTTTTCAAGTTGAAAGTTAAGTTTTTAGATGGTTTTAATATGATTTTATGAGTATTAATCATTCTACATCATTGTATCATATATCACGTTATTTAAAGTCTATCATATCGCTACTTTTTAGTAACAATAATGAAATACCAAAACTATTTGATTTTAAAATACAATGACCGATTTAGTGATTTGGTAAAAATAAGGAAACTAAAATTACAATTAAGCCAAAATTTTAATTACCTTAAAATAACTCAAATAATATAAAATTATATTTTATTTAATTATAATAATTTTAATAATAGTGGCTAAAAGTGGTAGTTATGAAATATGACTATCACAGTAGTGATAGATTATCGAACGTAACTGCATCGGTCAAAACAGACAGTTGATAATTAGAGGTATTGGTCAGAGCATGATCAATGATGACTGTAGTCATGGACAATGGTCGTGACACTGGTGAAAGATGGTGGTTTGAGGTGGGGTGGTCGGTGGTGGTAGAAGGTCATTGATGGTGTTGGTTGTTGTCAAAGATTGATGGTCAGTGGTGTTGGCAATGATTGAAGGTGGGTGGTCAGTGATAAGAGATGGTGGTTGGTGGTGGCGGTTGTGGTGGTGGTCGGATATGATGGTGGCAGTTGTTAGATGTGTGTGGCTAGTAGTATTGGTGGTGGTCGGAGGTAGATGGTCAATGAAATGACAGATGTGGTTGATGGTGGTGGCAATGATTGGTTGTGGCGGCGATAGTCAGATATGGTGGTTGCAGTTGTTATAGAGGTGAGTGACTAGTGGTGTTGGTGACAATGGAGGTGGTCGGTGGTGGCAGTGATTGGAGGTGGTTGGTCGGTGGTGGTAGTGGTATTCGGAGATGGTGAAGATAATTGAGATAATGTTCGTTGATGTTGGCGGTAGTTGATAGTTATTAGAGTGATACATATATTTGTTGATGATGACATATTAGTTTAAAATAAAAACAAAAAACTATAAAATCTATTTTTTTTTTTAGTTTTAAGAAATAACTATTTTAAAATTAAGTAAAAAAAACTAATTCAACCTCGTAGACGTGAGGTATAAAAAACAAGTTGATTTTGTTTAAAAAATTCATATTTTCTACCGGTATTTTTGAAAGTTAATATAAAATAGGGTAAAATATAAAGTAAAAGTGGAGTATAAAATATAATTTTTCTAAGTTTTTTCTTGGTACAAATATGTTTAGTTTTCGTGGATTAGCTTAAGATTTTTAAGGCCCAAATTTTAATACTTGCAAGCCGACCCAAAATGTACCCCAAGCCCACAAATAAAGGCAACAAAATTTACATGAATTTTTTGTGTTTCTTCTTCCGTCTAGGTGTGTGTTTAAATATATGTTTGTTTAAATATATGTTTGAATTGGTTAATTTGAATGAATATATCATTGAATTGATTACTTCAGATAAAATTTAGTCATTTTAAAAAAATAATAAGTTTTCATATATGGTTTGTCTCTTAGTACCCATATATTGAGGAGAAAAGAAGTTTTCATGTATAGTTTGTCTGTTAGTATCCTTATATCACACGTCAATTATCTAACTGCTCAACTGAAAGTCCGAAATAATTAGGTAGCAATTTATTTATCCAAAAAAAAAATTACGTAGCAGTTTAATAAAAAGCAATTAGGTAGTAGCAGATCTAATTATTTATGAGATAAGTGGTAGTAAGTTACTAATAGATCTAGTTTATTTTATAAATCTCGTATATCTAGTTAATCATTCAAAGATAGACAGACAGATTCAGAAACAAGTGCTTTTAAGATTGAATTGATAATAGATATAAAACTAATTTTGTGATTAGTGTTTTTAACTATTAACATATTAAGAGATTATGATCATCTTTTTTTTGCTATCTCATTTTTTTTATGTTATGAGAGTGTTAGATGCAAAAATATTATTTTACTCAATTTTTTTTATTTATATAAATTCATAAAAATTATTTTTATATTAACACTCGAGAAAAAATGAGAAAGAAAAAATAGATAATCTTAATCTTATATAAAATAAAAATTACTACTATCCATTTTTTTTATGACTAAGTAGGTCTCTATTTTATTTTTGTAAAAGCAAATGAGAAGATTTTATGATTGCTAAATTAGTATATGTCTTTTTTCAAAAACAAATTTGAATATTTATTCCGATAAATTTTATTTTTTTAAATATTTTAATAATTTTTGTTTATTTATTTATTCAAGTTTAAGTGATTAATAAATTTTAATTAAAAATAAATAATTCAAAAAAATCTAAAATTGAATTTTAATAAAAATAAATATTAATTCAACTTTATTTATTTCAAAATCAAACTTTAAATTAATAAAATTTCATTTCCTTAAAAATTATAGAGTTGAAAAAAAAAGGTTTTTGCTCCTTGGTGTGCTTCGGTAGAGAATGGTGTCAAAGCCAAGGATAAATTTTTTAATTATAGATATTTTTTTAGGCGAAATTCATACACCTTATTTATAAATAATTGATCGAGAATTCTATTGTAGTAAATTACAATCTCTAGATAAATATGTCTTAAGTGTAGATTAGAATAAGTCTTTAAATGTAGATTAGAATAAGTTTTTAAATGTAGATTAGAATAAGTCTTGAAATGTATAAAATGACTTAAATATTAATTCAATAACAAATGTATTTATTAGATCAACTACCTCAATGAAAATTAATTACAATAAATATTAATTAACGGTGTTCAATTTAGATGATATAAATACATGAGATAGTTCACATCACATGCAATAATGCGATTTCACAAAACAACCAATAAGCGCATGGATGGAATTACAATATACTCCTTTATTTCATGTGGGTGTGTTCCAATTTGTTCTGTATCGTTGCAAAAGACAAGCGGAGCAGCCAATAACTAAAAAAGGTTGAGCTGGTTGTCAAGACTTGGGTTAATTTAACATAAATGATACATGAACACAAATTTAGACACACATATTGTATTATTTTTCTTTCTTGTGCTTCTACTTTGTTGGCATGACTTTGCATGTTCAAAATAACATATATTACTCTTTTTTTCTATAAAAATGAATTGTTTTATTTTAAGTTAGACAAAAAAACTATTTTAGTGAGTTGTTTTATTTCATTTTATTTTAATGGTAAGAGTTTGATGTTTATTGTTTTTATTTTACTTTGTTTAGTGATTTGTATTTTTTTTTATAAACAACTTTTATGTACTATATATTTTTTTTCTACAATTTTAAGATATGACACCGACAAAAAGATAAAAGTGTAAAGAATTTATCAAGTAATTGTATTTACATTATTGCAATCTATCTATCAATGTTAACCATATATATTCATACTTTTTATATACGTGTGAGACATGCATGTTTACCAAATATGTTGTTTGATGTTAATCGTCACATGACAAATGCACAACGAACTCAAATTTAAACAACCTCATTCAAGTGGGTTTTAGATATGTCAACAAATTTACAAATTATGGTGCTTTGTTGTGGAGTTGACTAGTAGATGGGATGGATGTAGCAAGGGCTTTAGGATTAGGGGTAAGATAGTTCATTTTACTCCGAGTGATGTACGTTTAACTCTAGGACTAGCAATAGTAGGTGAGCCTTTGGAAGAGTATGAAAATTGTGAATGTGATACATTGTTGAAAATTGTGATAGGATTGGTGTGTTGTTTCACGTGTTTCAAACTAATATGGTCAAATTTTGTAGACTTTATATACTTTTCGCCTTTGGCGAGTTCTACTTTCCCAAATCAAATAATTGAGTAAATACTTGTTATATAAAACTATTGATGAACTAGAGTATGTGCATAGCTATAATCGAGGTGTAGCTGTATACAATGTTTTAGTTAAAAGTTTAAGTAAGATAGAAACTGTGTTGAAAGAGGGAAAAATAGATTCGCAAACACACATAACACATTATGCAGATGTCCTACACGTATATATTTTATATTGTTTTATATTATCGTCTTTCATCTTATGTTGTCTTTAAATTAAAATACATTTATTAAATATATTAATATTTTTTGTAGATGTAGGCTTTTAACCATTTGTCATTGGATCAAACACCTGTTCCCAAGTTCCGATTCCCAAGATTTTTGAATTGGTCAATCTTACAATGTCAAAAGAAAATAATATTAAAAGTATTTCAAAAGAACATGGTAAGCATTTATATTATTTGCTTTTATAACTTGTTTAATAATAATGTGTGTATTTAAATCGTTTTTTGCTTTGCCAAATGATTGAAGAGTTAATTGTAACAAATGAAGAACTTGAATTTGACATGGTGAATAAAGCATTGCATGAGCAAGAAAATTAGACTATGCGTTATGTTGATTATCAACGGTTAGTGGTGGAGAATAGATAGTCTCAAGAGAAGATTTCAGTTCTTGAGGGTGAGGTAAAATGATTGAAAGAAGAATTGTGTAAGAATCAACCAGTGCATGAATCCGATCATGAGTTTGTGGGAGGTTCTCCAACAAGAGCTTGTCATGGATCCCCTCAACTCCATATGTTAATTTTGATGATATGCATATTGAATTTTTTTGTCGATAAAATATTTATGTAATTGAACTTGTTAATAACATATTATTGAACTTTTATCTGCAGGTAACGTGAGAGTCAGTACCCTTTTTGAGAATGTTGGGGATGAAGTCGCAGAAGATGTTGTTGGTAAGTAACAAATTGTGTCTTTGTATAGGTGTATTGTTGTGATGTTGTATTTTTTCTATGATATAATTTTAATATTTTTGTCAATAGGTGAGTCTAATGTGAACAATTCAACAAAATTAACATCAAACATAATTACGAGAGTAAAAGATAAATCAAGGAAGCGAGCTAAAAGTATAGTCAATCAAATTCTTTTTGTGTACCCCACTAAAGAAGAAGACCAAGCAAAACAAAGATTCATACTTAAACAAAACAATGTAGTAAAACAATAATCAAATTAAAATACACCAAAAACAACCTCAATTTTTTCCACAAGACTAGTGTGTAAAAAAACATCTTCTTAAAGTAAACAAGTTAAAGTCAACAAGACAAGCAAACAACACCATCAATAAATGAAAGACAAAATTTGAAACTCAACATTGTGGAGAAAAAAGGAAATGAGAAGTTACTTTATAAGAGAGGAAATAAGGTTGTTCAAGTTACTTCATTAAAAATTTGATTTTTTTTCCTATTTTTCTTCATCTTCCTCCGAAATCACAATCTTTCTCTCTATTCCAAGGTTTAACCAAAATCAAAATCAAGAATTGAAGGAAGAAGGAGAAATTAGGGAAAATGTGTGTGTGCGTTTTATTTTTGTAGAGGAAGATGATAAATAAAGAAACTTAAACTGAAATAAAGAAAGAAAGGGAAAAAATGGGAGAAAAGAGAGGAAAAGTGGAAGGAGAGAATGTGTGGGGCCACATATATATCTACAACATATACTTATACAGTATTTCTGTCCAAATATGTGTTCATATATTATTTCTATTAATTTAATTGCAAGAGTTCACACTAAAACTCTATCATTGCAATTCGCCTATATCACTTATTAAACCAATAAAATCTGACACATTTTGTTTCTTCAACCACGTGATCTTATCTTTGCAAGTAAATAGGTGAATTGGTCTTTCAAATTACAAGTGTCATTCAAATTAATTCTTGAATTTTGCTTATTGGCAAATACATCTATGAAATTGTAAAATAATAATCAAAATAGTTTTATTTAAACTTTTATGATTAGATACTATGATGTGATATTTTAATTAAATATTTGACTCATTCATATTGATCTCATATCAATGTCATCACAATATGGACTAATTTTCTTATGAAATTTTAATATTTCATATACTAATTTATCCATAGTTTGTTCATGCACAATTGCAATTTGTTTCTGTTACACCAAAAAAAATCTCACATCGTTTGATAATCGAGGCTAAAGATAGTTTATAAACTACTTCTACACTCCTCAAATCTTTGATGTGTTTTTTCACAAAGGACAAAACCGTGAGAGCTCACAACATACCTAAAGCAGAAGATGACATTGATGAAAAATCAATGTGATAATCCATATATTTTACAATTTCAGACTTATTTGTTAATTTGTAAAATTTTATTGTTTCTGATAAAACAAAAATTGATGCAAAATAAATGTTCCTTGCGTACTCACCATGCAAACCACTTTTATAATAATTGAATTAGATACAATTCAAATTCTTAAATAAGGTCATATACATTTGAGGGTACGAATTTCATGATAGTGCACTATTAATATCTATTATTTTTATTTTTTTGCAACGACCAATATTAATAATTAATATTATTAATATTGTTAGTATTTTATTGAAAATGGAGATCAAATTTACAACTTTCTTTATTATCATTTCACTTATGAATTCCATCACCTCAACCACTCACTCATACTTCATCTAAAATAAAAGATAAACAAAAAAAAATAATTAAAAAATTAATGTATTTGATCTTAATGCATAAATATCACCCTCGTAATCGTAATATAACCCGCCATGAGATTTATAATATAGCCAGCCATGAGACACAACACACAATCCTTCCTTTTCTATGATATGAAGTTTCATATAAAAGCACAAGAAAGAAACACTCTCACTTATTTTTATCGCCGCATAAGAAGAAAGCTCATGTGACTGACAACCTAACAAATGTCTTTGCCCTTGTCCTTGTCAAATTCCTCAATCTGCTACATATTTTAAAGGAACCACTAAATCACATGGACCAACCTGTATAGAAAGAAAAAAAAAACCTTTTATTTAATACAATAATTCAATAATGCATAAATGTTTCTGAAATGAACTCATAGTGCACAATAATGCAAAAGAACCTGTCCCATCTTGCTCTATTATATTTGAATGAGGCATATGAAGTCGTCAATTCATTCAGGTCTCAATGGGTCACATTCATTTATTCTATCATTTCCACTTATAGATATATAAAATTAACTTAATGTCATTGCTTAAAATGTTAAGCATATGCAAAAGCCTTTCAATCAATATAGTATTTTCTAATGACACAATTTATAATTAATTTGGAGTGTGATTAGTCACCTGTTGCTTATAAGTTGCTTTCAAGTTTATTTATAGAATTTTCAATTCAATAATGATCTCAATCAAGCATTATTCACTATTGCTATATCGTCATAGTTTAAGATGTGTATGCATCATTAGGTAAAATTCAAAAGTATTAGTAAAAATTGTAGTTGTATCTTCAGCTTATCAATTGTGATTGACACAAATAGTTGTATCTTCCGCCCACAATTGATTTGATTTGAATTCAAGTCTGAAATTTAATATTCAATAGATTATACATAAATTTCATTATAAATTAATGTTTGTGATATCATGTACAATTATTTCTCCTCGAATTTACATTTTTCTATATCAAAATAAAATAAAATTGTGGCATGCTATGCCATTGCCACCCATTTTTTTGTCTTTTGTTTCCAAGTTGAATCACAGTTGTATTACCAAATATGCCTTGAGCTTGTTTATTATATTTAACATTTTTACCATGCTTAACATAGTTTCATTAATTTGATTGTTACACTTATAATACTAATTAATCCACATGGATCTATATACATATTCTTTTCCTCTCGTTTAGGCTAAGCCTCAGCACATTTTTCATAGATAAAGTTAGTCATTCTTTCTTCCTTTTCTAATCTCTCTTATTTGATCATATGAGTCATGTTTGGTATCTATCTCCTCAAATGTATTTTAGTTTGGTCAATGTTTAGTGATTGATCACATGACAAACTTTAATCTGACTAGTTCTGTTTTTCTGTCATTATTCTTGATAAATTCCCTTGAGTTCTGTGCAATTTGATTTCTCCAATAAAATTTGATCTTTAAGCTTCTTCTTCTTCACATACCTGATGTCCCTTTCATTCTTATGAAAAATAAAAAAATTATTTTAAACATATAATTTGTGCAAAATACTAATTATATAGCATAAGTGTGGTGAGTACATTTTATATGTTATATAGTTTCCTTCAACTCACAATATGGGAAAACTTAGTAGAATGTTGGACACATTTTGTCTTTCTTCTGGTTCAAACTCATGTTTCTGTCTAAATTCAATAGAATTTGAAGATGAGTTTGAGAGTAAGCCTTTGATTGCAAGTGACAATGATGATCATAAACTAAGATTGAAGGATGTTGTTTCTGGAAAACAAACATTGGCTTTTCAATTGAAACCTAAGGTGGATTTTTTATTCTCTCTCTCTGTTTTTTTTTTTATTGTGTTTCTTTAGAAGCAATATCAACTACTTTTTAGTTACTCATTTTGAGTCAAAAAATAAATGACATTTAGTTCATTAAGAATGTTTATGTTAGACAGGTTGCATTAATTAATCTGATATGCTGTTGTTCAAATATGCAGATGGTGATATTGAGGGTGTCCATGCATTGCCATGGATGTGCAAGAAAAATTGAGAAACATATATCAAAGCTTGAAGGTGAGTAATTTCAAAATAATTTAATAGCTCAATTTTTATTTCATTTAAAATTAACAACTCTATATATATCATACTTATAGAGCATATAAGTTAATTTTTTTTAATGATTCACGAAATAGATTCTCTACAACAAATGTATTTAGAAACAAAACTTTTAAGAAAATGTTGAATTTCCCTAAATTTGTATCACGAGCGCATCATAAATAATGTTGACCGGCTGTTTAATATCACTACCCATATGTTTTGGGTCAAACAAGGAAGTATGTGTTTGTGAATGTATTTTTGAAAAAAAATTATTTTATAAATGTACTTTAACTTAAAAATGGATTTTATTTAACGTAATTTATGTTTGAATATATTTTCTACGATCGTTTTATGAAATAAAATTTGTTTGGATTATATAATCAAATATACTTTTAAATGTGTATTTACTAAAAAAAATATATTTTTCAAAGTTATATTTATAATTGTAATATGTAGTTGAAGATAAATTGAAAACAAATCATGCAAACTACAAATAAAAAATGTAAAAGTATCATGAGTTTTTGCTTCAACCTATTTTTAAGACAAAATTAAATTTGTCAACGTAATTTTAATATAATTCAATCAAATAGTCAAAACATATTTACTGTTTAAAAATTATATTTATGATAGAAATAAAAAATCAAACATGCTCGAAATTTTGATGTGTTTCTTTTTAACTCATAAAATCACAACAATGATATTTCATGAACCTATGTTTCACTACATATAACATAACCAAAAAATTTATATCTCTAAATGTCGTAGCTATTTGCACTATTAAGTTGTTGTAAGGAATTCAAATCATTTCTTTATTTAATGTTTTAAAAATGCATAGAAGATTAACCAAATTATATTGGTTATTGTGATAAAAGCAGAGAGGTTGCCCATACTTTCGATCAGATGAAAGAAATTATTTTAGCCATCCACACATAAATGTTAAATCACCTATGAAAAAGTCAACATTGTTATTGTTAATTTACACTCATACAATGATACAAGATTTCAAAATGTGACATATATGGTATGGGGCTATTTTGTTTGGTAGTATATATTTATTTAATTATTGTAATTGATTATTTGTACTTATCAACAGGAGTGAGTTCATACAAGGTAGATCTAAACACCAAAATGGTAGTTGTTATTGGTGATATTCTGCCTTTGGAAGTGTTGCAAAGTGTATCCAAGGTTAAAAATGCACAGCTTTGGAATTCAAAATAATGCTAATAAAGGAAAAGAAAAATATTATGCACTAAACAAAGCACCACAAGCCTCAGCAGATTCGGCCAAAACAAAAAGTTGACACAGAATGAAGGAACTCGAATTTTATGTCTGTCATTTAGTTATTTTATTAAATAATATTATATTTATTTTCACTTTGTGGCATGCATGTTCCTGCAGCAATTCTCTAGCAGGAGAGAGAAATTGAAAAAAGAAAAAATAATATGTTAGTGGTTATGTTTCTCCTTCTGAGAAATGAAAATGCACATCTTTTAGTACATTTGGTTAAGGTTCTGATGTAAGAAGCGTTAATGGCTATAAATTTTGGCATATACTGTATAATTGTTCTTGATAAAAGTCCGAGGAATTGCATGCAGTTTAACGTGATCAAGTCTTTGGGGGCGTTTATGTGAGTATTTGTAGACACACATTTTGACATAAAAAATAAAATACATATTATTTAATTATTTTTAAAATATATTATTTAATTATTTTTATTTTATCATACAAGAATTACTCATGAATGAGATCCCCTCTTTCTCGTATAAAGAAAAATTTAACCCAGCACAAAGTGCAAACAAATTAATTATATTTTAACAATTTCATTTAAACTTTGATAAATTTTTTGTAAATGGATTTGAATTATCTACAGCAAGTTTTTTTTAAAACATTTCTACAACTTTTTATTTCTCACTTCATTTCTTTCTCTCTCATCTCCATTTTTTATTTTGATTTAACATTTTTTCTCCTCTAATAACCATACAAACTTGTTGTAAATGCAGTATTGCTGCATAGAATCCAATTACTTTTTTATATAATTTAATTATGTATTAATGTAATTAAAGTTACGAGACCAACAAATAATTTGCTAGTTTAATAGCCAACAACTCGCAATTAATTAATGATTTACTATTTTACTATCTAGGTATTTTTTGAATAAATAACTTTTTTATCTGTTTAATATAAGCTCTTATGACATAATAAGCGTGTATATTAATATATTTTTATTTTATAATAATATAAAATAAAATAAAATCGTTAATAAAAAATAATTAAAAACAGTTTATGGATATACAATAAACTGTATGAATAATTTTTTTAAATAGATTCAGTAAATAAATAATTTTAAATAAGTCAATATACAGAAAATCTAAATTTAATTTCAAACAATTTATAAGGAGTTATTTTTGTCCGTTAGATGAATATTATAAAACGGAAAGGAAAATAAAATAACAATAAAAGATGCGTACTATGTAATAGGGGAGGTGAGAGTATGGGAGTAGCTTAGTATAGTAGCGATAACCGTGCAACTGCAGAAACCACCAAACCCTGTTTACTTACTTTCATAACAGTTATCCTCTTTAACACGCGCTCCTCCTCGCGTGTGATTGATTCTCCCTCTAACTAACGTGAACAACTCGCACAAGACTCTCTCTCACCTTCTCTTTGATGAACCAACTACAACAACTAACAACCAAAATGTTTCTTTGAGCTTTCGATTCATTCACTCCTTTGGAGCAAATCTCATGCTCCACGCAAATACCTCTTCATTCTTCTCTCATTTTCTCAATTCTCAAGGTTCGTTCTGCTATTTCTCTTCACAATTTTTTCCGATTTTTTTTACTCATTAATTAATTATTTCTTTATTAATTCTTGCCTATTTTTTCGGTATTTTTTTGTTCTTCGTTTTCTCCATACTTGTTTCTTCATGTTATTATGCTTTGTAATTCTGTGATAAAATACTAGACGTTTTCTCATTTTGGAATTGTTTCTACTTTTGGAAAAAAAAGTAAAAAAATAAAAAGTAAAACTGGCTTTGATTTCACTTCTCGTCAATGCCGATGGTACAATGCAGATGGGAAGAGTAGTTAAATCGTGATGTGCTTACTTTATCACGCTTGTACTCTTCTATTCACCTTTTCAGTCTCTAATTTATTTCTACCTGCATAATTTTGTTTTGGGAATTTATTTCCTAAAAAAAATTGGTATTTAGGATGTTGTGGATACGTTTCTATGCTATTTAATTTCTGTTTGTTTGATCTTTTGCATGATGCATTGTGGTTTGATGAAATGTTGGATACAGAATAATGTAATAAAGTGAAGACCCGATTATATGATTTATTTATTTTTTCCCTTTAATATACCGCGTTTTTTTGTAGTTGTAATTATTTAATTTAATACTATAAACTTCCTTTCTTGCATTAGAGTTCCATTTGTTGCTGGTTTGTCATCTTCTATTTGAGTGCATGAGTGGACATGGTTCTCATAAAGTGTCATAACCTTTTTATGCGTTGAAGTAATAATAGAGCTCAGCGATTGAAAAGCAAACCTTTCCTTTTAATATTGCTACTAGTTATTTGTTATTGATCTTTGAACATTTGGAATTTTACCTTAAGCAAGCTAATTTCCATGTTAAAATTTTGGTTAGTCGTTACCATCTGTTAACTTTATTTGGTGCAATACCATAATAATTACTAACTGAGACTTTACTTTTGAAATTTCTCTTTCAATTTATTGTCCATTGAGTAATGTGGTAATTCATGCATGATTCGACTTTCATCTCCCCACTTCATAAACAACAACATTGAAATGCTATTTCTTTCCTTTTGTCAGACAAGGGCCATTCAGCTATAGTTTTTATCAGTTAGAAATGGATTTAGAAGAGAAGTTCCTTGCTAAAGGTATGGTTTCGAGCTTCTTCTTGAGTCTAAATTTTTTTTCTTCAAAAGTTAGAGTTACAATGATTCAGTTTATTTGTTTGGTACATTTAAAGCTGTGTGTTGGCTAGCATAGTTTTATAATGCATGTTCTCATATGTCAAATCTATTGACATGAAGTCATGGGATATGATACAGAGTCCACCTGAAATTTGAGTTTGGGAAAGATGAATCGGTGATTTTAAAAGTCTTACTGCCTCAGTAAGTTGTTTCTAATGATTCTATTATATTACCAGTGGTCTTCAGTTAAAAATCATGCTGCTGTTTATTTTGAATATGTCTAACCATGGTTTCTTTATTTTCTTTCCTGTTTAAGAGCAATTGTTTTATGCAGTTTCGGTCCAATGTACATGTTATAAATATTGAAAGTGATTACTTTTAGAAGGGTTTTTGCCCATATTATATTTTGCAGGTTTATGATTTTGAAAGGAACGTGGAATCTTATTAGAAGATTTAAGGTTTGTCTGGGAGGGGGTTTTAGGAGGGGAAGGGAAAGGGTTACGATAAACCTTTCCTGTGTTAAGGATTGAGAGCACTTTAAAAGAAGGGAAGGGTTAGAGAAAATTTAAAAAACCTTAACAGATTTTTTGAAGTTCCCTTAAAATGGGAGGGAGTTTTGATATTCAAACAAGATGAGAATCCACAACCTTTTCCTCCTTCCATTACTTCCCTTTCATTTCCCCTCCAAACCCTCCCCCCACCCCAAACTCTCAAACAAAGCCTTAGGGAAGCATTATCCTAAATATAGAACAGATTCGCTGAACTTCGAGGATCCGCCACCTCCCTGCCCTAAGGCGCCAGTTCTCTCTCAAATAATTAACCATTAATCCCTCAACCCATTCTTTTATGAAACATACCTTATTTTTCTAACTATCACAACCCACAACTAACTGGCTAGCCAAACCAACTAAGGGTTCCGTTTACCTATCAGATTTGTTTCATTTGAGCGTTTGATCAAGAATATTGAAACTCTAGTGGTACAATAAGATGGTCTTGTTGCTGCCTCTATGCTGTTGCTTGATCACTTCATTGAATTATGAAAAAACATATTGTATAATGTGCTCAAACAGTAAAATGCATTTGACTTGATGTGTCCTCTCCGTATGTATGCTCTAGTTCTAATCTGCTATACAGCTATTTTCCTATAGTTAACTAATCAAAGGATCACTGTCATATCAGCACAAGCTTGTGATGTTTTAATGAATATTGCATACATGGTTGATAACTTGTATTGTTCTATCTCCCCCTTTTCTGGTATAGTTTTGGAATGTAATTATGACCACGATTTGCCCAAGTGTGAGGGCTAGCTTGTTTAAGATTAAAAAAAAATACTTTTACATTGTATAAAAATTGATTATTTTTTAGATATCTTATTTTTAAGTAGATGCTAATTTGTGTTTGCTTACAAAAATCACTTTTAAAATCTTTTCTCTCATATACCATACTCATTATAATGAGATTATTGTTCAGAAGCTCCTCAAAAAAATTATAATCAAATTTCTGATTGTATTTGTTTACAATAAAAAAAATACTTGTTAAATATTCTCTCTCATGTATTGCATTCATTATAATTAGATTATTGCTCAGAACAAGCTACTCAAAGTAATTATAGTCAAATTTCAGATTGTATTTGTTTACAATTACAAATATCAAAATTTTAATATTCTCTTTCATGTCCTGCATCTTGAATGAACAGAAATATATTGTTGAGTTCAAATTTGTGGGATGAACATGGTATTTAGTTCCCTCATCCTCCACTTATATGACTCGTAATATAGTTTTTAATTTAGAGTAAACTCAGGTTGGTCTCTCAAAGTTAAACCCTGTCACATTAGTCCTTCAAAGATGTTGGTCACCAATTTAGTCCCTAATGTTCTCAAACTTCATCACATCACTCTTTGAAAGTTGTCACCAAATATGTCCCTCAGATGTAGATTATCACCTTATTCATCCTTATTAAGGACTACAGGGGTGACATAAAAAGGAAATTTGGTATGAATTGAATCTTTCGGGGACTAATTTGGCATAATTTTTTTTTTACAATGCAATGCTAATTGTTTTGGAATGCTAGTGTGGTGATGCATATAATGTTGGAGGAACTAACTTGATGGTCCACTCTACTGTTAATACATATTGATATTAGAGTTGTATAGGACAAATGCCTTCAGAGGATATACCATCGAATCATCAGTTTAGATAATGTTAGATCATTTACATAACTTTTAATATTTTTAATTGTTCAGTCTAATTTATTTATACATATAAGATTGCCTCAAAATGATAATATTAAGAAAATATCAACCTTTTATGTGGTTAATGAAGAGCGAATTTTCCATAATCTGCAAGGAATTTCAAAGATGGTGATTACTTATAATGTTCCATATTTGAAGGAGGTAGATATATAAAATTTTAAACTTGTGTGGTTGGGATATACAAATAAATTAAAAACTAAAACTTTGGCATGTGCTCCATGCTTGCATAGACCCTATTTTATATGAAGTATTTTTCCAAATTTATCCGCCACTTGTGGTCCTTGATGCTCCTCCATGAGTTACCAATTTATCAGCTATAAAGATGCATTTTAACGTTAAACCTAAAATATCTATTCTTTTTAATTTAGTTGTAGAGAGGATCTGGTGTTTATGTCGGACATTGACTTTCCAGATCTCGGTCTTCCATGTAACGTTTCTTGTACTTATTTTTGTAGTTATCTGAATTTGAATTATTTCAGATACCTGTTTTGTGTATAGTTTTGCAACTTTTCCAGTTCTCGATGTAAATGTTGTTCTTACTTCGGTGAGAGAATCTGATCTTACCAATTGCAATTTATTGTGAATATCATGTTGTTTATTTATCAAAATCAGAATCACTTGAAATTTTTATCACTCCTATTGAAAGATAGATAACTTATAATCCAGTTGTTTTGTTCAATTTGACTTGGAGAAGCTGATTCCATGTCTTTTTCTTGGTCGATGTTTATCTAGAAGTAGATTACTATATTGATTCATATTTTTTTATTCTGGCTGTTACCTTGATTGATCTTGCCTGGTATAGTTTTGAATTAGCATCTGCTCATGATTTTGACATCAAAGAGAATTTTGAAAGCTAATAAATTTCAAGTTTGATTGATTTAACATTATTGCCATCGACATCAAACTCAGTAGCTAACTGCAATAATACTTGTATGGCGTGTAATAATGTTTTAAAATTTTCTTCGAGTCTGCAATGAATCTTTTCTTAAACATTTTCTCCAGGAATTTCTCTTGCATGCGCTCATATGCGTTATCTTTTCCTTGCAATTGTTTTCAGTTCTTAACATTATTTACACTGTACTCCCGTGCACTGCTCTTTCTTCATCCTTCTATATTTCTTCTCTTGTCCCCTGTTTCCATATTTTCACACACTAATTTGTGGTAAGATTTGGAGGACAACTGCACCCAAACCCATTGTGTATCCGGAAAAATTACCTACATTGAGTGAGATTTTATCCATTCAATGGCCTGGGGTAATTACGTACAGAAAATGAGAACATGGGTACTGCAATACCCAACCTGCACCATTCTTGCACTATTTATTTTATTAGTATTAGGGTTTGAGGATTTTTGAATTATTTGAATTGAGTTAGATGTTGCATTTTTTGTCAATGTTCTTTGTTTTGTTGATTTTTCATAGTTGAGTTTAGTACTAAAGCAGCATTTTTATTTAATTTGTCTAAAACAAGACTAGTTGGGAAGAAAACATATTTCTTTTAGCTAAAATGCAGATTATGGGTCTGGGTCATAGGTGTCCTACTGCTGGTGCTGTAGCAGGTACTTCTTTTTGTAGTGATGACGATGCATTGGCAGATAATGTGGTATGGTTTGCTCCAGTTGGAATTTTCACTTTGCCAGCTCTTAGGTCTATCATCCATGTATGATGCTGTGCTCCGAGGCTTACAAGTGTCCTAAAAATAGATAATAGATCCTAATGTCATACATTTAACACAACTATTAAAGAGTGAGAGAGATTTACAGTTAATTTATTATTTGTAAGTTGTATGTACTATGTTATGTTTAAGAAACCTATGACTTTTTATTATTAATTATGAATGTCGTGAATTTTGAGATTTTTATGTATATACTTTATATGAACTATATAAAAAAAGAATTTCAAAATAGCGGTCATCCTGCTATCCACTATCCCGTCATTAGCATTCCACTATCCAGGATTGTTAAGACTGATTGTTAGAACTCCATTAAGTTCTTTTGTGCCTGATCTGAAGGGTTGATTTGGCCTGAATAACATACTAAGTTGTGGAAAGCTGTTCAAAGGTTACCTTTATATTTGTTCTCGGGTCGAACCTAAATTCCTTTCATCATTTATGCATGCATTTGTAATAGTCCTTCGAAGATTACTTTCTTATTTTTTTCTGTTCAGTCAGTTGTTTGTCTGTGAGTCTTGTTTTTTTATTTTTTTTTTTATGTTACCACGAAAAGCTTTCCTTATAATGGGTTGTTTTTTCTATCCAGTTTCTGGTGTTCAAAGCTTTTCTTCCAGTGTGCAGAGTACTCCAGAAAAAAATGGCCATTCCGATGATGCTTCAAGATGTTCAGAACTCCTTCAGGAGTTTATGAAATATGGTCCAAAGAAGCAACTTCTTCAAACGTGCTTTGATAAGGACAAAAAGAACATGTCTTCAAAAAACAGGACAACTGAAGCTAAGCCATCTGGTAAGATAATTAAAAAACAAGACACAAAAAAGGTATCTAGTCTTAGTCGTCAGCCCTCAAAAAAGCAAAATCGCAAGGGTGAAAACCCCATCCGACTCATACCTCCTCCTGACCAGGCTTCTGATTTTGGACATCCGAACACATGGATCTGTAAAAATGCCGCTTGTAGGGCAGTTCTATCAATGGATGACACATTTTGTAGACGGTGTTCTTGTTGTATCTGTCACCTTTTTGATGATAACAAGGATCCTAGTCTTTGGTTAGTATGCACATCTGAATCTACTCAAGGGGACTCCTGTGGGTTATCTTGCCATATTGAATGTGCCCTTCAACATGAAAAAGTGGGAGTGGTTGATCACGGGCAATTGATGCAACTAGATGGTGGTTATTGTTGTGCGTCCTGTGGTAAAGTTACTGGGATACTTGGGTAAGTAATTTTCTTTTACCTGTTATATCATCCTTCCTTGCACATACTGTTGTTTCAACAGCAAAACACTACTTCTTGACTTGCCTTCTGAATATACTGTAGGGTAAACGAGTTTTTAAAAAGATTTGCTTGTTTTTCTGCATCTTCTTTGTCCATCACTTACTGGATTGACATGTTTGCAGCAATAAACCGAACATATTATTACAGTTTTGTGTTAAACCTCTTAGAACATGTTTGGTTTTTTATTTGGGGGTGGTAAACATACTTTGCCTATGGAAAACGGACTTTGACTATTTGTTTGGTGAATTATTTTAGTCTGTCTGTTAAAGTAATTTTGGCTTCAAAAGCAAGTTAGGTTGGAAGTACCATCATCCATGCTTTTTTTTGTTTTCATTTTTCCATTTGAGAAATCAAAATGTTCAACTTTCCAATTTGTCCTCTTCATGTCAACTTGCTACTCAATTAAAAGTACTTTTGATTTATAATATTCAAACAAATTTCATTTTGTGAAACATACATTTAAGAAAAAGTATCTAAACATAAATCGCGTTACATGAAATTCATTTTTAATCAATAGTACATTCGGGAAATGACGTTTGATAAAAAGCATGTTTGAAAACTTTAATCCAAACAAACACTTATTAGTAAACATTTGCAACGCGTATGTGGTAAGTAAATTTCAAGCCCTATGTTCACGACCTTGGTGGTTTGTGTTTAATAATGGCAGATGCTGGAAGAAACAGTTAAATATAGCAAAAGATGCCCGACGCATAGATGTACTCTGTTATAGGATATATTTGAGCTACAGGCTTCTGGATGGAACTTCAAAGTTTAAAGACCTGCATCAAATGGTACAGGAGGCGAAGGCTAAACTGGAGACAGAAGTTGGTCCTGTTGACGGGGTTTCTGCCAAAATGGCGCGAGGTATTGTCAGCAGACTCCCTATTTCCAGTGATGTGCAGAGACTCTGCACTCTTGCTATCGAGAAAGCTGATAGCTGGCTGGCCACTCTTCCCAATTTAAATCCAGGTTCCATAGGTTGAAACTAATACTGAGTTTTTTTGTTTTTGTTTTTTTGAGGAGCGAGAAAATGGTAAAAACATTTCTTGCTGTTCAAGCTAATGTCATTTGTTTGGTACATAATGATGTTTTCAATTTCACAGAGGGTTCACTTCCTGCTGCTTGCAAGTTTGTTTTTGAAGAGGTAACAGTTTCCTCTGTCAAAATCATTTTGATTGAAATGTCAAATATATGCTCCGAGGACATTAAGGGGTACAAGCTCTGGTATTACAAGTGTCGAGAAGAACCAGACTCAAAGGATCCTGTTTCTGTGTTTCCCAAATCTCAGAGGAGGATTTTGATATCTGACCTTCAACCTTGCACAGAATATACTTTTCGGATTATATCGTACACTGACCTGGGTGACCTGGGTCATTCTGAGGCTAAGTGTTTCACTAAGAGCATCAAGATAATTCAAAACAATCCCTCTAAGTCTGTTGCTATGAATCATAAAAACCAGAACCTTCAGACTGGGGGCCATCCTTCTGGCTCCAAGATGGAGCTCAATTCCGCAATGACAGACCTCGGATTTAAGGTTCGAGACCTTGGAAAATTTTTGTGTCTTGCTTGGGCTCAAGAACGTAGTTACTCTGAGGAGTTCTATTGTGCTGATATGAAAAATTGCTGTGGACAAAGTGAAATGAACAAGCACAAAATTCCAGAAACTCGTTTGCCTTCAGATTCTCTATGCCTTGATTTGAATGTTGTTTCATTCCCTGATTTGAATGAAGACCTAACACCTCCTTTTGAGTCTTCTAGGGATGAAGGTAATGGTTGCACTTTGCTGCAGGCTGTTGAGGCAGATGATGATGCTGCTTCTCATGATCTAGAGAAAAATGATTTAGCAAGATCACATGGGAGTGGTGACTCTCAAACTTGGGCTCATCCGCCAAGAGAAGTGTCAGCTGTCGACTCTCGTGTAAAAGTAGGCAGGAAAAGGGCTGCGAGCACAAATGAAGAGGCTCATGATTGTGATAGCACTTTGATAAATGGTTCTCCTTTACGTATGCCTGATGGTTTGCGTCCGTTGGATGAAAACTTTGAGTATTGTGTGAAAGTAATCCGTTGGCTAGAGTGCGAGGGCCACATCAAACAGGAGTTTAGGTTGAAATTGTTAACATGGTTTAGTTTGAGATCGACAGAACAGGAACGCAGGGTGGTAAATACCTTCATTCAAACTCTTATGGATGATCCAAGTAGTTTGGCAGGGCAACTGGTTGACTCTTTCTCTGATATTGTATCCAGCAAGAGGCCAAAAAATGGATTCGGTAGTAAAGCTGGGGCATCAAATTAAGGGTGATCCTGTGTCTCAAGTTTGTTAATTACCATTCACCCTTTTGTGTGATGAAAAGTCGCCCTCTGATTTTTTTTGTCTTCCTTGTACAGGCATTTTAAAAAAAAATTAATCACCCATAGAAGGGATTCATTTTTATTGCATTGCAGACAGGTTTTGTCTTGCTAAATGGATTTGCATTGATGATCGCAGCAAAAGTAACCCATTTTTCCTGGGAGGAGGATCATTGGACGAAAAGTTTCAGGAAGTAGAAGGCATGGTGTTATTTCGTTAATTCATGTAATTATTCAGCATGAATTTATTCACCAATGGTATATTAGCATTGAGAGCTTTTTTCACAACCTTTATTTGAAAAGGCTACATGATATATTCGCTGATTTTATTCATCACAATCGTACTTTTTTAATCTTTCTTTTGTCTAACACTAATGAGCGGACAAACGAAAATGCTTGCTTCAACCTTATTGTGGGCAAAGCAATTCTGCTTCACTGCGTTTTAGTAAAGATGCAACCTGTGTTTATTCACCTGATTACTCTTAATAGGATATTGGAGGTCTCAAGGCAGCTCTGAATATGTTATATTCTGGTAAATTTGAATTCAAATTATGGGGTGGGGTCATGCATCAGACTCTGCATGCCTGTACTCAACAATTACATGTTTGGAACCATGGTGAGGATGCAACAAATGCTCGTTCACTCAAAAGCTCTAAGAGCTTTTGCGGATATTGGGACACCTTATCACTGTAGAAACAATCACAGAGGCAGTTTAAGCTTGCTAAAATGTTAGAACAGTTCATCCGGTCAAGTTATCATTGGCTTAACAGTTCATCGCTTGCCTTCAGATTCTCTATACATTAGTACAATGTATATAACTAGGGGCTTGACAAAAAAAGATACTTGGGGGAGTCTGGTAAATAAAAACATTTCTTATAATCTTAAAATTGTCATACTATGAATACAGTATAAGTTGACATCATGACACCTAGATAACAAATAACAAACACAGTAAAGGCTTTTTAGAAACAATCACAGAGGCAGTTTAAGCTTGCTAAAATGTTAGAACAGTTCATCCGGTCAAGTTATCATTGGCTTAACAGTTCATCGCTTGCCTTCAGATCCTCTATACATTAGTACAATGTATACAACTAGGGGCTTGACAAAAAAAGATACTTGGGGGAGTCTGGTAAATAAAAACATTTCTTATAATCTTAAATTGTCATACTATGAATACAGTATAAGTTGACATCATGACACCTAGATAACAAATAACAAACACAGTAAAGGCTTTTTAGCAATAACAATTGACAATGCTAGGTGGAAACCTCATCTTGGGTGGATCATGAGTATTCCTGAAGAAAATTTGACAAAATAGTAGGAAAACCGGGGGTACCAATAGTCGCATAACAATACCGATAGGCCCATACCAACATTACGCTTGGGCTTAACACGTAAGGAAAGACAATGATAAATATACCTCTACACTTTCTTGATATACCCCCGTTTTTCTGTGAATATCTTCGCTCACTTTTCAGAAAAGGATTTATCATAAACTACATATTTATCGTACACATTTCACAATAATTTACACTGTATATATTTTTTAAATTGTGTAGCATAAACATGTAAATCACATACACATTTTCAAGAAAATTTGTAGTAAATAAAAGGCTAAATAGCATCTATGTCCCTTAACTTAATTTCAGGTAAAGTTTTAGTCTTTTATCTTTTTTTTTTTCCGATTTGGTCCTTTATTTTAATTTTAAGTGATAATTTAATCCTTTATGTTTTAAAATGTTAACAATATTATCCTTTTTGTTTACAAAAATTCAAAAAATTCATCAAAATTTTCAAACAAAACCTATAAAATTAATTACATTCTTTAATATAATACAAATTTTATCAAATTCGTAACTCAAATATTCAAATAAACTCATATTTTCATTTTTTATTTGATTTTTAAAATTTCATCTAATAAAGAATAAAAATATGAATTTATTTGAATATTTGAGTTACGAATTTGATAAAATTTGTATTATATTAAAGAATATAATTAATTTTATGGGTTTTGGTTGAAAATTTTGATGAATTTTTGTAAAAAAAA
>JBBPBO010000005.1:1553904-1734165 GCA_037974295.1 Cicer cuneatum
CCCCCCCCCCCAGAATCCGATGTGGAAACCATCAAGGTTGGAGGAAGTCAATCCGAGTGAGGTTGAAGCCGTCTTCAAACCATTAGGACCGGAGGTGAAGGAGTTGTCTGTGTAATTTTCGAAGCGAAGTTTTCATTTGTATGAGCACTGCATCGAATAAATAGACGGTGTTATCACTGGTGTTGTTATCATTGGATTAGTTATTATCATTGAGTCCTGTCTGGTGTTGCTTGTATCGTTGTCATCATGATAACATAAAATTCATTATCTTAGAAATCAAAGGACGATGTTGCTTCTATAGTATGTCCATTTGGGAAGTTGAAAGACTATGATTTCCTCAATTTATCTTATATTTTTCTCCGCAAAGTTATGACTTGAAAATGTGAGAATATTTTATTTATTGTGGAGTAGTTCGGCCAATGAGTTAATGTTTTGATTGTTTTAGACATTTGGGTTGTTCAAACATTTTATTTTAGAAATTTAAGATACATTTGACATGTTTCTTTCACAAATACTATTAAATAATTAAACATCATTTTGTAAAATTGTGATATTCAGACTATATTTATTTTTAAATGGAGAGTGTATGGCAGATAAAAAGCTTATTTAATGTACATGAATTTCATTGTTCAGAGAAAACCTTGTAGAAGAGACAAATAAATTATCTTCTGTCGGAAACATCCCTTTTAAGAAAAGCTTTTCCCTCTCACAAACTTCTTTTAAATGTATAAATATCACAAATCACAAATATACGTCACAATAATTTTTTAGTATTGATATTTAGACTGAACATTTAATTCATCCAATCCACTGCTTCAAGGAAAGTTACTATATAAATCTCACTAAATGTACTTATCCTCTCAAATAACAACCAGAGTGCTTATTTGATACCGAAACTTTCGGAGTAAGCTCTCTCATTGAAGATGCTCTAACTACTTCAATTTCCTTCTATTCTTCATCCTTACGGTACATTGACGACTATTTGTCCCATTCAGATACTTAACACTATTTTACAAAGTATTCTACTTTCTAATATTGTTTCTAAGGTCTTATATTTTCCTCCAAGCTAACAAAACATACATTTGAAGGAAGAGATTACACATATACTAGAGCAGCTCCACAACCAGAGGTTACACATATACTAGAGCAGCTCCACAACCAGACATTTGTGCAGTACAGCTCCATTGGACAGTGTCTTACAGGACATAGCCAAAATTCTTGAAGTATGAAATGACAATGTATAGTTCTTCTCACATTTCTACTCAGTAGCTGTAGCTTGTCCTTTCTTTCTCAATCTTAGAGATCTTTGATTTACTTCATGCTTTTGATTTGGCTCCACAAGCACCAAACGTGACGTAACATATGACAAAAGTTCTTCATGGTGAGAAAAGGTGAAGTCCAAATGAGCATATTCAAACTCATTCATAGAGACATCAACACCACCTTCCTTCATCAATTTATAGTGTCTCTTCACCATTGAAGGTCTTATAACTTTGTCTTTCTGACCAGCAACCAAATCAACAGGAATGTCAATGAGCCAATAGTTTTCACCCAAATCCAATGGCTCAGGTGAACCATACACCTTCCTATTAGCAGATGCACTCCCATAATCAAACATTCTAAATCTTCTAGCTCTCTTTAATTGTGCAAGATGAAGACCAACGTAAAACGATACTCCTGGCATGTCATTCATGTTGTAATGTGGTGTTCCTAAGACTCCGACCCAATTTGAGCTGTCTCCACCAAGAACATATCCTAGTAAAGTCTGAACCAATCCTCCGACTGCAGGTAGGTTTTGCAAGTCCCGTGCTAACTTGTTAAAGAGCATACGAAAAAATCTGGTCGGTATGTAGAAGGCCGGGAAAATACGAGACAAAATAGGAGCTAGAAAAAAGATTCCACTCTCCACCACAGAAAAAACTAGGTTAGAGTCATGATGAAAACCAGCAGGTGATAACAAAATCAATCTAGAGAGTCTATGAGGCTTCTCTTCTATCCTACGCGTAATGACATACATCAACATAGATGCTCCTCCCAAACTATGGCTAATTGCACAAAGCCTGTAGAGCTGATCGTCATTGTTATCTTCCACAATATCAGGCTTACTAAGTTTCAGCTCAGCAGTTTTTACTTGATGGATTTTCTCTATCATAGCAGGAATATCCTCAGTCCCGTGTTCGTTGATGGAATACCGCCAGTATCTGCACTACAATAATTCCATGATGATATTATTGTATCTGTCAACAATAAGTAGGAAGACATAGCAATAACAAAATAGGGTTTGTTGAGGACTTACTCGCGCGAGGAGATGTTCTTGTTGACGTGTTCTCTAGAAACCAAACCACGAAAGTTTCCCAAAAACACATCATATCCTGAAACAAAACAAATGTGTTCATGTAATAATTTGAAAAAAATGATATTCTTGGAGTGTACATACTATTTTGACCAATACAACAAACCTTGATCATAGGCTGCAAAAGCTGGAGATCCAACAACACCATTAGATACCCAACTGGATAAAAAAAAGGATTAAATTTATTAGATTACCACAATTGCTGACAAATTTTGGAGGGTTAAAATGTATATACATTGAAAAGTTGAAATTAAGGTCCAAACATTTTTTTTGAATAAAAAATTAAGGTCCTAACATAATTGACCAGAAAAGAAAAACCTGGCATCCAGCAGTTGAACAGAGAAAATTGTTTGAATAGTAGACCTCATCAATTTTCATTCCAAAAATGTCTTAATGAGTTCAAACTTGCTTATACAGTAAGCTTCCTAAGTCTAGATGGTTTAAAGCCTTGTACACGAGACAACAATATTACTCACCCCATTGATGAATCAAAAACTCCATGCTGAAGATAAACTGCTTTTCGAGCATCTCGCCTGCGAAGTCAGATTACAGGAATTAGACTGTACACATAATATGTTATAAAAGTAATGCAACCTTACTTTATGTCCATTTTTCCTACATATTGCTCTCCATTTGTGATAGTGGAATATATTCTGAATGATAACATTTGCATTATGCATTCACAGAATCCCTCCGCATAAACATGATATTTTACAAGTTATGATCCCATATGGCCATAAGGAGATCTTATATGTGCTATATTTATGTCAGAAATTATGCACAACTCAAGTTTGAAAAGAAATATGATTTGACATAAAAAAGACATTTCAATTCAAATATCAGTTGTATTCATTCCATAAAACACAATAAAATTGTTGAGAGATCAAAAGATGCCAAATTATCAATTAGTATCACGGATGATGTTTACATTTCTATAGTCATTCACCATGGAAAACTAGATGTTATGCATTTAGTTTTAACTGGATGATCACAGTAAGTTCAAAAATTGAAGTGGACAGTTCATTGCATTTATGGAGGTCCATATACAGTCTCCATAAGAAGTGTCTACTTTACCTGGGTATTCTTTCCAAAAGAAGAACATATCCATCAGCAGTGATCACATGAATAGCTTCATATGGATACCTGTCATAGGTCCAATCATTAACCAAAAAATAAAGAACGAGTGCATGTTAGGCTTGATAGTGACTTCAGAAAAATATATGGTATGACACTATGATTTTGGAAAAAGCTACACTTTTGAACTTCAAAAAACTCGCAGTGCCACTGTGATCTCGTCAAACTCACTGTAATTCCAAATATGCATTGAATGTAAAGATGGCTATCAATGAACTTTACCCAAGCTCTGTTATGACATCCTGACATGTTCGGGAATCTGTGCTAAATGACTGACGAAAATTGGTATTCCTCTCTGTAGGTGTTGGGTCATTCTCTCCAAGTGTAGCTGTAAAAACGGTGGCATTCTGAACACCATTATCATCTTCTTCAACACCTCTTTCATGTGATGAAAACAAACTAAATAATTTTCCAAAAGTTTCTGATGGGGAAAGGAGAAGATGTACTGCTTTGTGAACAATATCAAACACAGCTTCTATAAATATTTCCATAACTAAATGAAGATCCTGATTGACAAAAAAGAAAATACTAAGAAACACAAAATTAAATGCACGAAAAATTGTCAAAATAAATGATAAGCAATACGCCAGACAAGTTAATAAGGATAGAAGTAGTTCCACAACCTCTATGATCCCACGTCTCCGATCAGTAGTTCGATGAATAATTTGGTCCTTGAGGCTTTGCACCCTCGCATGTAAATGCAAATGTGCAGAGTGCTGATTTCCAGAGACAGAGCGCGGTTTTGACACCACGGAATAAGCTAACCGGAAAAGACGAAATGGAATCCCCAGCAAAAACTTTACAGGAACCAAAATCCAAAGTAAGATGTACTGGATCCAATCTATATGATGCCTACTATTATCGGTAAAACTGGCTCTAGAGGTTCTAGAACTGGCAGATGAGGGAGTGCCAGGATAATCATACCCATCAACATCTTCATCTCCGGATAAGTATTCGAGGCTTGAAACATCAGAATCCACAGCAAGTTCATGAATAAATTGGTTGAAAGAGGAGACACCACTGGGAAAATAAGGCAAGCAAATCAATATTAAGAACATCATCCTAGTTTAAAAATGGAGCACATTATTAAAGCTATAACCACAGGCATTCATCCCAAATGAAGTAGAACGCAAACTTTATAGCTAGACATGATAAAAAAAATACAAATACAGTACATGTGAGAGATTTTCAAAATAATGAAAGCACTCTAAGAGGTGTGTTTCTTCATAGATGTGAGATTCAAATTAATAAGGTGTGTTTTTCATGATTGAAAGTGTTCATTCATGAATCAATACATATTTTCATTTGAATCAACTCATGGAAGAATATAACTTTGTTAAGAGTTATTTCTTCTCATCAAGTGGTGCATGTAATAGACAACTTCACCATGCAAGAAGAATAAGAAAAATAATTTGTTTATGATCCTAAACTCTGCCAAAATCAAAACTCTAAATCATTTCCTCTTTGCTCTTATACACAAATATAAGTTAGGAAACTATTGTTCTGTAAAATATCATTGAATGCTATTCTTTGATTGTGGATGTGTAATTCATAGCAAGGAACTCCAAAATATCCCGAAAGGGATTTTCGAACCTAAAACTGAGTGTCCACACTCGCTTTGGAGTAACTGTGCAATCATCTTCTTCATCATTATTCTATTTATTGCAGCATCCTCACCCTATACAAATCTATACATCCAACACTACATATCAAGTAAAAAACACTAAATCATTATAAGATAACAGAAAGATTTTACATAGACATTTTACCAATTCCATGAAGAAAACTTACTTTTCCATCCAACGCGGAAATCGCGGTCCACGGAAAGTTGGCCTTAGCTCCCAACCCTGAATACCTTCAAGTATATTAGCTTTCCCAGGTAGGAATGCCAACAAAAGAGCTGATAGTCCATTGATCAACCTCACAATATTGTTCAAGGACTCGTACGTAAATGTCTTCACCGACCTATACCAAAATTCAAATTAAAATACTCATCCCATGACCATGTATACAATTGACAAAGCCATAACACACATCCAATTGCTCTACAATAACAATACAATAACAATTACAATGACAAATCCATCATTCCAACTAAGAAAATCAACACTCCAAAATGTTAATTGTTAGTTTAGCAGCAGAAACCGAACCATTAACCTCTTTCTTAATATTTTATCAAAGTCCCAACCCATACCATTGGGCTACACCTTCGAGGACAAATAAAGTATTAAATTGATTGTCAAGTCAAGACAATCCAACGTTATGGTAACAAGCTGAAGCTAGTTAAGCAGAATTTAATCTTAATCTTAACAATGGTGTCATGCAGAAACTAACTAATTCTAAGTAAATCCCTAGAAATGAATCATAATTCAATAAAGCTACATAATAACACATACATGCAACAAATAAATTTGCTTACTCTTTAGTAACAGCGAGGATATTGTCAACAAAACGTTGCATTCTCGATCGAATTTCGGTTATTCTTTCTTTCAAATTGCGAAAAAGGGATAATTAGAATATGCGTCCGATAAAATTGCAGTTAGATAGATTCGTATAATTTTTTTGTATCTTTTTCAGAAATCAGGGATCGATCGGTAATCCGAGGAAGAAGCAAATTGAAACCAACGAAGACGTTTTTTTAATTTTTTTTTGCTTGCGACGTTAGAGAAATTTTTTTTTTTTTTCATTCTTTCTTTCTTACGAGGAACGTTAAGTCGGTGGATGAGCATTGTTGTCTAGATTCCACGTGGACGCATGTGATTGGGTGAGTTTGCTTCGTGTCTCGTTGAGTTATTTACTGCTGGTGTCGGTAACACGTAGCATCTCCGACCATGGATTTTTTGCAGTTATCTGTGGGAATATCTGGGTCGTTGAAGAATGGGACTGTGTGTGATGAACGGATAGGGTTGTATGTGGATAAGTATGCTGACGATGCGAGTCATGATTTTCAAACGGAAAATGAAAAGAAGTGGGACTTTATTTTTGGAGAATAAAGCAACGCAAACCACAACTTCACCAAAAACATAGATTTCACCTAACTAAAAATGTTGTTTTATTTACTAATTTTCAATAAAAAATTATAAAAAAATAAATGTTTTATTGGAGTTTCTTAATATGTAGAATTGGTCTCCTATTTTAATTATGATGATTTTGTTCGTTTCATATTTTTTTTAATTAAAAAATAGTAATGTGATATATTTTAAACAACGTGATATATAATATAATATTTAATAATTAATATTTATAAAATTATAATAAAATTTTATAAAAAATTTCTTTCGATTTTTAAAATTATTATTTTTACAATTTAATTAATAACATATAAATAATAAACACATTTAGATAGTTCTATTTTATGAGATCTTATGTCACATTATTTAAATGTATTAAATCATATTTTTTTAGTTATAAAATGTAAGAGAATGGCTAAAATTATTGAATTTTAAAATAGGAGGATCAATTCTACAAATTAATAAAAGTAAAAGGCCAAAACATCAATTAAATCAAAAATAAATGAGTGAAAATAATATTTTTCTAGAATTAAATATGCATATAAAAAATAAAAACTTAATTTTTTTTTTGAGAGCTTAACATACCTGCAATTATATGTATAATGATAATCTAGTAGTACAAATTTTTCTTTACCTTTTTTCTTAAATGAAAAAAATATCTTTAGTTTTATTTTTGTAAAGTATGGAATTATCGTTGATTGTTTTGATACAATAAACAAATTTTGAGTTTTGTTTTGATAATTTTATTTTTTTTAGGTTTTCAACCATCTAAAATATGAAATAATTGTTTTTAACTCTTGCTAATCATTTTGGAAATACACGTCAACTTGAAACCACAAATAATATTAATATTGTGTCATTGTGAAGTGACACATAAAATGGCCACGTGAATTTTCGAAAACACAGCCAATTAAAAGATGTTGCATGACAATATGGCTAAAAAAAGTTTAAATAAATTTCAAATCTTTCTAATTTTTTTTAATATTTTGGTATAGTCTTGGAAAAGAAAATTTCAAAATTTTTGAAGGGTGGTAAAATGGAAAATAAAATTACAAAAGAGAAGTTAGAAAAATAATACATTAGAGAATTCAATGAACAAATAAATTGTTCCTACAACACAGACCTAAGGGAATTGTGACCTATTAAGGCAAAAATTCAATTTCTATTGGGATTTTTCCTTGCACTTCTGATTTATAGTTTATGTGTCACGTCCAGAAGTTCAATTTCTTACCACTACATGAACTTCAACCTTTATCTAAATTACATACACAACCGAATTGAATATATTTGAGCCAAGTACATAACCGAAACAGTATAAGATATTATGGAAAGAAAAAAATTGTTTCCCAACACAAACGTTGAGCTGTTATCCTAAGATTGCATATAGTAACGCTCTTCAATATCTACCCTAGGTGATGCTGCTGCCGCAACTATGCAGATCTATTTTGGGCAACTGAGAAGGAAAATTCAGACACCAAACCCAAATGGTCGCTTCCCACTTTCTATTGATCAGCAAAAAAACTAGTTAAATTGGAAAAATAACTGCAATTAGAAAACAAAATTTGAAGCAAAATTACCTTGCATGGTAGACCACCTACCCTTAGGAGATCGCTAATTGAAACGGTATCAAGAACTCCTGTAGGTACAATACCATCAGAGTACCTGCATCAATGTGCAATAAATATATCTTATTGTCGAGTAATTGTCATCATTAAGGCCATAAACATCATATTTTTCATAACCTATCCTTTGTCAGAGCTTAGGAAGGAATTTTATTACCATAAGTAATCTACAGTACCAAGAAACTTTGAGTGATAGGAAGTTGCCAGGGGTTCACCATTGAATCCCCGTGTACTAGCTGAACCCTGAAAAGGTTTATTATTTTACTATTATGGCATGGACCATGAGAAGGAATATGGAAATTAATATAAATAAAACAGGCTACTAAAGAATGATTAGGTACATCGACTGTGGCATACGAACTATTCAGCTTTAATGGATGCACAGCCAAGTGACACTCAGAATCACCGGTTGCAGTTTTTACCTCTTCATCTGTCCAGCAATCTAACAATCTGGAAACAGTAGCTTGAAAGCATCATACTGAGATAGAACTGAATAGCACAAACACTTATAAGAACAAACCTTCTTCAATTATTGAAAATGAGTTAAAGGTCATGTGCAGGTATCACACACAACAGTGCTTAATGCCTTAATCTATATTCATGAAAGGACATTTATGTGTAAATTATAGCAATATCCAATTAACATAAAGCAGGTCAAGGAACTTTCTCTTTTAGAAAACTTCAGGACAAACAAAATTACCATTTAGGAAATAACGAAAGTGATTCAAATGAACACAAATGGAAAAAAATGAATACAGTTTGTAGCACACTAATTTAGAATACACACAAATTCGAGATTGGTGTTTAGTTCTAAATGGTGAAAATACAAAACTACCTGACCTCAAATATTCTAATCAAACTCAAGACACCGTAGCTTATGATATAGAATTTATAGCCCAAAAACGGAAAAATACCTATCTGGTAAAATAAATGGACCAACTATTTCTTTTTTATCACCTAAAACTTGAGCAGGACGACAGCGTTTCTGTCCAGATAACTCCTTTCTGTCATATAGCTTGACATTAAGCTGCAAATGAAAACCGAATCTGCTTTTAAGTAAGCATCTTAAACATAAACTACTTGCTCGGGTTCATGGCATAATCAATCTTATTTCCATGTCCAGTATAGAATGAATTTGCAAAACCAAGAGCGTGTGAATGTAATGTAACAATTTCAATGTAATTCACCTCAGACGATGACAAGAACTTGTATATTCCACTCTGTTGGAAAACAAGTATAAATTGAAATGAATATGTCAAAAATGAAAAACACAGTAATGAAATAACAAACTCCTATCTATTTCTGAAATATGCACCTGAGGAGTACTATTGAAATCACCAGCTAGGATTACAGGGGCATTACCCCATTTCTCTGAGAGGGTCTGTGCTTTTGATGAGAGGAATCGTATCTGCAATATTTAATATTTCAAACTAAGGTAAGGATTAGGAGAAGGCATTAAGCTAATGTAAATACTGACTTGTTTTTCGTAGATAACAAAAACATTTAAGGATTAGACAGTAGTAGTTAACCTAACTGATCAGCTATCCCTTTATCAAAAGGAGGAACAAAAACACTTACTTGACCTAATTTAACTTCTCCCCTGTTTGGGTTATAAAGCACGTGGATGTTACCAACCAATAGTCTTCTTGAGCCAGATCCACACATCTGCCTGTACAGGATGAAGTTAAAGATGCAAAGGAGAACCAATGAATGTACTCTAGGACAATATTTACAGTAATAAAGCTAAGGCAATTATATAAAGTGGTTATGCTAGATAAAGCAGAAGATAACTAAAGGAGCGAGGAATTCAGGCAGCATTCAAGTGCCACAGCACACATATTATAGAGATTTTTATGTTTGATCAAGATTCCCACAACAACGCTGACAATAAAAGTCTAAACTATATAAGATAGTATTTTCCTCTTATTGCAATGCAGTCATAAATCATTAATGGGTCAAAGCCCATAGGCATTCGTGTCAATAAAAGAAATAAGCAGGCATGAAGGAACTGATACCTCAAAAACTAGAAGCTGAGCAACATTATCACGAAGGCCAATGTTGTTATATTGGATACTCTCTCCGTCTAATAAATTGAACCTGGCACAAAAAAGTAAAAGAATAATCAAAGTGAAGTCAATTTTGATCTAACATAACAAGCAAAGTGAGGTACTTAAAAGATTACTTATCAGCTTTCCAAAACATTGCACAACCGTCAGATGAATCTCCAGTGCGTCTCTGCAGCTCCATTTACATAATTCATTAAGTTCATGAAAGTGTTTGATGGAAATGAAAATGAAAATTACCTTATAAGATCCTGCATATCCTGCCTTAACCAAAATATTGGAAAGTTGAAAATACTTGTCCACCTCCTGAAAGTAGCAAGCAGAAGTTAGTATTTATTTGAATGGTGAAAGTGAAAGGTTGTTGGTTGTTGGTTGTTACCTGTAAACAGATAATATCAGGGTTCCATTGAAAGAGTTCTTGAGAAATAATTCTTATACGACGATCCCAATGGATGTAACGTGAAGGAATGTTGAGGTATAAATCAGTGTGATGAGAAGCATTTCTATCAGCAAGTATGTTATATGACGCTACGGTGAATCTCTCTGTTGGAGATGCGACCGATTTATCGAATGATTCAATCCAACGGCGTTGGATTCCGTCAGATTCATTTGTATTACAAGAATTGGTGAATTTGAATTTGAATTTGAAGCGCGTGGTGTTGGAGGAAGAGGAAGTCGAACAAGGTAATCTGAGGAAAGAGGAAGGAGTTGAAAATGAAGAAGCCATTTCCGAATGAATGAATCAATCAACTACCAAACGCGCCACAATTCGTTATCTAATCCCAATCCAACACCTTTCACTCCTTTTCAATCTCAACCAACTCAATTTCATTCCATTAAAAATTTAAATTAATGATTTAATTATCAAAACGTTGAATTAATTTAATCTATTGATATTAAATAACTACTTTTAATATTATTAAGAAAATTAGTTAAATACAATTAATTTTTTGTATTTCATGTTAAACATAATCTAAAATTATTAAATTATCCATTTGAATATTAAACATTCGACTAACGACATTAAATTTTTTATTAAAGTAGATGTATATTAGAAATACAAGAATTATAATAGTGACAAATATTTGATGTCATTTTTTTGCTTATATTAGTGATCAAATGGAGTATTTATTATTTAAATATAGTTGAATTTGTATATACCAGATAAAGTTAACTACTGATGATACAAAAGATAAGGTTAGCCGTTTTATGATAAATTTTTTTTTTCCAATAAAATATAAACGAGAAACGTACATAGTAGTATAATAGTAATGACACTATTTAATAAACAACAAATATATTAATAAGAAAAAATTGTATTAATCAATAAAAATTTATATCTTAATTCAATTTGCTTATAATTTTTTTTTATATTTATTATTTAAATATAATTGAAGTGGTATACACAAGACAGAGTTAACCGTCGATGATAAATTTATTAACATCAATATACTTATTATAATTTATTTATATACAGAAGATAAATTTTTATATATGAGTATGCATGACGATTGCTAAAATGTGAACCTAAATGGATGAGTGCATCAATTTTTCAAAAGGAACAAAGAATAATACAAAGACAACGATAAGTTATGAATTTGACTCAACATCACCAACAGAACACCCAATGGGACAAAAAGCAACAAAAAGAAAGGGCAAGACAAATGCGGTTGAAACATCTCATATCAACAATGTTGTGCAAGATACAATGAATAAAAAAATAGCAGCCTTAGAAAAATCGTCTCAACTATAGGAGGATGAGATGGAGTTTAAGGCAATGGAGGTCATCATGAAAGATACATCCGGAGTGAGTGAGAGTCAATTCAAAGTTCATGAAATTTATTGTAATAAACTTTAAAAAAAAATATAGATTTTAGTTAAGATAATGTTGTAGTTTTTTTAAAAAAAAAAAAAAAATTGGACATCATGTAAAATGAGTATTAAGAGTTAACATTTAATTTGTATTGATGTTATAAAAATTTAAGTTCAATTTTATTTTAAATTAAAATAATATTAATTAAAATATTTAAATTAATTTTTTAAGTTGTAATAAAATTAAAATATCAATAAAATATTAATATATGAATTAAAGTTGTTGGATCTAATATGGTTTTTAAAAGTTAAACTATTGAATTAAAAAATAAGTGAATTTTTTTCTTGATCATCTATATATAATTATATCGTCAAAATTTAACTATTTTACTCTCTCATTATAAAACTATTCTCATTTGATATGCTTTCTATCAATCACAATACATATATTTTTATATACCTTCGTACAAATACTTGCTCTACAAACATGAGTTATGTCATATTTTAAAATATGGAAACTCTCAAGAATTTTGATTTCACATTGCAGTACCACCCTAGAAAATCCAATATTGTGGCTGATGCCTTGAGTAGAAGAAGTGTGTCAGTATCTTCAACAATAATGGCTAGACAACAAGAGTTGTGGGAAGCATTTAAAGACCTGCACTTGGAGATAGAGTTTGCACCGAGAATTTTAAAATGTGGAATGATAAAAAAATTGAGTGGTCTACTTAAGGACATTGCGAATTTTCAAGATGATGCATTAATCCAAGAGAAGGGGAACCTAATAGTGCAAGGAAAGACGACTGAGTTCAAGATTGAATCAGATAATATTTTGAGATGTAATGGGAGGATTTGTGTACCGGCAGTTGTAGATATGAGGAGAACAATTTTAGAAGAGGCTCATAAGAGCAAACTGAGTATCCATTCCGGAGCGACAAAGATGTATCAGTACTTGAGACAAAAATTTTGGTGGCCAGGAATGAAGAGGCATGTAGCGAAGTATGTATCAACTTGTTTAATTTTCCAGAAAGCGAAAGTGGAACATCAGCGACCTGCTGGAATGTTACAACCTTTAGATATACCTGAATGGAAGTGGGACAACATTTCCATGGACTTTATAATTGGATTGCCGAAGACAAGGAGAAAGAATGATTCTATTTGGGTGATAGTGGGTCGATTAACTAAATCTGCACATTTTTTACCGGTAAAGACCATCTATAAGGTAGATAAGCTGACAGAGATCTACATTGCTGAAATTGTAAGATTACACGGAGTACCGTCGAGTATCGTATCGAACCGTGGCCCAAAATTCACGTCTCACTTTTGGGGAGTGTTGCATGAAGCGTTAGGAACGAAACTGAGAGCAAGTATTTTAAAATATTGAGTTAATCTAAAATATTTGCTCTACAAACATGATATATGTCATATTTTAATATGTAATTGGACATATATTTCATATGAAATGCATGTTCACATGATAAGTAGTGAATTGTTTAATGGTTTGCAAAATCTTGCAAACATATAACACAACTATTTTCATTAACTTTGTCACTCTCTCACGAAATGGTTGAGTTACATACAAATGTTTAATAATTAAAACTAAAAGGCAAATACTAATAGTTTACCACCAATTACACCTAATACTACTTTGATAGTAAGAATATGACATTTCCCAAAATAAAAAACACTAGAATTAGATTCAGATTATTATAATAATAATAATATATATCGGTAAAAAAAATAGTAATGTACAAAAGGTTCTTTTTAATTATATTACTTTAAACTTTAAACTCGTGTACAAAGTTAATCACATGAAAAAAGACCTATCAATTAAAATAAGGGGAAGAAACTCAATTTTCTAAAATAAAAAAAAAATGAATATTATATCATTGTGTAATGTAACGACAATTAAAAGAGATCATAAATTATTTCAACAAAGCAACTGTATCTTTTTAAAGGAGTTCAAAGTGATCGGTGAGAGGCATCCGAAGAAATCGCAGAAACTCAAGATGTAAAAAATCAGAAGAAATTTGTATTACATTGCAAATAATAGTTAAAATAGAGGCAAATGTGATATTTAACCAATCAATGAAGGTTCTCTTAAATAAAACAACTAAGGCAAGGCATAATTTAATTATGCTCTAGCTCGTAGGACACCAATGTTAATATTACAAGTTGATTTTTTTTTAAACAAAATACAAGATTGCTTGATTAGGTATGAGAGGTAGAGCGAGTTTTGTCTCTCTCATCTCTATACCGACTAATTGGAAAAAACAACATGCACCTCTCTTTATTATAGGGTGTAAAATTTAAATTTTAATCTCCGCTAGTGACGAGTTCGGGTTTCCCTGCACCGTACGCACGCACCTGCACACATTTATATATATAAAATAATTTAAAAGTCATATTTATAATAATCAATATAATAAAATAATTATTATTATACAATAATAAAATTAAAAATATTAAAATCATATTTTTCATAAAAAGAAAATTATAATTTTAATATTTAAAAAATACTAAATATATTAAATAGGTACATATATATAAAATTTTAAAATGAAAATAATATTAATAGAAAAAACTTACACCGAATCAAAGCGAATTTCTCCGCCCAAATCGAGACGAGTTAAGCTAAGTACCTGCGGATGCAAGTTGTGTTGTCATCCCTATGCTTGATTCATCATATAATTAATCAGTATAAAGAGAAATGGGCCACACGAGTTATATTGGAGATCGTAGATTGTTGTCCATCCACCTTTTAATGTTTATTTAAAATGTGTAAAAAAATATTAACTGATTACAATTTTCAATAACAACATTAGTTCTATTTTTATTACTGGATCAAACTTTTTCTCTATTAAATCCAAAAATTCAAAAAAAATAGCAATTTTTTTAGGGGAATAGCATCAACTTCAAAGGTATAAGAGAATGGTTTTTCTTTGACCATCTATGTTGACCTAACGAAATACAAAGGGAAAGAGATGGTTGGTGTACTATGTGTTACAAATGTTTTTTTTTTTTAATTAGAAAAGACCGGATAATTTGGATTAGAGGTGTCAAAACAAGTTATCATGGCTGTGTCTGGTCTTATACGAGCTCCGGACTTTTGTGTCATATGTTCAATTTATAATTTATAATTAAGATTAATTTTGTTAAAATAATTTTTTTTAATTATTTAAATTTACAATTAACTAAATTCATATCAAAACAAAAATCAAATTAAACTCAAGTGATTAATGAATTTCAGTTAAAGACGGATCCTTTGGGAGCACTTAAATTCAAATTTTGACTGAAATAATTTTTTGTCAGATTTTATTTACTCTAGAGTCGAATTTTGAATTACTAAGATCTCATTCCCATGAGAACCAGAAACTTAAATAAAAAAATATCAAAACAAAAATAAAATAAACAGTGTGTTTTAATTTACAAAATTAAGTTTAAAATTGTAATAAGAACAATATAAAGTTAATAAATAAAAATCCAAAAAAATAAGGCTCAATAAATAACAAAAATATTACTATACAATGGTTAAAATTAATATTAATTGGGGTGATTAAACGAGACAATGGTCAACATTTTTCCTTAAAACTACATATATTCATATAAACAATGATATACAGTATGATAGATTTTTGCACCAACAAATTGTGAAGGCTAAAATGTTAAGTTAGGAAAAATAATCATATACAAAAATAGTGAATTGAAATAGTCAAACAAATTAAAAAATGACATGTATGTTTTTCATTATAAAATTTAATATTTTTCTATTCATATACATGTTATTCGAAAGAATACACATCTTTCATTTCTATTTCTTCTATATTTCTCTTATGCTACACTAATATTATGTAAATGTCGTAAATAATTTTCATGGAACTATAGTGTAATAACATTTCGACTTGAAATCACTACATTTTATACACGATAAATTGTATACTTTAGTGCTATCAAATGATATCAATAACATGATGTCAATGAAGATAGATGTTCGATTACAATAAAACATGTTGATGAATGTAACTGATATAAAGAGAATTTATTTATCCCTCATAATGGGAAAACGTCGAAGGCCTCAGTTTTATGTTTTTTAGACATTTGAAATATTGTGGCCACGCTAAGATTTTATGTTTTTTAGACATTTGAAATATTGTAGCCTCGATCGATTAATTCTTAACTGAAATTTATTAATCATTTGAGTCAATTCCCTCGACTAACTTAAATGCATTAATTGTATAATAGATTATGGAATGCACAAATACAGCCGTGGTTACGTTTTAGAAAGAAATTAATTAAATGGTTAGGTTTTTGTTGGTTTTGTGCAGACTTGTTTAGGATGCCTCTGTGATTGTTGGGATCTGCAGAGAGCTCTAAGCCTCTAGTTGAATAAACAAATACTATGATTCCAAATCATGTTACCACGTCCGGGAGTAACAAAGTAACGAAAAAACGAAAAATCGAGTAAAACTAACAATGTGTGTCCTGAAATTGTATCTTACAGCTCGAACCAATTACATACCGGTTTTTCAAGTAAATTAATAGAAGCTGAAAATTAATATGCTACTACTTTTTCTGTGCATTTAATAATATTATTTGCTTTTCAAAGCAATTTTGCATACATACATTGAAAGATGATGCCGCACCCATATAAAACAACCAAAGACTCTCCTATTATTATCATCATTATTTAATTTTATTTATATAAAAAAGGTACAAGAGGCCTCTTGCAACCCATAGAATGAGGAACTACTCAACTGATGAAATTCAACAATATGTATAGTTTACAAGTACCTGAAGATTCCCAGCATTAGGTTCGAATTGATTGTGCTGGAACCTGAACTGCTTTTTGAAAGAATGGATGAATACTATTTACTAGTTCAAATATAGGTCTTTCTTATGAATGGAGGCTTGAATGAGTTTAGTGCTTTAAGTTTAACTTGTGTCTCCTTGCAAGACGATCCTGTTTGTTTGTACTTATAGTTGTCAAAAGGATGTTCAAAGTGTGCAATCCCTCAACCTATTTGCTCTATCTTTTTGGAACTATTAACAAATGTTGCACTTTTATCAAATCCCTCCAACAAAAGAATTCGAACGGCGTCTAATCCATCTTGTAAGGTAAAATTCAGCTGAAAATTATAATTATAACATCTAAGATTTCCATGTGTCTAAAGGTCAGTTTGTCAGTTCCAACTTCAAAAAGAGAAGAAAAGAAATACATACCTCTTCCCTTTCGTGTTTAGTGAAAGTTCGAAGAACGAATGCCACAGGATCCATTTTCCCAGGAGGTCGTCCAATGCCTAATAAAATCAACAATAGATATTGTAAGTGACTAATATACTAGATGAACATTTCCATCCTAAAAACAATACGAACTTACCAATTCTTAAGCGAGGAAAACCAGCATTCCCTTTAAAGTGATTAATAACACTCTTCATCCTGCAAGGAGAACAGAAACAATCATGCTTCAATTATCTACTGTTTAGCAAGAAACATGGTCAACGGCCTGGCATGAATAATTACGATAACCCAACAGTATGTCATATTGTATTTGTGTAATACAGCTGCACAAACACCTTTTGCCTCAATAGAAAGGGAAGAGATTATTGTGATCATTCGCTCAATTACTGGAAAATTTAGCCACATACCCACGTCTAATGAATTTAAATTGTTCCTATCAAAGGTAAGGTATATAAATATGTAAATCTAGCATCCCACAACCATCAATTATCTTTTGTTTGATCAAGTTGAATTTATATTCTTCATTTTCTAACGCGAACTGCAGGTATGACCAAAGCAAGGAAGACCAATATGATATTTCTATTTTTAGAAATATGAAGAAACCGGGCTACGATATTCATAAATCAGAACCAAAATGGACATGCTAATTTATAGATATAAACTCAATAGCATGTTGATCCAAACCCAAAAAATGCTGGAATGGACATGTACCAATAAACCACTTTACCCTTTATCCAACTAACTACCTATGCTTTGAACAATTTTCACCTACCCATAAAGCCTTTCTCACAAGCCAGCCTGAACACTACCACTATATCTACCTCTCTATCTGAAGCATTGTCTGGCAGGAAATGGAAAAAAGTCATGGACTTGGAAATGGAAACACTGGACAAGAATGGTACTTGGGATTTGGTCCCTCTACCAAATGGAAAGAAACATATAAGATGCAAGTGGTATACATTATAAAGTACAAGGTTGATAGGTTTATTGAGAGGTATAAGGCAAGATTGGTAGCTAAAGGATTTACTCAAACGTATGGAGTGGATTACTGGGAAACATTTGCTCCGGTTGCAAAAATGAATACTATCAAGGTGATATTATCTCTAACAGCTAATTACAGTTGGAACTTGCACTAATTTGATGTAAAAAATGTCTTCCTCCATAGACATCTCGAAGAAGAGATTTATATGGACTTATCCCCTCGATACAATGAGCATATTGCTGCTAACACTATTTGTAAGCTAAAAAAGGCTTTATGTGGGCTTAAACAATGGCCACGAGCGTGGTTTGGGAGGTTTGCTAAAGTCATGGTGGGTCTAGGCTTCAAACAAAGCCAAGGAGATCATACACTCTTTATCGAACACTCTGAGTCAAGGGGAGTAACAATGTTATTAGTATATATAGACGACATTATAGTGACAGGTGATGATGAAAAGGAGCGCACTCTAAGAAAGGGATTTTCATATCCCAACAAAAATACATCACAGGTCTTCTGCCAGAAACGGGCAAGACTACATGGAAGCCAACGAGTACACCAATCGATCCAAATTTAAAGTTGGGAAATACAGAAGAAGACATTGCAGTTGACAAAGAAATGTACCAAAGATTAGTTGGAAGACTCATATATTTGTCATATATCATACCTGATGTTGCCTTTGCTGCAAAGGAAGAGGAATTTTGTTCAGACGAAATGGAAATGTAGGTCTTGAAGCATATATTGATGTTGAATATGCAAGGTCAATTGTAGATAGGTCAACCATAAGATATTGTACTTTCCTATGTGGGAATCTTGTGACTTGGAAGAGTAAGAAACAAAGTGTAATATCTAGATCCAGTGCTGAAGCATAATTTAGGGCAATGGCACAAGGGATATGCGAGTTACTATGATTGAAGATCATTTTGGAGGACCTCAAGATAAATGTTAGGAACCCAAGAATCGGATTTCAAGGATTTAGAGGAAAAACACTAATATTTAGAAAGAAATGATAAGAAATAATAAGAGAGAATCTCTCCCAAGAAAATGATACACAAGAGCGGATACACTCCTACAATAGTTTACACTCAATTTCTAAAGTTGATAAAAAGATCTTTTCTAAAGGGGTGGAAGTCTCTATTTAAAGATTTCGGTACATTAGGATAGGGATTAGGTCCAAGATAACTAACTAATAACAGAAACACCAAAGCAAGTACACCTATACCACTACACAACCTAGGAACACAACTACTAACAAACACCTAATTATCCCTATTTGTATATCCTAACATAAAGTGGGATGAACCAATGAAACTCTATTGTGATAATAAATTTGCTATTAACATAACACATAATCCAGTGCAGCATAACAGAACCAAGTATATTGAAGTCGACAGACATTTCATCAAAGAAAAACTCGATAATGGCCTAATTTGCACTCCATATGTCTCCTCCCAAGGCATTGCAGATCTTCTAACTAAAGGACTAAACGGCAGTAACTTTGAAAGAATTGTATCCAAATTGGGAATGGAGAACACCTATTCACCAGCTTGAGGGGGAGTGTCAAAATCTATTTCAGTTTTATTATTAAAAATATCCCTTAGTTATATATGAGTATTAATAGGGATTTGGGTATAGTAATCTAGTATATATATCTGATGTATTGTCAACATATTTCAATTCAATAAAATATAGTTTTACCTTAATTCTTGAGAGGAGCAAAAAGAAAGTGCAGGTAAAGAAGATTATATTTACCCATTGTGACCTCCATGGCCACCCTTTGGTAGCAGCCGCAATTTGGCAAAAGGCAAATCCAAGTCGTCAAAGATCTGAAAAAGAAAGTCGTTGATCAAAATAAACACTCAAGCAGATCATCCTTCAAATTTTTCTTTATCACTTGAAAATGAAAAGAACATAGTCATAGCATAGATATTATACCACAAGTACTTGCTTCAATGGAATCTTGTAATATGAAACTATGGCCCCAACCTTCAAAAAAGATTCCAACATCACCAACTCAGCATCAAAATATAATTTTTTATCATAGTAAAATCCTAGAGGCATGGATACAATAAAGGTGTACAAGACCCAGTCCGTCCTGCAAACCCGTCTTGACGCATAAGCAAGGGGATGGGTCTGACCCGGTCCCAAAAAAACTAAGGACAAGACAAGGACAAGGTAGAAAAAGGACTGGGCTCGAGTTACACCTCGGGTTACCCGTCCCATCCCAAATTACTTTAAGCACACATGATTATTTTTTGTTATTATTTTATATTATTATTAATTCAGTCTCTTTAAAAAAATTGCCAATCAGATCACTAACTTAGAAAATTTATAGTTTATAAAACAATATTATGAGTTATTAATTTTGAATGAATTGACAAGTGATAACCATATGTCATTATTATGAGTTTCTTTATGTTTAATTGTTTTTTTCTTTAAAAGAAAATTTAAGGATTATTATTTGGTGTCTCGTCTTGGAACCAACCCGGTCTCGTCTTTATTTCGTCCCATTCCTTAATGAACCTGCAACTCATCGGGTTTGATCGGGTTAAGGAACGGGTTAGGGTCTAAAATTTGGCCCGATCAAATATTAAGACCGGGTAAGGGACACACCAAACCTGACCTGATCCGTCCTTTGTACACCCCTACAATAAAGGACAAGGATGTGTTTTACCACCTAGTTATAGACAAGGGGACACAACAAAATTTTCAAATTATAAGACATGACACAACAAATTTTAAATCAGAAGAGCAAATTAACATGATTCTGTGTAGACATAGTAAAATCCTATCACTTATCTATTATATTGGTATTGCCATATATATATAAAAAAGGTGGTAGCTGTTAGGATGGAAGGGGACAGCTGCAAAATTTAGTTAGCATTGAGTGAACAGAACCATGGCTCAATTGTAAGGGGAAACCCATAGAGGAGAATTTTTTATTCTACTCTTAATCTTCAATAAAATTGTTCATCTTCAATCATTGGATACATCAATTTTCATTTCTCTCCCAGGTTCTCGACAACAAGCTGGTGCTAATCAGATATAAAGCTTCTGCCACGGTAATAGTTCCATTTGTATTGGTATAAAAGTAAAAATTCAAAAAACTAGTACAGAAGTTGTATGTTGTAGCTAGGGGTATTTGAAGTATTCATGAAGAAATTGGACAATCATTCACATTACAAAAATATATGAATGGGACATTCACATTCCAGCATGCTTAACTTGACCAAAAATAATATCTCCAGGTTTAAAAAAAAATGTAATTTGGTTAATTATGCTTTTCAATCAGTAACTTGTCATTTTATTTTCTTAAAAAAGGAAAAACTTTATTAACACACTGGGAAACAGTTTTTTTCCAACACTTCTGTCCCACTCCATCATTACATCTGAAGATTCTCAAGATAGAAGACTTACAGATTCACCACTTAAATTCATAAAAGTCTGTGGTTTTGCAAGTATAATTGGTACATCACCAATATAACCTGCAAGGGGAAAACAGGTCTCACAAATGGTACACACTAATAAATACTCAAATTTAATCTGCTTTTTATCTCCGTGATTCTGAAAGCTTAACTGAAATTGTCTGGAAACAATTGCTGTGTGCAATATTTGTGAAAGCCATATCAAGTCAAATGCATTATTAATTAGAATATAGATGGATAAGGACTGAAGGCACAGATGCAATCTTCAACCAGATCCAAAATGTTGTAAGCATATTTGACAAGCAATCCAGAATGAATTTACTTTAAGGCAATATGCCATTGTAACTTAATAGACAAAAAAGAAAACTACTTAAATCTATATCATTTTAGATAATATTATGATACTATGAATGACATTATACAAAGAATTATATCTCCCTATTTATGGCAATATCTACGTGCAAGAGAGATAACATAGTTTTACTGTTACCAACATTTTGATGCTATAAATCACTACGAAAACCAAATTAATAATTAATTTTGTAACCTTTTCCAAATAGAGCTTTGAAGGAAACACTGTTCATAGATATTCCTTCAGCTTCAGCTATAGTATCAACCATTTCAAAGCCCACCTGAAACAGAGAAAGCATAAACAAAATAAAAAAGCAACTCAAGAACATGAATATGAATGTAATGAAGTAACTGAAGCACTTCATAATCTAGAATAGAGTACCAATATGTCGTTGTGATTATTAAAATGAAAATGAAAATGCACTTACGTTGTGCCGTGTGGCAGCGTACTTTTTGCCAGGATTGCCAAGGCCAACAATTAACCACGGTTCTTTCTGATTCGATTTCGTGGTGGATGTGGGTGAAGCTGAAGAATTTCGAACGGATAACAAAGACAAATTGCAAGGCGCAGAAATTAGGGGTTTTGAGAAGCGTCTTCTAATAGGTAACTGGAATCGTGACATCGAACAAGCTCCAGCGTTCATCTTTCCACAAGATTGATTGATTCGAATTCGATCATACACAAACGAAAACCCTAAAAACTAAATAATAGAATTTAGTTAAGATATATGAAAAAATAAATAAATTATAAAAAACGCCGTTGCCGGGGATCGAACCCGGGTCACCCGCGTGACAGGCGGGAATACTTACCACTATACTACAACGACCACTTGTAGTCTTTTTTACTTATTAATTATTTATTCTTATGAATGTTATTACATCATAAATGTTCCATGCACACCAATTTAAGAACATGTAGTATTCTCTAATTTTTGTTTTGCAGTTAGTTTGATTTTCAATTCATACTTTTTCATGAAACCATATGACTGTTAAGGCTTAATGTTTTTAAGCCGTAATTATCATATTACAATTCAACCAACTCATGAAAACTTGTTGAACTTCAATTAATAGTATTGGTCATCGTCTTAAGACTTGTCTTGAGCTCATATATTTCACTCTAATTCTTGGACCCTAACAGTGTTATTTGTCACAGATTATTCTTTCAGATTACAATTACCGTTACTGTTACTGACATATGTTCTGCACAACCTTATGCATTCCACAAGAGTTACTCCACATGTTCTTTATTGCAAACTTACAGTTAAATAAGTGCAGGCAAGAGAGATGAAACATGCATACATAGTAGTAAAAACAAAATAGAACAAAACAAAATAAATTACATAAACACACAAGCATGCCCGATTCACCAGGTGTTTCTATCTTATACACGCAGGCTGACATTCAAAGCCAAGGGGAATTGTAAATAGGTGTTACAACAGATTTTACTTGTAAGTACTTGTGAAGAGCTTGTAATCCCAAATCTTTTCCAAATCCACTCATTTTATAACCTCCAAAAGGAATGTCACTTCCTAAGGCCAAATAACAGTTGATCCAAATAATGCCAGCACGGATGGACCTTGACATAGTGTTTGCAATATCCATGTCCTTGGTTACAATGCCTGCTGCTAGGCCATATCTGGTATTGTTAGCACTCTTTATGGCTTCCTCAATAGTCCTGTTATTCACATGTCATACTTAAATCCACCATTCATCAACATGCCTCCTAAACTCTTTTTGGTACTAAAAAGTATATAATGTAACTTACTTGAACTTCATTAGTGCCATCACAGGGCCAAATATTTCATCCTGTGCTATAACCATGTCCTCCTAAAAAGGAAAGGAAAGAAAACAAGATGTTTGATTATCAACCTCTGATGAAGAAACCCAATTTGATTCTTTTGATGGAAACAGAATTGATTACCTTTACATTGGAGAAAATTGTAGGTTCAATGTAGTAACCCTGGCTGCCCACTGTTTTACCTCCAGTCAAGAGTGTAGCTCCTTCTCTCTTTCCATGCTCAATATAGGAAAGAATTTTTTCTAATTGGATCCTATCAGCCTACAATAGAAAACAGTTACCAAGCCAACCCGGTAAGGTCCTTATTTGACTGTTTCTGCAAGCAGTCAACTATATTTTTTAACTATGGTAGTTGCAGAGTTACAAGAAAAGAAACAACCAGTTGTATTTTTAGAAATAGTTTTATCATAATTAATGTGCTACTCTATATTGTCCTTTTTTCTGTGAATGTCTTACAAAACTATTTGAATGGTTGCCAACACTATATGTTGGCAACTTTTTTTATCAGGAATTCCAACTGTGGTTCATCGGTTGTGGAAGACTAATCTCATATGTTAGACCACTATATATTGATCTTACCTGAGGTCCTTGCTGAGTTTTAGGGTCAAAAGGATCCCCAATGATCCAAGCTTTTGCCTTCTCCACCAACTTCTTTTCAACTTGATCGTAAATTCCTTCCTGAACAAATACACGAGAACTCGCAACACAAATTTCTCCCTGCAAAAACCACAAGCTTAGAACTAAAATGTTGGCTTGGCAGAGATATAATAGAGGATGATCTTTGTAAGGAAAGGATTTTTGGAAGGCAAAATATGACCTTGTTAACTAAGGCACCGAAAAGAGCAAGCTCAGCAGCTTTGTCTACATCAGCATCATCGAAAATAATGAGAGGTGACTTGCCTCCTAGTTCAAGTGAAACATGTTTTAAATTACTCTTAGCTGCAGCTTGCATTATTTCACGGCCTACTTCAACTGAACCAGTAAAGCTGACCTGAACCAATAATTGAACTTTCAAATGTTTGACATATATAATTATATAATATAACAAATGATCTAATTAACTTGTTGCATTCTTTCAAAAAATAAAAAACTTGCCACATCAATGTCCATGTGTGAGCTAATTGCAGCACCAGCAGTTGGGCCAAATCCGGGTACTACATTCAACACTCCATTTGGGATTCCAGCCTTTAAAAATAAAAAACAATTATATGCGCGAATGTAATTTTGATATACTGTCGTATTAAAAAACATATCACAATCATTTTATAAGTGTGACTTTAAAAGTAACTATTATTAAAATCAAAAGTTTACGTACCAGTTTAGCTAGATGGGCATAAAACAAAGCAGAGAGAGGTGTTTGTTCAGCAGGTTTGAGGACCATGGTGCAACCAGCAGCTAAAGAAGGGCTAACTTTGGTGAAGAAAATTGAAGTTGGGGCATTCCATGGAATTATGTGTCCCACAACACCAATAGGTTCCATTAATGTGTACGCATGAAATTGGCCAGAAGTTTTTAATACCTCGCCATGAATTTTATCAGCAGCACCTGCATAGTATCTTAGTGTATTTGCTGCTGATGGAATTTCAAAAGCCTTGGCAACATGATACAACTTTCCACCATCAATTGCATCTAACGTTGCTGCTTCTTCTACGTTTTCATCAATTAGTTCTGCCCATTTCATCAATATTTTTGCCCTTTCCTGATTATTATTATTATTATTAATTGACTAAATTTGGAGGACAATGAAAATAAATAAATTTGATCAATTAAACAAAAAATAATAACAACAACGTACAAAACCAGACATCCTGGGCCATGGACCTGAGTCAAACGCCTCACGTGCTGCTTCAACTGCAATGTCAATGTCTTCTTTAGCTCCTTCGCTGATTCTAGCAATCACCTCTCCATTTCTTGGGTCTATTGTCTCAAATGTCTTTCCTAATTTTCCATTAAAACACCGTACCAAAAATATTAATTAACGTTACTTTATGATAAATTTTTTAAAATGTTTAAAAAAGTTTTTAGTATTATAAAACTTTTAAATTTTCATGTTCTTTTTAATTAAGAATGGTTTGTCCTTTGATTCTATAATTTTCTTTTATAAAAAATTATATTTATTTTCTTGCCTTCAATAAATATTATTTCTAGATCTGTCACTGCATGAGAGAGGTAAATTATTCAATTCATAATAAAACGTCACAATAAAAAATTAAAAAGTAAAATAAATTGTTCAATTACAGCAAAAAAAAACTCAAATATATAAATAATATTAAAATATTATATATCAATATATTAATATATGAGAGTCATAAATTTCACTCACAATCAAATAATGAATCAAATAAAAAAAGTATTTCACGATTTTAGAAGTAGAGATAGACCTTAATTTAGTTAGTGATACCGTTGCAAATTACTACCGTAAATAGCACACGTATAGATACTTTAAGAACTTTTTTTTTAATCGGATTATATGTGTTTATCAATTTGTGTGTAAAATATTAAGACAATAATTCTTTTGGTTTGAATTTTCTTTTTGTTTATGAAATACATTCTTTTAGCTAGCTTGAGATAACACTTAATGAACGATAAAGAGTTATGGTTCATTTTTATAGATTTGAGTCAGGACATAATTAGCTCAAATTAAATTCTAAAAGTATAAATAGATGAAGATGAAAGTAATGTACGCAAGAACCTGATACAGAATCAACAAAATCTCCATTGATGAAGAGCTTGTTATATTTGATGGTTGGCATCTTGAGCAAGGAGCCATTAGTGGAGCTAAGATCAGTCATCTTTGTGAAATTGTGAGAGTTGGTAAATATTAGTGTACAAAAAAAGAAGGTTTATTTGAGAGCTGTGGCGATGTGGTCATATAAATTCAATTAATTATATATACATTAAGAAGATCATGGATTGGCTGAGGAGTGGGTGGGAAAAAAGTTATTTTTTATAATATAATAGTAATAATAAAATGGATAATGAGTGTGCACCTAATATAATAAGCATATGCATAAAACTTTACTATACTTTTATAGTCTTTTCAATAATTTGCTAATGATATGAATTTACAAATGCCTAATTATCGATTAATATCTTATGTTACACACTTTTTGTTTACTTCAAAATGAATGATCAATGTCATTTTTTCTTAAGGACACTTAGTGAAATTGTTTAAATTTTGATCATACAATTATATATAGATTGATGATCATAATTAAGAGTTATGTAAGTGATATTTGATTACGTAAAAAAATCAGATAATTTTTTTTCTAATCTTGACCATATATATATAGTTATATGATCAAATTTTAACTCTCTTATTTAATATACTTGCTATATAAATGTAAATATTTTATATTGTCAATCGATCATAATCATTAGTTCATTAATAATATTTAACTTTCTATATAACCACTTTTAAAATCACTACCGTAATTAATTATATTGTGTGCCGGGTAAAATTTTTTACAAGATACAAATTAAACTCATATATTAAATACATAAAGTACAATATAGTAAAACTCGATTAAAAATATGCTCAAATTGCACAATATTTTTGAACGTAGGTGTAAAAAGTGGATATTTTATTTTTATATTTTTTTTTAAAAAAATTTAATATATCCTATAATAAAAGGTTATAAATAGTTGTATTATAGAGATGCCATGAAAAAATTAAATGCAATTTGTTGAAGGTCAAAAATATTAAAATATTTTAGTATATAATTGAAGAGTTCTTTTTAAAATAATATATATATATATATATAACCGCAAAAAATATCTAGTGGTTTTTGTTAATTAATAATCTCCACTGAAAAAGTATTTGGATTCTCTTACAAATTTATCAACAACATTCTCTATAATTTTCTATCTCTCACTTCAGTTTTTTCTCTCATACTTTTTTACGTTAATTGCAGCAAATCCAGAATAAAACTACCTATTATAGTTACTTACACGGTTTGAGTAACTTGCGGATTTCTATTTTATCTAAAAAAATTATATCAGAGAAATAAATTATTGATATATATATATATATATATATATATATATATATATATATACACGGTAATTAATAAACTCATCTTCAAATCAACTTATTTTAAAACAAAAAATTTTAATATTTATTTGGGAAAAAACTAACTTTTTACTGAAAAGAAATTCCATCCTTTTAAATCAATTCATTATGTTTACCAAAAAAAAAATCCTACACATAATTTTTATATCTTTAAACTAAAATTTTGTTTAAAAAATAAAATAAAGAATCGTAAGTTTGCAATCGCTAATTTTAAAATAACATTCTTTTAAATTACATACACATAATAAATAAAATAGTTAAATTTATCTTTAACTGCTTTTATGAACTTCTCAAAAGAAAATTTGATAACTAAAAAATATAAGTTGAGAATAATAACTACATACTAAGGATATATTTTATTGGAGGAAAATAGAGAAAGAAGAAAAGAAAAGCAAAGAGAGCAATCACTTTCCCATGCTTATTTGAGTTTCTTCCAAAAGTGGAAAAAATTTGAAGTGGAGCTAATACATGTTCATAACTTGCACTTAAATATTACTTCAATAATATATATATATGTTTTTCAAAAATAGAAGAATAGGAAACATTTATTAATTAAAATAATATTAATGATTATTTTACTATTGTTTTTTAAAAAATTTAAATTTGGTACTTTGAAATTATAATGTTAAGCTCTAACACCTCAATATAGATGATAATATTAAAAGTGTTCTTTGTCTCTAATTATGAACTGTCTTTGTAGTTGTTTCTAAATATAATTTCTTTTATGTATTTATTTTTTCTAAACATATTATTTATTAATACAATTAATTTACTTGAAATATTTTTTTTCTACTAATTTATTTGAAAGATGTCATCCAACATATCGTCGTTAAATTCACAAATTAATAATTATTTATTTATAAAATAAATAAGGTTAAATAAGTTTTTAATTTTTATAAAATTTCTTTTTAGTTCCTAAATTTTTTTTATTCATTTTTAATCTATATTTCCGAATCTAACGATGTCAAAATTATTGATTGAGTTTGCATTAGATAGAAAATAATTTGTCAATATGAACCAAACAAACATTGCACCAAAACGGAAAATCAAACAACATTGCACTAAAACGACAAATGAAATTACATTTTGTTCGAATGATAAAAAAAACTGATAAAATTATGTTTTACTTGCCAACATCTTAATAGCATATAGAAGTAGGTCAAGTTGTAGGAAAAAAATTTGAACCTAAATCATCTACAAAGTTGCACCTTACAACAACAATAGATAAATCAACAACGGTAGATGAATCAAACATTTAGACCTAAATTATTTGTAAACGCTGCACCATACAACAACAAAAGTTTCAATTCATAATCTCTTCCAAATCCACACTAAACTTATAGCCAAGGAGAATTATAAATGGGAGTAACAACAGATTTAACTTGTAGATACTTGTGAAGGGCTTCCAATCCATAATCTCTTCCAAATCCACTCATCTTATATCCTCCAAATGGAATATCATCTCCAAAAGCAAAATAACAGTTTATCCAAATTGTGCCTGCACGAATGGACCTTGACATAGTGTTTGCTATATCCAAATTCTTTGTCACAATTCCTGCTGCTAGCCCATATCTAGTATTATTAGCACTCTTAATTGCTTCTTCAATAGTCCTACATTTCATTTCAATATATATTAACAAAGTTCCAAATGTTTTTTTTTCTAGGCATTAAAATTACAAAATGATTAATAACAAAAAAATAAAGTAACTTACTTAAACTTCTTGAGTGCCATCACTGGACCAAATATTTCATCTTGTGCTATAAGCATATCCTCCTAAATAGATGGTTAAATAAATTGTAAGTAGAACAATGGTTAGTTATTTAATTATATACCCAAGATACCCAATTTGATATCTTTGTGTATCTTTCACCTTTATATTTGAGAAAATTGTTGGCTCAATGTAGTATCCCTTGTTTCCTACTGTTTTACCCCCAGTCAAAAGGGTAGCTCCTTCTCTCTTTCCATGTTCTATATATGAAAGCACTTTTTCAAATTGTTTCTTGTCAACCTACATTGTACACAAAAATTGTTAGCCAAAAGAGAACAAGTGGTGTATACTCAATTACTTTTTTTGGGCAGTTTTTTTAAGATTATTTATATATATACTAAAAAAACTAATGAATTTTGTTACATCTGATTAAATTATTTATTTTTAATTATTTATCATCGCATTTCACGTAATTCTTTTTCTATAATAAACAGTAAAAAATATTATTGACAAAACAATAATAAATGTTAGATAGAACTTTAAAAACCATAGTGAAAATAATTGTGGCACTAGCTAGTTTCCTTACCTGAGGCCCTTGCTGAACTTTAGGATCAAAAGGGTCCCCAATGACCCAAGCTTTTGCCTTCTCTACCAATTTTTTCTCAAATTCATCATAGATCCCTTCTTGAACGAACACACGTGAACTTGCAACACACACTTCACCCTATAAAAGGCAAAAAATGATAAGGTTAGTTAGCACTTGACCTATAAAATCAGGTATGTTGTTTAAAAAGAAAGTATTTCCATATGAATAAAATTTCACCTTGTTTAATAGGATGCCTAATAGAGCAAGGTGAGTAGCTTTGTCTATATCAGCATCATCAAAAATAATGAGAGGTGACTTCCCTCCTAACTCAAGTGAAACATGTTTTAAATTACTCTTAGCTGCAGCTTGCATTATTTCACGCCCTGTTTGTGTTGAACCAGTAAAGCTCACCTAAACATATACCACCAACAAAATTATTCATTTTCGCTTTTCTCAATAAAAATAATGGAAGTTATAAAATTTTATTAGCTTATTTAAAAAAATTAGTTATTTAATTGGATAAAGAATGACAATTATAAATAAATAATTTAAATGGACGATAAAATTGATAAAAACAAAAATTGATATCCCTTTATATATTGGTATCAATTTAAAATTTTGGTACTTCTAAACAGGATTTTGAAAAAGGTCGAATCACGACGTTAATGTTCTGATGTATTTAGAATCGCAATTAAGACTTCATCGACTGTATGATGTATTTGACCAAAATTCTCCACAACATCAAATATTTTGATATGATTGTTACCGCAATTTATAATTTTGCTACCAAATTTTATATGTTTAACAAATAAATTACCGCATCAATGCCCATGTGTGAGCTGATTGCAGCACCAGCAGTTGGCCCAAATCCGGGCACTACATTCAGCACTCCATTTGGGATTCCAGCCTTCAAGAAGTGAAAAACAAGGAAAACAAAATCATCTAATGCTTAAGTTCCATCATGTTATCTGAGATTATGGTTTTAAATTACAGTCTAAGCTGCATTGTATCCACGACAACATTGTAACTATAATTGCAGTCTCGTTGGCCGCACTTTACCATAATTTAAAGGGATAAACGACTATTTTAGTCCTTAAAATTGTAAGGCATTGTCACTTTGATATCTCACTTAATCAAAAACTCAAATTAGTCATTGAATCATCAAAACGTCAATCAATTTAGTCTATAACGTTATAATGACCGTGAACTATTTTGCCCGTAAATCGAATTTTTTATAGACTTTTTTTATAATAAGTTGTATCTTTCATAAATTATTTTAATAACTTAATGACTAATTTGAGTTTTTGATTGAGTTAAAAACCAAAGCGACATCGTTCTACACTTTTATAGACTAAAATAGTGACAACGTAACTGCAACTGTAATTGCAACCACAACTACAATTTAAAACCAGATGCTATGCACAAATAAATAATTTAATTTGCTCTGATGAAACATACCAATTTAGCTAGATGAGCATAAAACAAAGCAGAGAGAGGTGTTTGTTCAGCAGGTTTGATGATCATGGTACAGCCAGCAGCTAAACAAGGGCTAACCTTAAGAACAAACATGGAAGTGGGAAAATTCCAAGGAATGATATGTCCCACAACACCAATTGGTTCCATCAATGTATAAGCATGGAACTCTCTAGCAACTTTCAAAACCTCTCCATGAATTTTATCAGCAGCACCTGCATAGTAACGCAGAGTATTTGCTGCTGCTGGAATGTCCAATGCCTTACACATATGGTACAATTTTCCTGCATCAACTGCATCTAATGCAGCTAGCTCTTCTATGTTTTCATCAATTAGTTCTGCAAATTTCATCATAATTTTTGCTCTCTCCTGATCATCATATCATATCATTTATGTCTTATCAATTTTAATATATGCTGCAAATTAAATTAGATGAAGTAACAAACCAAAAAAAATTATTCAGAGACAGACCAATATGGTTGCTCATTCCCTAGTTAGAGTGGCCAAGTTTTTTTTATTATACATCACTTTATATTGAATTCTCTTTGTTGAATGATATGAGATGACTTTATTTTGTAAAATAAAATAAAATAGAAAGTAGTAAAGAACAATATTAATATGCATATGTCAAAGAAATATTAATATGCATATAATAGGGTTAACTGTGTGGAAACCAAAAATAAAATAAAGTTGTCTGTGTATAAAATAATAATAGTGCTATCGGCTTGCTGTACATTTATTAAAGAACTACATAATTGATGTTAATCATTGGAGAAGTGTGGGTGCAATGGCTCTCACTATGTTTTGATTTTATTCTAAGTATTGCCACATTACACATATTCACATAGATTAATAGGTCGTTTGACTAATGTGGCCCACATCCACGCCACCAAAACTAAATTCACCTCGTGCAAGTGACTCCTTGGCCGATTAATAAATAAATAGAACTTAAAATTCAGACACATTAATGTACTTGAAAAGGAAAATGAGAAAATCACAATATTTTCCAGAAAAGTATTAAAGGAAGTTTATTTTGTAATTTTTTTTTTAAATTTGTATTAATTTAACTTGTTAATAAAGAGGTAAGAGACTTGTTTACATTTTTAAAAATAATGAAAGTGTTAAAAAAACTCTTTTTATTATTTTTTAAAATACATTTTCATTAACTAGCATTTCATCTCATGACAATAGTTTATTGAAAAAATGTATTTAAGCTAACAATTTATTGAAAAAATTGAGTTGGTGCCTATAAGTAGTCTTAAAGGGTAAATTGTATTTCTCTCTCTTGCGGTTATGACATTAACATCCTTCTAGTTCTCAAAAAACACTCATATTCTCTATACTCACTACAAAAGTTGTACATAACGTTTATTTTATGTCACTCTTTTAATTTTATTTGTCATTTATAAAAATAAAAATAAACACTAGAATATACGTTTCACTGAGAACTTAATCATATTTTTCAAAATTACAAATAAAGCGTACATTTACAAATTAAAGAAAAAACTCTAATTGTGTGACCTAATTTAGATGTAAGTGTGGAAAAAATGTTTTTTAGTGGATATAGAGGATGTTTTCAAAACTAAATGGGATGATAGTGTCATTTAAGATGACCACACGAAAACTAAATGTAATTTCGGGTAATATAAATTAAATAAATTATCAAATTTTGTTGTTTCCCTCAGCCATTGTGGCCTTATGGGAGGAATTGTCTAAAACTTATTACTCTTATATAATTAATAGGATTAACTAAATTTTAAGTTTTTATAAATAAAAATTTAATTTTTTAGATTTTAAATATTTTTTGTTTTTATTATTGATCTATGTTTTTATAACAACTCACACATACTATTTAAATTTTTAAATGAATTTTTATAAATATGTTAAGAACATTATAAATATATCTCAACAGAAATTTATAATTTTGTGATAAAAGAGAAATTAAGTATGCATTTTTAAGTATCAATATTTTAAAAATTTATATTTATTTCGTGTTAAAAGATTCTAGTTTTTATAAAAGAGGTATTTAAATGTCCTAAATATGACTTTTATGTTTTAAAAGTAGCTTTTTTACCCTAAAATGAAATCCACGAGTAAACAAGTAGACACTTTTATGTTTTAAGAATGATTAATTTCATTTAATTTTTTTGACTCATTAATTTCATTTAATCAAAATGAGAAAAATGGTCTTTTTGCAAAAAATGATATGGGTTACAAAGAACAAACACACAACGAAAAAAACTGAAAGAAGATATAAGTGAGTCGTGACACAATCATTTGTTTTAAACGTACGAAAAATCACATACCTACATGTTGCTAATTTTCTTTTTTCATTTTTTTCATCTATTTCTAAATTATTTATTCATATGTTATTTTCTCCGTGCCAAATAACACAACTCATAAATAAAATTAGAAGAGATGATAAATAACATACAGCTCCGGGAAGGCGAGGCCATGGACCGGAGTCAAATGCGTGGCGTGCTGCCTCTACAGCAACATCGATGTCTTCTTTGCTTCCTTCGCTAATCCTTGCTATAACATCTCCTGTTCTTGGGTCTATTGTTTCAAATGTCTTCCCTATTTTTTTTCCATTTTTTTAATCACAAGTAATAAAAGCACAAATATAAGAGCTTTTACAAATATATATACTCTGTAAACTTAATTAGCTATGCCACATCAATTTTTTATTTTTAGAAAAAAAAAATTGAACATTTGGCAAATTAAATTTGTTGTAATTTTTAAAACAATATATCGTTAATATTACTATGCCGAGAATTCAAAGAGAAGGAGCTGCAGAGAAAGCTAGAAAAGCAAAGGCCAATAGAGGAACAAAATAAATGTAATATAAATAAACAATTATATATAAGTTAAATTATTTGTTATCCATGAAAAAATAGTGGATACAAGTAGACGCAAAATAAATACAAACATAATATGGACCTGAAATGGAATCAACGAAATCTCCATTGATGAATAATTTGGTGAACTTGATGGTTGGGAGCTTGGTGATGGAGGCTTCGCCATTAGCAGCACTAGTCATCTTTGTGTGTTAACTCCACTAAACAAATGAAATCAGAGATAACTCATTGAGATGTTATTGTTAGGGGCGCTGACTTGTAGAAATATTATTTTATTATATATATATGTGTGTGAGAGAGAGAGAGAGAGAGAGTGAGACGATAAGTAACACTTTTATTAAGTATAAATTAACTATTATGCGATAGGGGGAGTGGAAGAGAGTTTTGTCTCTTTCATCTTTCATTTTTGCCTATAGAAAATACTCATATTCATCTTTATTTTTTCTTTAGGATGAAATTTGATCCTTATCCCTATGAGGGGTCGGGTTTCCCATCTTGACCTATACTTGTTTATATATATAAAATAATTAATTTAAAGTTATATTATTATAATTAATAGAATAAAATAATACTAATTATATAATATTGAGTTATTACTTATAGAGTCAATGATCTCTATTATACATATTTCAAAATGAAAATTTTAGTTGTGGGGCAAGTCTGGAGAAGATTCAGGGAGAATATCAACACCACAAATCCACTTCATCCTCTAAGTTTTGATTTCAAGAAAATTCTGCACTCGATCAAAAACGTTTTTTTCCGTCAAAATCCGAACAATTTCAAGATTAGTGCTCGTTGGTGTGGTGTGGATTGTGTTCTCATACTACTCCCTCTCTTTATATTTGAGACAACAATTTCTTGATATCAGTTTGACGAGTTGAATTTTGAATGACAAAATTATTTTCTATTATTTTTACTTCAATCAAATTATTGATTTACCCATAAAGTATAAAATGATCGTTTTGATGAACATTGTCGATCTTTGTTGAATTTTTTTATAGTAATTTTTAAGGTCGTCGAACTATTCTACGGTGGATCACTATCAAGGTGGTTCATATAGCATTTACCATTATATATTATGTAATTAAAGACACTATTAAAGAATGAAATTTGTGGGAGGCAACGTTAGGGATGTCAACTTAAACTCAGTAGGTGGAAATCCTAGTGGAGATTGTCCTATTTGAGGTAGAAAGATGGAGATGAGAGAGAAAGTCCTCTGAGAGTGATTTTCGAATAGGGACATCCCACTTGTAAAAACTCCGTCCTAAAATAATTTACTAAAATAATATTTGTATGTATATATTTAAGTATTTTATATCTTATGTGTATTTGTCTTTTCAAACAATATGTTTATAAATTAATTTTATATGAAATTTATATTGTCTAATTTTTTTATAATATTTTTATGATTAAATTTAAGTGGCAGGTACATAGAATTGAAGAGTACCCTTTACTCCCGCACTCGTTAACATTCTTATGTGGCATTTTTCAATTATGTAAAAATATTTTAAATTTGTAGTCCATAAAAAAAATATTATTATGAATTTAATTGTCACGCTCTCTAAGAAGTTTTACACAACAAATATTGTGATATAATTTATTAGCATAATTTTAAAAGTTATTATAATAAAAATATATTTTTAATAAGTTAACTGTTGTAATTGGGTGATAATATAAATACTTTTTACACGTATGCGTATAAATTAAATCGTATTATCATTGCAAATTTGCAATTACACTCAGGTGTATTTTTTACATTACATTACATATTTGTTATTAGAGGATTGTTACTTATTTCTTACAAGGAACTATAACACAAAAAGTAAAAATGTAAAAATAACGTGCCTATATTTTTTAGGCTAAAGCACCCGTAGTCCTTTAACTTAATTTCAGTTAACGTTTTAGTTCTTTATTTTTTTTTTTCGATTTAGTTTTTTATTTTAATTTTAAGTGACAATTTAATCCTTTATGTTTTAAAATATTAACAATATTATCTTTTTTTTTTTACAAAAATTTAAAAAATTCATCAAAATTTTCAACCAAAACCCATAAAATTAATTACATTCTTTAATATAATACAAATTTTATCAAATTCGTAACTCAAATTTTCAAATAAACTCATATTTTCATTTTTGATTTGATTTTGTTAGAGATGAAATTTTAAAAATTAAATAAAAAATAAAAATATGAGTTTATTTGAATATTTGAGTTACGAATTTGATGAAATTTGTATTATATTAAAGAATATAATTAATTTTATGGGTTTTGGTTGAAAATTTTGATGAATTTTTTGAATTTTTGTAAAAAAAAAAAGGATAATATTATTAATATTTTAAAATTAAAATAAATGACTAAATTGGAGAAAAAAAATATAAAGAATTAAACGTTAACTGAGTTAAGGAACCACGGTTGTTATTTAGCCTATTTTTTAAAAGAGCGGAGAAGCTATTGTTTCCATGTTTGACCGAAAACAATAAAAAAATATTTATGCGGTTACAATTCTAAATAAATAGATAAAATCGTATACAAAAATTCATAATTGATTCTTTTTTCTTCTATAGGCTTTCAAGCAAAGAAGTTGGAATAGGTGGAAAAAAAAATTCTTGTAGTATTTTTATAATAAAAAATTGTGTTATTTTTTTAGTAACCATCATTTTCCTTGTTATTATATCTTAGTTTATTTTTATGAATCTCTTATTTTCTTCTTTCATAATCATTGTTATTATCGATTAAGGAAATTATTTTGTTTTTTTCCCGTCATTTATCTGTATCTTTTTCTTTCTTTCTTTTTTTGTTGATAAATTATGCATCTTTCGTACGTCGCTCTCACACCATATAAAATAGGATAAATTTCGTACGTGTCAACTATTGTTTATAGCGATTCAAGCCTTTTACGTTTTACCACTTTTCTTTTGGTGGACATGTAATCTTTCACGTCATAAAATTAAATATCCCAACAAGTAAGTTAAACCTATTATTATTTTAATAAATTAAATCATATTTATCTTAGGACTCGTCTCATCCCCAATGAATCCTCTCCACCAAATAGAGGACAGATAGAAAAAAACAATATTAAACAAAAGAAAAAAAAAGATAAAAGACAAGAGAAGAATTGATAAGATAAATATAGAATGGAAAAAAATGCAGAGATCAGACCCCATCCCCACCCACTCAGCTATTCTTTTTACTCATCCTCACTCACTCAACACCCATTAGAAAATTTACCATTATTAAAGACAAAATTTGTTCTAAACTTTATTGCGTGAATGACTTGATATCAGAGATTATTTAGCTTATGATCTAAAGAAACTACGTTTTGAAATTATTTTTTAGATAAAAACGTCAGAAATTATCATACACGAAATAATTGAAATTGAACATGACTAAGACCTATAATTAGAAGTGTTTATGGTGTAAAAATTGAATTGAATTAGATCACATTATTAATTTCTTTCAATTTTTTAAACCACTTTCGAAATAAATTCAGTGCACTTCTTTAATAAATTTGGTTTATAAATATAAATCACTTTAATATTAAAAAAGTTTTTAATTAAAATCAATTTCAAAGTTTTTAAAATTCTTTTCACAAAAAAATATCAATTTTTTTAACAAAAATAGATGTAAAAAATTTACTGAAATTTTTTTTTCAAAATTAAAATTAAAATTCTTTGACGAAAACTTTTCTGTTTCTTTTTGAAAATTTTGATTTTTTTGAAAAAAATAAATATAAAGAATTTCTTGATAAAAAAAATGTGTTTTGGTTATTCTTCAAAAAGAAAAACGTGTTTCTCAAAAATTTACTAAGAAAAAATATTTAAAATCTTTTAAATTTTTTTCGACAAATCTTTTTTAATATTTTCTATAATTTATTTCGAAAAAAACAAATTCCAAAAATCTTCTAAGAAAAAAATATTAATTGAAATTAAAAAAGTTCTATAATTGTTAAACTGGTTTTTTGAATTAAATTTAGTAGGTTATCTGGTTTGATCTTAGGCCACACCAAAAATCGATTAATTCTAATATTTAAAATATTACCATATATTTAATCCATATAAAATTTAAATATATATTAACAGTTAAACATGAAACTTACAGTGCATTTTTCGAGTGATCCACTAATACAATTAAAATTTTAACGACTAGATAAAAGTCCATTAGTAATCAATCCACTTTAAATTGGCACCATAGACTATATTTCAAGAAATACATTCCTGCGAAACTGTTCTATTTTCAATATTGACATGCCCAAAAAAGAAATAAATTAGATGAAAGTAGCATCAAAAGATGACAACACCCAGCAAATAACTGAGGAAGAAAAAGAAAACTTAACCCCTGTAGCTGGTTTGATCTACTGTGTATGGATATGTCGGTGGAGCAGCACTTCCGTAATCGTATAGGCCGTAGCTAGTCTGTCCTGCTGCATAAGAACCACTGGACAAGTAACTAGAAGGACCTAAATTGTCAACAGGGTATGAGTAGTGTTGTTGTGTTATTCCTATTCCAGCTGGGCTTTGAGTATGGGAGGTTCCATAGCTTTGGGTGTGGGAGGTTCCATAGCTTGCTGCATAAGGATTTGGTGTTGAACTTTCCAACATAGTCTGGCTTGGATAGTGTAATGGTGTAGAATATCTTGCACTAGGACTAGGGTGTAGAGGAGCCAGGTTCCTGCGACTAAAAGATGACGGGTATGCACTAGTTTTGGCTGATTTGGCTGGGCGGGAAGAGCTGGATCCACTCCCTCGACCACCACGCTTTCGAGGTCTACTTCCAAATGATGACGAAGTCTTCTTTCGTTCAGCCTTGCTTTTCTCCAATTGGGAAACCCGCCTTTTCAATTTATCAAGCTTAAATTCTGATTCAAGTTTGTGATCTTCCACACATTTGATTACATCCTTAATGGAATTCAATTCCAAAGTGGTAGACTCATTCTAAAAAATACACAGATTTAACAAAGCAGTCCATTAAAGACATGTTTCAGGAGGATATTGACGTAAATGCATTATATATGAAACTGATTTAAAAAGGTAGATGTCCATACCGATGAAGACTGACTGTTATTTCCGCTCATCAATATGGAAGTGTAGTTTTGAACATAAGAATTGAGTAGCTTGATTGGTTGAAATCTTTCAGTCAAACCAGATTCTGAAGCAAAATAAACAGCTTCTATCTCTTTGCCATTTTTAACTAGGTCGTCTATAATATCTGGATAAAACACTTGCTTTTATTAACCTCGAGTATAATGCATGGGGCTTTGCAAAAAAAGAGGTATGATGTACTGATCAAAAACTAAATCGTATAACTAATAAAGTTTTATCCTTTGATGCCTTAAGTGTGTCAAACAAATATGAATCAAGGTAAAACCTGTACGTGATAACAGATTCTGAAATTTCTCTTACTATTGATTGAAGGTCATGCATCCTTCCTGCTCTGATTTATTATCCAGAAAATTTAATTCTTAAGAGCTTAGAGTCTTAGTCATATACAAAGATAGATGTAATGGAAAAACACTGACGTGGACTTCTGAAAATTATAAGAAATGAAGACATTCAATGAGGGTTTGTAGACAGGTGACAGGTGGCAGTTTATGGTGGATGGACAAAATTTAGCCACAAACGTGGGATTGTGAACTATGGTGAGTGGCACTTCATGAATTGCCAAAGGTGGCTGGTAAAAATCCGCCGCAGTGCTGCCATGACCACTATTTAACAACACTACCACTTAACATATACCAATGAGCAGATTCAGCATTCAAATAAGTAATCAGAGCAATAGAACAGGGAAACACTTTCAAGTCAACGAAAGTTCCTTTGCAAAAAAATTGTCCATGAAAGCTATTTCCAAGGAACAACAAACAAACATCTTTATGAAAATAATTTATAATTCAATATGTTCCACTAAATTTGAATTTAATAGCCCTAAATCCCATAACCTTGTTCTAAATTTGTTCTCTATAACAATCCCTTGGGATCTAGCATAAACACCTTCCTAATAAAATTGATGAATAAAAAGAAGGAAATACAGAAGTACTGAGGGCTACAAAAACAAGTTCAAAGTACATCCTTGTCTGTGGACGAGGACTACAAAGTACAAACCACACAGACCAAACCATGGTAGGTCCTAAGGCTCTAATCTAGTGACCTTAGCTTGATTACACAGCTTCATACAATAAAAGCACTCAAAAGTCACACATAGGCAACAACTTAAAATGTTACTAGAGCAAACCAAAGCACAGACAGTTTGATTGAGAAATGAAACATTTTACATCCCGACCATTTAACAATACTAATAGCATAGAAAATAAACAGAACATTCTAAAAACATAGATAATTAACACAACATAGATAACAACTAACAGAACATTATTAACAGAAACGAACCTATCATCTTGTCTCCAAATTCTAAGCAAGCAGCAATCTTCGCCATATCTCTCCTTGAAGCAAACTCCATGACAGAGTTCCTCAAATACTCATAATCGAATTTCGACCTCAACCCAAAGCAAACCACAATCTGCAAAAACATCACCATTTCTGCAGCACCCTTATCCGGTTCCCCATCAAGCTGTTCCTTCCACAAATCCAAAAGACCCGAAACTCTCTCTACGATCCTTCTAGAGTAAACATTCGATTCCGAAATCAACCCCTGAATCAAAAGCCCGCAGGCCCATCTCTTATCAGTGACACCAGACTTCGACTCCGTTTTGCTCTTCAAAAACTGTTCCACGGCATCCAGCACCAACCTTGGCGGGTCCACCGCTTCCTTTAACGCCACCGCTATCTCCGGCCTCAACATCAACGACTCTTTCCGCTTCGAAACGATGAAACGAAGCATTGCCGAAGCGTCCATTTTCCGTGACAGGGATTTAAGCGCGTCAGAGATATCGAGCGTTGACGGAGGAAGAGAATTACGAAGTTCCGCAATCGCGGCTTCTTTCTGTTCATCGATGCGTGCGGCGGCAGAGGATTCGCGCTCCGGGATGGAGTTTTCGCGGTTATTGAGAGATTCTAGGGTTTCATTGGAACTTGATTCGAGGGATTGGAATTTGGAATCTAGGGTTTGGAATTTTTGGGAAATGGAGTCTTGGAGGGAAGAGAAATGGTTGGAGAGTGAGGTGAATAGGTTGGTGCATTTTGTGAGGGTGTTTTCGTGATTTTCTAATTCGTCGAAGAATTGACGAACCCTGTTGTTATTCTCTGATGAGGTTGGTGCAACCAATTCGGTCGCCATTGAAGTGTTTTCTGGATAGAGTTTCTGAAACCCTAACTATCCATTCTAAAACAGAAAAAACACGTGTTGCTTCTTACTTTCAAAACCAAAAGTGCTAATGCGTAATAACAACACGATGATACGATAGTGTTTTTTTTTTTTTTGGACAAGGAAAATTATGAGTGTTGTTAGAATGGGCTAGATGTTCCTGTGGATACAGAAAATGGCCCAGTTAAGGACCGGGCTGGAAATTCAATTCAAAGTGAGAACCTTCCCCACCCCCTATACAACTTCGAATGTACTCTAATTTACTTATATCTACTCTCTAAACTACTTTTTCCCAACCAAAAGGCAATGCATTACAAACTAAAATCTCATTTAACTTAGGGTCATGCTAACACGTCTTAGAGGATTCCACAAGTATTACTATATCTTTGAAAAAATAGAATATACAATTTTTCAATACAAATTTTTTATCTTTAGTACATTAATAAGTGTCATAAAGACATATGTTAATATTTTCCTTTAACTTATTGCATTGGAAAATAACACTTATCATTAACTCTAAATTTATATACTATTGACAAAATGCAATACATTGCAAGGGTGTTGGATGGTATGTGAAAGTATACTTAGAACTATGTATAGTTTTTTTAAAAATGTAGAATGATGAAAGTTCTTCCTTTAAGGGAAGATAGATGGGTGTTATTGTGTTAATATCCACTTTTCTAAACTTGATCTTCCTTATATTTTTTCTTCAAAAATACATACATTTGTTTATAATTTTAAGTTAAAATAATTTAAATTGAATATGAGCAAGTTATTGGTTGTGTGATATATAAGTTAACTAAAATTATTGATTACACGTGATTATTTGGTCAACTAAATGCACATTAATTTTGATGTAACACTTAATATTCACTTTCCATTGGTCTTATAAAAATATAATATGGATCAATAAAGATTTAATTCGTTTCTACCTACTCAAGTGATTTACACGATCGTGACTCATATAAATTATTAATTTAATTGGTTAAAATTAAATCTCTTTATAAATTTATACTACTTACAATTTTTTAGAAATTTAAACTCGAACTTACCCGTTTGTCCGAACTTACTTCTATCTATATTGCCTACATAGCATACATGGATAGGTTATTCTCTAAAAGTCATTTTCTTATTTTATTAAATGACTAAATTTTTAAAAATATCGATATCCTTTATTTCAACTAATTAATTTATACTTTTATCCTTCCTTACTAAGTAAGATACTTAAATTGCAAACAAGATAGAGAAAATTTATTGCATAAATATTTGTCATTGGAACCAATTTCTCCACCATCTCTAACGACGCTGCATTTGTTTCTTGTTTGTTGTCTCGCACAGCAACACTCTTACTTTTGTTCCGGCTATTGTTGCAACTAATACAACTTAGGACTTTATCCCTTTTACTTACTAACCACACTAGATCTCCACGAGGAAATAAACCAAAAGTATGATAAAGGAAATATTCTTTACTTGTTGGAAATATTCATAACTTTTCCATCAATAAGTTAATTGAATCCCACCGTGTAATGCTCTCACAAATATGCATATAAGTGGTGATCATAAACATTGCACATACATATTCTTGTAAAAATAAACAAAAACATTGCACAAATACAAAACAAAGAATCAGACCATAGGCTAAGAAAAAATGGGAAAAAAGAGATACTGACATTAGCTTATATAATGTGGCATTTAGCATTGTAATGTAAGGAAATAATTGAGTCTCAAATTTTCTTAGCCTTCCCTAAGTTACCTTAAACTACTCCTTTCTTTTGACAATTGACAATTAATTTACAAGGATCAGCAAACCGAACTGAGAAAGATCTAGACAGATTATCTGGTTCATCAAACACTGTCCCTTGATCAAAATTCTGAGAGTAAGTGTAAGGATCATAAGGAACCTGCTGCAAAGTTGATGATGCACATTCAAATAGCTTTTTCTTTTCTTTCTTGAGCTTCATCCACAACATTTTCCATCTCAACTTACTTGATCTTGTAGATGATAGAGAGTTTTTGTGCTCAATATCATAGCAACATCTTCCTAATTGAATGATTCTCTTGCTAGAATTGCACTCACTTTTGATATCCATGGCTGCACTAGAAAATGTTTCAGCTGCTTGTGAAATAAGTAAGCTGAGAAGTGACTAGACTTTAGAATGTAAATCACATGCTATATATGAAGCACTAATAGACACGAATATCGAATACATGTCAAATAAACATTAATAATTATTTAAAAAAATAGAAATAATTGAATGTTGTAAGTGTAGACAATGATATACTTCAAGGTGATGATGTTACATACTAGTACATTTGAAATAAGAGTGTTTTGGCTTGGTTCCAAGTACGAGTCCAGAAATCACTTGAATGGCGTTGGATTTTTATTAATAAAGATTATATAAAATTATTATAAGGATATTTTAAAAAATAATATAATTTTATTAATATAAACTTAATTGTAGTTTTGGTTTCTCTATTATTACTAATTTACGGAATCGGTCCTCTTATTTTAAAAGTTGTCAGTTGTAGTTCCATCCTTAGATTTTTGAATTAAAATATGATTATTTGACATATTTTAAATGTCATGACATACGATTTAATGATATAGAACAATTTAGATACATTAATTATTCATATATCATTAATTAAATTAAAAATATTAAAAATTTCTAAAGTTGAAAACTAAATTTTTACCAAATATCATACGTAACTTTTAGTAGTTATTTTTCTTTTTCAGCTTCATTTGCCAAAGGAAAAAGCAATCAGCTAACATCAATAGAAACAAAACTAATTTCTCTTCTAATTAGTAAGAATAAAAAAGAATCCCATGTCGAAACTCAAAACATGAAACACTAATTTTTTCTACCCTGATTAAGTGGATCACATTCTGCAAATTAATAACTCAAGCACGTGACAGACTGCAAATTATTGTCAATTAGATCTATTTTCTTTGGCAACTTAGCCATGTGGGAGTGTGTTTTTGTGCAGAAATAATTTTAATAATTGAATATATCATGCAAATTGGTGACATAATTAGAGACATAATGCACATGAAGCTGAATATCCACTAGTTCTCTTTCAGTGTTACTCAGTCTAACATGTGCCTGCCAAATATAGAGCAGAGCATTTGCCACTGCAACTTCGTACAAGCATAACTAAAATTATAACCACAACCGAGACTTTTCAGGTTTTTTCTGTGAGTGTCTTACCATAACTACATTTTTATTTTTAGTTTTACAATTAAATTAATAAAATTTTAGTGAATCAACGTACAAAAAAAATAAATAAATAAAAAAGACAAGTATATGAGAGCAGAAAAAGCAAAACCGCGTCTAAAAAGAATGGGTGACTGAAAAAGAAAAAGAAAGTAAAAACAAAAGCAAAAAAGAAGATAAATAATTACAGAGAAGAAGGAAGATACCCATAGTACCCATCATTTATATTCCTACTGGTATTCTTTTTAATTAATATTAATAACTTAACAATAATTAGAAGAATCACATTTTATATATTCAGTAATAATTAAAGTAAAGTAAAAGAAAATGAAGAAAGTTGATGGAGTAAATAAATAATAATTTACGAAGCAGATTAGAAATCAATGGAACATATATGTAATAGCGAGAGCCAGTAGCATGAGAAAATAAGCAATTCCTTGATCAATCGCAGTACCTGCATAATATAATATAAAATTAAAGTTATGTTTATGCGCACTTGAACAATATTAGAGAATGTTAAGAGTAACGACCATCACTGGAAGGAGAAGGAGGGGAAAAGTCGCGAGCTTGTCCAAGATCAGAGATGGAGAGAAAATTCTGAATGCCCTCATTTCCAACATTTTCCCGGGAAAATTGAAAAGGTAACTGAGAAGTGAGAAAAAATTAAGAGCGGTTATGAGGAATTTGTTATATATATATATATATATATATATATATATATATATATGTAGGTGCGCCAAAACTAACGGAAACGCGTTTAATGTGACTTCAATTTAATATTTTTATCTGCACTTATTTTTATTTATTTTTTAATGCACATTTATTCCGATAACTTATTAAATCAATTTTCTTTATATCGCACTCACACATGAGAAGATCAATTCCCACGGAATTCGCCATGGAGACGCGTGGGCCAAAAGTGGAATAATAGTGCCTTTTCTTTCTGGCTTATGCTCATAAGATTCGATTTAGTTTTCATCATAAACCCAAAAACGACCATAGTGCATCTCATCTAATACATATTTCTCACAAATATCCTTTGCTCTTTATATGTTCCAATTCTAAGTAGGAAAATGTTTATTTATTCTTACTACAGAAGTTTTATCAAATGTACAAAAATTGTATGGCCCACCATGTAACCTTTTACAAGTAATTAATAACCACATACTCTCTTTTATGTATACAAAGTCAAAATTTTATTGGAAAATTCTCTTACTTTTTATGTATTATTTTCAGATGTCAGTGTTCCATATAAGCTTAATCTTCGTTACTAAGCATGCTACACCGGATTAATTGGAAAAAGACCAAATGATAGTTACATTAGACAGGGGATCCATGTTTATGTAATATTTTCAATTTTAATATAAATAAATTATATTATTTTTAAAAGACAACTTAATCTTCATTTAATAATAATAATAATATTGAGATACCAGTACTGGCGGTGATTGATTTCCTTACCCACATTACACATCCTTGATTTGTAGCCAAGTGAGCAAGCACATGCCACGCACGAAAGAGTTAGAGGCATAAAATATAGCCACGTGGCAGAATCAAATACAGGTGGCCATAGAAAATTGCATATTTTCTTTATAATGTCGTTGGACCAATACAGCAGACTGATTTGTCTGTCTTAATCTCTCATAAAAAAGACTTGTTGCAAATTTCATTACAAAACACAAACCACACTTTAAAGGAATCTCTTATCTAAAATAAAATATAAAATAAAAACATTACTCTACAATTTCATATGATCCACATATTTTTTCCCTTTCAAATTCCTTAACTTAACCAAGTCAAGTGAAGCACATATATTTATATTAAGTCTAACTTCTAAATAGAATTGAAAAGACATAATAAGAAAAATGTGTCACACAAGATGGAATGTATCCAGGGGGGTGCAAATAGTGGTGGACACAGAACCAGAGCAAGAACCGCCGGTGGTGGTGGTGGTGGTGATGGCAGGGCAGGCTCACGGTGGCGAAGATGGTTCAAGTAAGCAGTGTGTGTGTTCGCCGTCAAAACATCCAGGGTCATTTCGTTGCCGGCAACATCAAGCCAAATATGTGTGGCGTAGCAAAACAATTAAGTAGGAAAAAAAATTGGTTATTGTGATTCAATTGAAATGTATCAAATTCAAACCATATCAAGTTCCACTTTTTTTCTTTATATATATATATATATAACATTAGCTAATGGAATATATGATGATGATATCAATTTCATATACTTAATTTGCAACACAACACGTGCACATTACTGCTACTTTGTGACAAATGAAAATATTTTGAATGAACCTTTAATTTTACTTGTGTTTGGAAATCAATGATTGAATCACGAAAAGGAATATATGGAATTAGTACTTTGCTGATTTTGAGCTTTGAAATTAAGCAAGCATTGCATTGCAATTTGCATCTCATCCAACAAAAAGAAAAATATATAAAAAAACAAAAAGGGTATTTATGTTACATTTTTGCATACAACGAATATAAAAAAAAAAGTAAAAAAAAACACTCATCAGCCTCGAAATATAAACAAATATGTGTCGAACTATTTGCTTTTCCAATTTTACAAATAGTTATGTGACATTTTTATATCTATAACCCGTTAAGCTTAGTAAAAGTTTTTTTCTTTTTTACATTAAGGTCCAAACACAAAAAGCTTAAAAATTAAATGAACATTGTTAAGCATGCAAAAATCAGATACATCGTGATAAAGGAGACTTTGTATCTTTTTAAGAACAGTCTCAATAATTAAATTCATTCTAATAAGCATACCCAACATTTCTGCTTGAAAAGCGTTACAAAGCCCAAACTTGAGTGTAACCTTTTAAATTCATCTATCATTTGAATCTCTTAAAAGACCTAAGTTAAAGTTAATTACATGTTTTTTTTTTTTGTTTTACTATATTTATTAAGAAAGCAAACAAAAAATTTCAATTTTTGCTTTATGTATGATTATCTTATATGTTTTTAACTATTATAATCCATTAAGTGTTTCTTTTTATACTATATTTGTTCGCGTCTATTTTTTTGTTTTATTTTAGGAATAGTTATCTTAAATTTTTTAAAGAGTCATATAAAATAGTAGTTGCATTAAAAGTAAAGTAGATAATAGAGATAAACTACCAAGAAAAATATAATATATATACCGTAATAAAAAAAATATTGTCATAATATTATTAGTAAATTTGCTTAATATATGTAATTTTACATATTTTATTATAAATTTTAATGAATAACTAATATTTTTATTATTATATATTAAATTTCCATTTTTATTAAACGATATAAATAAATAAAGGTTGGAAATAGCACCCATGACGACCCTCCACCCAAACATTGAAAAAAACTAAGAAAAGTAAAAAACAGAGTATATAGTTGCATCTTTAAGATGTTACTTAAAGTATGTTTACTTTTGAGAATAGAGAAATAAGGGAAAAATAGTTGAAAAGAGAGAAAACGATCAGAAATATGATAGATTTAAAATATCGTTTGAATTTGAATCAATAAGAATTTGTTTACAAACTTTGTTATGTAACTTAGCAATAGGTATATATATTTTGTCCGTTAAAAAAGAAAATGGCACGTGTATCTTTAACGCATGAATATATTGAGAGACACATTGCATTTATTCCATGAATAAAAGAGTTATTCGATTTTTATGTTTTTAGTTTGTTTTAGTTATTTGTTAAACAAATTGTAAATTTTATTATGTATTTGTTATAAATATTTTTTGTGTTTGAAATATTTCTTTAATATATTTATTTTGGATTTGTTAAAAGAAATTGATGATTTATTCTTTTAAATTTCATAGTATGTGTAATGTATGAGTGGGGGTAGAAATTATTTTCAACTATAACTAGAATTATAAAAGAAATCAAAGGTTGAATTTAAGGACAATTAGATCAAAATTTATTAGGTATATGCAAAAACAAAACAAAAAAGCAATAGATAGGATAAAAATTTGCATAATAAGTATAGGTATGTGGATAAGTAATTAATTGTAAAATTAAATGATTATCAGTGTGAGTATGTATACTATTTTGTTTCGTAACCGCACTTATATAAATATATTATTTATTTATATTTGTGTTTTGTTTAATTATTTATTTTCTTTTCTATTTTAGCATATATTGGCCATTACAATATTTATAATTGAAAGATAAATATTTGCAAATTTTTAAGAATTTGATTACGATGAAAATGTAAATAATTGTGAGTAAAACTAAAAGTTTTATATTATTAATCGTAACTTTATAATTATATTTAATTAATAGAATATACATATTAATTATTTTTTTTCTATATATCTGTCCCAAGACTTACAACTTCATTTGAAATGTTTAAGATGTTTTGAATTAAAAATATTTTACTTTTTTTTGTAATATTTTATGATTTAAATTTAAAATATTTAAAAAAATTTAAATTCAATCTTAATAATAACGATTATTTATTAATTTATTTTAGTTAAAATATAAATAATAAATATAAATACTGATACTTAAATATCCAAAAAAATATAAATATTAAAATTAATATCTACGATGATAGATACATAAATACTAATATTTTCTGAAACTACGAATGAATACAGAAAGTGACTGATATTGTACTACTCTTTCCAAATCGGCTTCCTTAGTTGAATTGGACTTTTATTTCAAATACTTTAATCAATGTGGAAAGGCAAAATTCCCCTCCGAGATGCATAGGATCAATTGTTAACTTAATAAAACACTTTTTTTTTTCTTACACAAATAAACTTAACAAATGATGATACTTGCAGTAGGTATGATTACGACTTAATAATATTTTCATATAACTATATAAAATAATTCAAAAGATAAGATAGTTATAGAGATACCAATCAATTAAGTAAGATAAGATATTATACATAGGAATGGATAATTGGATACAACGAATATATAAATAAACATACTTAAAATAGTCCAATGGATAAGACTGAGGACTTTTCGCAGAACATTAACCACATCGTGCGAAGTTCCTTTTTTTTTTATAAATCATCATGCGAAATTATCAATGCATCAATATTTTTTCTTTATTATCAACTCCGTCTCTTTCTTTCTTTGCCTATTTAATATTTAAAATGATTATTTAAGGCTATTTTTTTAAAGCATTTCTCTAATTTATATTTTTTATTTTATTTTATTAAAATAATTATTTTTATATTTTTTTTTCTTATTTTGTTTTGTGTTTTCGTTATCCACGTCCAACATTATTTTATTCGTTATCTTAGTGTAATAATTTGTATTCTTGTGTCAATACTGCGTTTTAATTTGTTTTAAGTTTATATTTTTTGTATTTGTTAAAATACTTGATAATGACTCGTTTTGTCAATCTTTTATTTTGAGTAAATAATTTTATGAATGTTATTATCAAATTCAATAATCTATCAGTATTATACGTGACTTGTCAACACGTAATTGAATCGATCGTATTAAATATCACTTATAATTGAGATATACGAACATCAACAAATATTTTTTTGAAGATGAATGACATTAAAAATCGTGAATCTTATATTATTGTTGATCATATGTAGAATAAATTAGTTTGAAGTTGTTAAAATTAAGTTTTTAGCTAAGTAATTTCTCGTTAACTTATGAACTATTTATGTATATATTTGACATAGTTTTTACATTTTAAAATATGGATAGAGAATATTTTAATCTATAATCAATTTGATTGTATTATTAACACATTATTATTTTAATTATCAAACTTTGAAATGCAAGGTGAAAGAGATTGAATTGAGGGTAAAACAGTTGATATTAATTAGAGAATACAATTAAAAAATAATAATTAATATTATATTAAAAATTAATATGATTATTTATTTTTACATTAATTAAAGAGTATTTTAAAATAACATCACTAGATATTGTAAAAATATTATATTAATAAATATTTTTTGAAAAATTAATTATTTTGGCTTTTATATTTTCTTCATTTTAAGTTTAATTTTTCGATCAGTACTTTTTTTTTAATGAATTTTCAACCAGTACTTTAATGACATAAAAAAAAATTTAATTTATATGTATTTACACCACTCTGTGACTTATCAATTTATTATTCAACTTGTCACATTGTAAAAGTAAGCCCCAATTTTAATGCCGAAGAAAACTTATGAAATATTAAAAATTGAAGATTATATTTTTGAATTTAAATATGAAGAAATTAAAATCATTAATAACTGAAAATATTGCAAAAAAAAAATGCATTTAATCATTTTCTATATATAATCTAACCAGATCGGAAATACCAAACAGTTAATGAGTGCAAATTTAGTTGAAACATCATGATTAATTTAAGGCAATCAATGTGCAAACATAATCCATAGCTAGAAACGGAGTAAATAGTAAATACTCCAAGTTTGTCTTTTAAATTATAGTTCTAGGACTATCTCAATCTAGTTTAATTTCCTATATTATTAATATTGTAAAAGGATTATTATAAAAGGATATTTAGTTTGCATTAAATTATGAGTTCAACCTGTAAGTTTAATAAATTTTAATGATCTTATTAATTCAAATAATAAAAATAATCTTAATTTATATTTAAAATTATATATTTAAGCACTTTTTTTATTAGATTTATTTTCCTGTTGAATTTTACTAGATTTATTTTAGTTCTAAAAAATACAGGACCATACCTTTTTAATCTTTAGTTAAAAACTAGAAAATACAAGGATTAAAAAATAAATTATATAAAAACTATATACAACAATAAAAAAAAATCCATTTTTTCAAACATTCAAACATACTTGATTCTATTTCTATAATCATATTTTCAATTAATTGCAAGTAATCTGTAAAAAGAATGATCAATTGAAAATCATGTTTTTTATAATCAAATCTGGGGATTTTGAGGGCACTCAAATCAAAATTAAAATCAAAATCAAAATCAAAATCAAAATCATCTTTATAAGAATTTGAAAAAGAAAAATTATTGAAATCAAACATGATTTGAGTTAATTTCTTGTTTCCTAAATTATTGAGGAGTTAATAAAAAAAATCATCTCTATAGAAGTATGAAAACACATAGGGGGTATTAAGATGAAAAATATACATATTTATATGCAAGATATTAATATTATACATATAAATCAAACTCGAAGCAGGCTTGAAAGCCTTTACATATTAATTATATATGTAATAAAAGCTTAAAGTAGTTTAATTAATTATGATGGAAAAGCATTAAGCATGAGCACCATAACATAATAAACTCACTCACTGTGGAGAAACAGAAACAACAGATTTATGATTAGGAGGCAATGATTTGGTCCGTTTCATCCAGGATGGTGTAGATGACGAAGATACCCCTGAACGATGTAAACGACACCGAAAAGATCCTTCATGTGTCGTTGGAGAACATAGGCACTGTCCTTTTGGAAACGACGCCGCTATATCGCCGTTTATACCACTGTCACTTTTCGGTGATGATGTTGAAATGGTTAGCTTAACTTGAGTTTGAGATTGAGAAGCCATAGATCAAGGTGGTCAAAACTCAAAAGCTTCAAATTTCGAAGTGGCTTCAAAAATGAGGACCACAAACTTCGGTTATATACAAAAGAAAATCAAACCACGACAAGACTACAATAATGTTTCCATATGTATGGATATAATAATTATTTAATAATGTAGAATATGTATAAAATATACAAATAAATTAAATTCACAAAATATATGTACATATATACTTTTATCACGGTTTCAATACTGATACATGTATATATATAGCAATAGCATGTACACATACGTAACGAATTGATTGAACTAAAATTGATTTATCTAAAATGATTGATAAGTTTTAATTAAAATATAAATTGAGATAAGACTGTATGCAAAGCCTCCTACAACAATGATGTACCATTTTCTACACATTTTTTAATATATTTGGTTACTTTCAATAAGTTTGTTGAAAAAAAAATAATTATTTGATTAATAAATTTATTTGTCTAATTAAGATACTACCTACTCTACAAGAACTACACAACGAATTTTTTTAACAATAAAAAATATAAAAGTTGTTGTAAAAAATAACATCGATCTTTAATTGTTTATATTGAATAAGATATTGGTAGATCTATTTGTCTTTTTTAAACATAGTTGAATTCATTTTTCTTAAATAATTACTGTCAGTTTTTATCTTTGTTATTGGTGCTTTAATTTACATATTGTATATAAAAATTATTATGAAATTTTTCTATTCAATTAATTAAAATAAACTTTATTTTATTTATATATTTGATCCCCAAGTAGAAACTATGCCAGTTACGCAACTCGATAAGAAAAAAGACATTACACATTTTTATCGTGATCTACATTGCAAAAGTCTTAAGAATTGATCACTGATTTGTCTCTTTTAGACATATGCAAGGGAGATGTTTTATCTATTTTTTTTCTTATTTAAGACGAATATTTGTTAGCAACCTTTATCGAAGATAAAAAATAATATAGGTCGCAATTAAAGAAAAATATTTATATAAAACTTTTATCTCTGTTTATTTTCTTTGAATTTCACTTAATAAATCATACTAAAATAAATAAATATTCTTCAAATATAATGACAAAGAGTTAAAAGTTATTGGTGAAACTTATTTAGTAAATTTTTTTGAGTTGAGTTGGAGGAATTAGGTATTTATTAGATATTATGAATAAAATTATAAATAAGTTATGTGTAACCGTTAGATTCATTTAAACACTCAAATAAGAGTACATGAGTGCTCTTGTGCAAGGGCATTAGGATAAGACATCGAAAAAGAAATGAGAAATATTAATAAATTGTATAATGTTATTGAAATATAAAACTTGACATAACACGAACGAGTCACATGCAATAATGTAGGGGTCATGTTTTGTTTTTTAATAACATTACTAAAAAAATTTTAATCAACTCACACAATTGTGAGATTTTGGATTCGAACCCTGGACATGACATACAATCTAAAAATGTCAACATTTATCAGTTGAACTATGACTTAAGACTACCTTAATTCCTTTTTAATTGTTCTTTTAAGATTGTATATACAAATTAATAATACCATTAAAGTTTGCTATTTATAGTAAATAATTTTTTTTATATTACACTTAATTATTTATTATCCCAACACTGGTATTTCTCTCTGCAATAAATAAGTAGAGATAATTTTGAAAAAAAAAATATTTAATACTAATTTAAAAATTGAAAATGACAAATAAAAAAGAAATATTTTTTTCTTCTAAAAAAAAAATTAAAAAAGAACGCATAGAGTATATTAATAAGTACTTAAAAGTTATCTGAAATTCTAACAATAATATTTCTCAGGAGTATAAATTAACCATTCTTTTTATTTTTACGTTTGAGATAATGATTTAATGGATGTCGATTTAACGAGTTAGAAATGTTTATTTTAGAAAATTTTCTAAACAATTACAAGTTGTTCTTTTCATCTTATTCCATTTTTCCTTTTTCTAATCCTATAAAACCAAATAGTGTTAGTATATGTTGCAAATATTACATAGTTATTTAAAAATATTAAGTTAATATCATGTAGGATTTTTTTTTCAAAAACTATATTCAAACTTTTAATTATTCTATCTATAGAAGTGTATTTTTTCTTATAAATAAACTTATTTTATTGAAAGAAATGCAAAAATTTGCAAATAGTAAAACATGTCAAAAGTATAAGTTTTTATTTGATGAAAAGTGGAAAAAAAAAAACTAAAGAAAAAAAAACTTTTGGATTTATGAATAATGTAGATATTTTAAGGTAGGGTCACCCATGTTAGGACCGGTGCAAAAAATTTAAGGTGCGGCGATAACCTATATTTCTTTTGATATTGTGATATGTATAATACTAAAAATGATTAAATAACTATTTTGATCTGAAATAGGATGAGAGTGCTTTGAAAGTAAAAACGGGGTAAATGAAAAGAAAAAAAAAAGATTTTGGGAGGAAATAACTTTTGTATTTTTTTATAATACAAAATGTCTTAATTTTGAGAACTTAAAAATTATATTAGAGGAATATTTTAGATGATTTAGATAAATTATTGAAAATCTTTTTAAGTTGTTATAATAATTTAAAAATTACAAATATATTAATTACGAACATTCGTTTGTCATTAAAACTACTATCTCAAATAAAGTGAAATATTTCTGAATATTTTTCCTTCCTTTTCATTCCCTCCAAACTCATCTCTTCCTCTCCTTCCAAAGTATTTTTTTATAATAATTTTACAAGTTAAATTAACTAGCAAAAATATATTCAATGTCTAAATTAAACAACTAAAAATACATTTAAAAATCAAATGACTAAAAAAATTTAATTATGTATATTTTTGTAATTTTAATATATTTTAAGAATATATTATAATCTTTTTTAAATAAAATATATTATAGGATCACCTTACACATTTAAGTAAAAAAAAAATCAAAACAAAGTTACTTTCGTGGAACATATGACATAGGTGCTCAATGTTGAGTCTTAAAGTAGATAACGAGTCACGAGAATAACAATCAAACAAACTTGATTAGTAAGACACTAATACGATATTAACCCATTTTAATTAAAGTTGCTAGAAGGCTACCCAACACAACTCCATTTGCTAGTGGGTTCGGTTGGAAAAACATAATACACACTTTTAGGTTATTTGGACTTAAAAGAATTCAAGTTGAGTTACACACTTTTGATGTGATTTCTTTATTGACATAATACACACTTTTTTATTGACAATTTTTATTTTATTTGTCTGTTATAAACAAACCGAAAGAATATATGATATTATATATTTTATCTTATTTTCCATGTTACCAACCATTTGGACCTCTTCGCTTTGGGTTTGTCTCCCCTGCATTGTGTGTGTGTCTCTGTCTCTCCCGCATGTGCAGTTCTTCTCTCTTTTTAGTGTTTGTCAACACCAAAAAACACAAAGCAAAGCTCTTCTACAAGTGTTTCAGAAATCAAACCAGCTCGAGCTATGAATGATTGTAAAGGGTCAAGATATGAATTTTGGAATTGAAGAAGATTTGATTGCAAAGGTGTTCGATCACGTCACAATAAAACTATTATTTTAGATTTGAAATATTTTTTAAAACCATTGACAATAAAATTATAAGAGTTATAATAACAGATTTAGTCACTAAACAATGTTAACTCTAAGTATTATTGTTTTGGCTCCTTTAGATAGTTATCAAGCTTTAAATAATATTAATATTTGCACTCTGTTTAAAAAATATTATCCCATATATTACAATATCCAAGAATCAAATTTAAAGAATTTATCAACTATATAAGAATTGTGTTTGTGCTTTGTTGCAACTAAAAGGTAGATAATTTACTACTTGACCGATAGATTATTTTTCCTTATCGCAATTCATTCGGATTCTACGATTGCAACTAAGAGATTTTTTTCAGCAATAAAAATTATCAAGACTGATTGAGAAACAAGATAAAAGTTGAGTTTCTAAAGAATAGCATAAGAGTTTATGTTAAAAGAGAAATTGATGCAAGTAACAAGTTATGAGTCTTTTGTTGATGATTTCAAGTCATTCAAAGACCATACAACATTACTTTAAAATATGTTTAAATCATGTAGTTTAATTACTTGATAATCAACTTTTTGCTTATATTACAACTTAAATTTTAGATATACAATGTGATTGATATATTTGATTTATACTTTATAGTTTATTATGACACCTCCAAAACTTTTTAGTCCATTTATACTTTATAGTTTATTACGATACCTCCAAACTTTTTAATCAAGTTCTGTTGGTGCGTGATTTGCCTTGTGTTTACTTAGCAATTGGTAGTATTTACATATACATTTGAATAATAATAATAATAATAATAATAATAATAATAATAATAATAATAATAATAATAATAATAATAATAATAATAATAATAATAATATAACTTTAAGGTTAAAACTCAATAATCTCTAATCAAATGTTTTTTTTTACTCATCTCTAATCAAATGTTATTGTTATAATTATATTCATCAAACTATTTGTTTTATTTGTATACTATAATTTTATGTTTTTGTCTATACTTGTTTGCTAGTTGTTAGAACATGTTTTCGTTTAGTTAGCTAGTTGTTTGCATATGCTTTATAGAAAATAACTTTTTTGACCATCTAAAACAAAAAAGAAATAAACAAATTCAAATTGATATTGAATCTAAAAAAGTGTTCTTGACAAAGATTCTAAAATATCTATTAAAAATATGCAAATCCGTGTAACTAGACTCAGAAGCTGAAAATTTAGAAAATGGAAAACTTAATAGGAATATTGAACAATAAAATATGTTGGTTCAAAACAATGAAAATGAAGACCATTATCACAAACAAGCTGAGTATTTTGATGATGTATGTCTTAATATGCATATTTTAACGATTTATTGCATATTTTGAAAAGCTTAAAGAACATGAATCAAGTGATGTACACTTGACTTTCGCGAGTAAATGAGTTGACATACAAGTAAATTTTCAAAAAATATGACAATTGATAAATATCTTCAAAAACTTACAAGAAAATAAAGAGAAACACTAAAAAGATGTTTTAATTAGGATAATTTCTATTGTTACATTTTTGTTGAACATGTTTGAAATTGAAAGATATTTTTTTAAATAGAAATTGTTAAAATCTTATTTGTGATATATACCATGTAACAAAATAGATTAAATCGATTCAAATAGTTTCAAGGGCACCACTTTTTTTTCCATCTAGAGCACCCGGAATTCCATGATTGGCTTTGTGTGTGTATATATCAAAATATGAATAGTGCTAGCAACACACATTTACTAATCACTCTATTTGATTGATTAAAATACATATTGGTCCCACCAAATTTATATGAGACCTAGATATTTTGGTGAGACTTATGTAAATTTTAACCAATCAAATAAAGTGAGTGTTAAAGAGTGTATTGCTAGCACTTCTTATATATATATATATATATATATGCGCGCGCGTGCACATGCATACATTGTATATCTAACTTTGACATATATCAGTTAGGTTCGATGTAACTTTTCAGAAGGCATCACGTAAAATAAAATAACATGCAGGCAATTGATAATAATATCAACAAAATGTATACATATCAGCTTACTTACCAGTCAAAATAACAAACTACCATTCTTCTACGATTTCACCAGCCTATGTTATTTCATTTGGCAGACTTTTTGCATATCATAGTCTTGGCTTCTCTTTTCAGACTCTGAAAAACCTTCCCTATACCAAAGAAATTTTCTCCATTTTTCCAGTGAACAGCGAAGCTATGGCAAGAAATAAGAGTTTACAAGCCAAACTGGTGGGTATGTCTTCCTTTTTTAATTCGGTAAAATAAGGATCAACTCCATTAAAGAATTGAAATAGCTCCTATTTGGCATATTAGGCATTAAGCCAGAACAACATATTACACATACCATGAAATGAGAAGCAAATAGCTTGTATAAATAATTGAAGGACAAATAATTTCTTGTGTAGAAATTTATATTGGATTCTAAGTAAACATATTTGATTAATTATGTGACATAAGCAATTGTTTAATGTTTGCATAATAACTTGTGTACTGTTTTAATCTGCTAACTAAATCATTATGTCTATTCATTAATCAACCTAAGCTCCTATATGATTTCACTAATTAGTTTCAAATATAATCAAAAGTGCATATTTAATTAGCAGAAAATATTTATCCAAGTTGTTAAAATTATGTATGACTTTGTAGGTACTTCTGGGAGACATGGGAACTGGGAAGACAAGTTTGGTTCTTAGATTTGTCAAAGGTCAATTTTCGGAATACCAGGTTGCTGCCTATGATTGTATTATTTTCTTTAAGATTCTTCACATCATTATAGATAGTTCAAATTATATTAGCATAAATGAATGTGTGTAGGAATCAACAATTGGAGCAGCATTTTTCACTCAGGTTTTGTCATTAAATGAAGCAACTGTGAAATTTGATATATGGGACACAGCAGGGCAGGAACGATACCACAGTTTGGCTCCTATGTATTATCGCGGTGCTGCTGCTGCTATAATTGTATATGACATTACAAGCATGGTAACTAAATATCAATTATCATATAGCCTGCGATGATTAGTCGTTTGAAATATGAACTTTGAAGCAAAGGATTTTCTTTCACATGACCTGTCATGAAGTCGTTCAATGAAGATATCATCGATAATTGATTTTTCATGAATGATATAGAATAGAAAATGTGTAACGTTAATCATTTTGCATGTGTGCTTCAATAATTTTTCCATCAGAAAATATCATAAAAAGTGACCACATATCATATCAGAGGGAATAAATGGTTCATTTTGTGTCTCAGGATTCATTTGTACGGGCAAAGAAGTGGGTTAGAGAAGTGCAAAGACAAGGTAACAGAATAGTAAAAAATTAATATCTTGTGAACAAAACTAGAGAAACATTAGAGTCAATTATTTGGTACTAAAACTTATGATCATGCAGTTTGTTTGGGAAGAGTGGGATAAAATTTGGCTGAGGGCAACGCAATATACTAACATTTCAATTAGATTACCGTATACTTCAAGTTGTAAACATAGGATGAAATGTCTTCAATATATATAATCATGAGAAAGATTGTCACAACTTTACATTATGAATACTAATTTGACAGTTTACTTAATTTGATAAACCATGTCAGCAAACCCAAATTTGATCATATTTTTGGTGGCAAACAAGGCTGATTTGGAAGAACAGAGAAAAGTCGGAAATGAGGTATTATTTATTTCTTGTAAATTGTTGTCTCAACATTATAACTTTGTTATTTTATAATTTTCAGAGGTCTTTTCAGAGGTCTTATTTTATAACAACTTTGTTATTTGGCAGACTTTTTGATACTATCATCTTTCATGTGATGGTTACAGGAGGGTGAGGAGTATGCTAAAGAAAATGGCATGTCTTTCTTTGAAACTTCAGCAAAAACCGCACAGAATGTCAATGAGCTCTTCTATGAAATAGGTAAAATAATAATTTAACATCCACCCTCTTAAATATTTTGGCAAAGAGGCAGTGTCTCACAATACATGTTCTAAGAACATATACATTTGACTTTTGGCTGAGACATGATTTTTTCCAATTGTATGTTCTGAAGTTCTGGCCATTTGTTATGTTAAAGGAGACCAACATTGAGAAGCAATTCTTTAGTTCATATCCAGAAACATGCAATTATGTGTAAAACTTAAGGGACTATTCAAAAACTGAGTTAAACTTAAGGGACTACTTGATTTTCTGTTTTTACTTTTAATTACAAAATCGAGTCTACTTTTAATTACAAAAAACAAGGTGCAAACAAGAGGCAGTTTTACAATTGAAAGTAAATATAAGAAATAAAAAAAATGATTTCTTAAACCAAACATACCTTCAGGAGGGAATTTCTTTCTTCCTCTGGCTGCATTAATCGCCTCTGCAAATTCTTTTGGTTGTGAAATTCTAGACCTTGACATCTGAATATGGTGATCCTAATGACTTAATGCTCATATTAAGGCTCCTAAATCCTAACTTACTAAAACAAATATTTTGCAGCTAAGAGATTGGCAAAAGCCAACCCTGCACGTCAGACTGGAATCAAGCTGCATGGCAGCACACGAGAAACTGGAAGAAGACGGTTTTGTTGTTCTTAAGCTTAATGGCATGTCTTTAATCTTTTGTAAGACATATATTGTACTCAAACTCACTCAAGAAGAAGATATGTTTGTTCAGTATACATTGTAAGATCTCATGCCCAAGAACTTCTCATTTTAAGCTCACACATGCAAAGCTTTTTTCTTTAAGCTCTCAACTCGTTGGTCTACTAAAGTTTCTAACTTAAGAGTTCTTTAATTAAAATTGTACACATTTTAATATTGTAACACTGCATGCTTTCTCTTGATCTTAGTTTAGAGACTAGCTTACAAATGCTTAAAAGAATATGTGAAGACCTAATTTGAAAATTTATAAAAAAATTAAAGGATGATTATGTGAAGCCCTAATCTAGCTTGTTAGAGAAGATTGATACATGAAGAATGAAAAGACTTGATTCAATGAGAGCAAGAGAGACATTTTGATGAAACAACTCAAACAAAGCAAATTATGAATGCTTGAGAAAGCAGGTCTGCTCAATCAAAATCTAGAAGTTGCTGTCTAAAATCACAGAACTGCTGCTATAAGATGACTGATGAACAAGATGAGTTAGCTGATATTTATCAGAACTTTTATGATGCACAGAACCTGAGAAACTTTTTTGCAAAATTGTTCTACAATTTCCAAAATAATTTTACCATTTAAAAACCCCTCTGCAAGGTTCAAATGGGGAATATTAAAAATAATAATAATAACAGCAGCATCAATAGGAGAAGGAAAATAAGATATTCTTCACAAGAAGAGAGATATGCTTTTTGAATTTGTCCTTTTAGAGATGGACAGGGAACTGCAACACTATTTCCTTCCTCTATAAAATTACAGCTACTCGGAAGAATAACAGAAGAGAAGGCTGGTTAAAATGAAAAGCAAGAAGAAAGGAAGAGATTCATATGTACTTTCATTGGAGTGTGGTCTTGTAATTTTATGTTGAGCTTATATTTGTGTATCCGTTTTAGAGCTACACTATTTTGTTTTAAAATTTGAGAGGATGAATTGTTGCTAGCCAGCTAGAGAGGCTGGAGTTGAAGAAAAGAAAACTACTTGCTTTGCTGTTAGCTTAGAGAGGCTAAAGTTGAAAAAAACTTCCTATAATGGTTTTGAAGAAAAATATATATAACTAGCTGAGAGAGACTAGGTGAATCATACAACACTTGGAGTTTGACAGTGGAGAATCTCATGTCATGTTCAGCTGTATCGAGCCGATCAAGACTCCACATTGGATATTAAACAAGTGTAGAAATCACTTGGGCACCACCTTTTTCAACAAGGCCAATCAAACAATAATATGACACTATTTGTACAAATTATACAACTATAAAATAATATATTTAAATACACTAATAACATTGTACAGAGGGGGGAGGAGCGGATTAGGGATGAGCAAAAGCTCTGAAACAATAGCACCCACCTCAATATCCTTTCAGCCTCAACTCAAAGAAAGTAAGAATATCGTCAATTTTTGTTACAACTTACAGCTACTTTTACAACCATCTGAAGGTGAAAAAATGAATTGATATTGTGCGTATCCTATAGTAGTGTCAGATTGTCAACCAACACAAATAAGACCACCCTATAAATATGATGACTTGGTACAGGTCGAAAGAAGTAAACAGTTTGCAATAAAAGAACCACCTGGTGTATATTATATTGAAGTGTGATAATCATAATGAATGCAATCATGCAGATGAGGGATGAGTATTTATTCAATGTGTTTCTCTCATTTACCTTATCTTCCTCTCAAGGCGGCAAGCCTAGTTGCTAAATCATCATAGTCAGGTAAGTTGGGATGCACATGCCGAGCTTTGTGCGATCTATCTGGCTGAAATGAAGCAGCACGGACAAATTCTTTCTTAGCTTCTACTACTCTAGTTTGTTCACGAGGAAGGGAAACTGATCGTAGGGCAAGAGTAACAATCTCTGGTGTCTCATCAGATCCATCTCCACTTCCATTCTGCAGCTGGTCTCTCTCTGAATTATCCATTTTATGTGCATCATGACTTTTTGACTTATTTCGTACTCTTTCGGGCACTAGAGTTGAAGGTTTTTTACTATAATGAATCAGTAATTTATCTATTATTTTTTCCTCTTCAGCATTTTGATGCCGCTCATCATCAAACAAATTTTGCAGACCACGTTTTGATTCAGCTCGTCTCCTGCTTCTGCTCCTTGCTTTTCTCACAAGTTCTGTATCTGCATTAGGGGCATCATAGTGACTAGATCGTGATCTTGAGTGCTTTCGCCTTGTAGATTTTGGTTTTACCATAGGGATTTTTTTAGCATCTTCACAAAAATATAATTCCTTTTTAGGACTCTGTTTCATCAGTCTCTCATGTCTACTGGCCTGCCAATCCAGGTCAGAATTATCCAAACCTATTGGGATCCTCTCTGGCATAGAAACAGCATCAGAGTTGTCATGAACTGAAGGACATGTAACGAAGCCGTCGCTGTCAGTATGTGAAGATACTACATTGACTCCATGTGATTTGTTCTGATGCTTAGATATATGTTTAACATACGGAGGTGGAATGACCTTACTATAGCAAGGCTTTAGCATCCGCTTTTCATCATTTTGAACTTTTCTCTCAGGTTTATCAGTATCTGGCGGGCCAAGAAGATTAACAGCACATGACTCCTTCACACTACTCCTGAAACGTGATCCTATTCTACTAGCAGTTGTAGTGTCCTGGCTTATTCTTGGAGGGGTTGGATTCCCCCAACTGTCGGGCAGCTTGCAACCACCTTCAAACTGTTCCAACGTTTTCTTGTGAAATGAATGTCCATTTGGTTTTACCATATTACCCTCCTTCCAATAGCTTCTATCACTCTTTGTAGCAGTATCCTCTAACATTCCTGTTAATGAATTATCATTGCCATCCTTTTTCCCAAGGACTTCACAACCATTTAGTGGCTTGAATTCATTTTCAGCGACTGTGGATTTATAATGAAGATCATGGTCATCTCTGTTTAGGATAACAGCTTCCTTGCCATTCTCCAACAAAACATCATTCTTTACATCTTTCTGGTTACAATTCTTGCTGAGTGATGATATATGATTATCAAACAAATTGTTACACATACTAGCACTTTGGCCCTGTACAAGTCATTTATTACAAGTTATAACAATTTTAGATACATTCTCAAAATTTTAAGAGCAGTATGAATTAGCTAAGTATTCGATCTTACATTGAAGCTGATCAAAAATGAAAAGGAAATACAGAAAAATGCACCTGTGCAAATGCAGAGGATCTTGACATCCTTAGTTCGAAAGCCTTGGAGTCCCAATTTATTGAGAACTCTGAGGCAATTTCCTGCATCAAGCAGACCTTCTTTTCCAATGTAGAAGACTTAATATTCAAATTAGCAGCAAACTGGTAATTAGAAATTTAGTCAGTGAGTGTTAGAAACCAGGAGAAGTCATATATAATGTAAAGTTCTAATAAAATAGAAACACCAATAGTCACCTCTGGATTGACAAAACACTCTAAGGAACTCCCATATCTCTCCTGAAATATTTGCCTAAGGTCACGTAACTCTGGTAAATCGGAAAATCTTGCAGCAGCAAACATCAAAGATGATACTGCCACCCTGCACTCCTCAGGGCAGCCACTGTAAAAGAAATGGAACCAGTTATACAAATATTCTAACTTCAGATTTTTAAGGAAAAATATAAAAGGGCTATCTACTCATTATAATATTGGGATATCTGTATATATCTTATAGGTGTCCACAACCAATTCATATCTGTCAGCCGAAAATAATTGGACGAATATATTAAAATGTATTTTTGGTCTCTGTATACTGTGACATCAATTTTCAATTTGGTCAAGTACCAAAATGGTTTTTAATTTAGTCTATATACATCCAATTGTTTGTTTTCATTTTGGTCCTTGTTATCTCTTGATGTTGTAATACAATTTATTGGAGTTAAAACAGACTGAACTGTATGAACCAAACTGAAAATGACTGTCACAAAGTTACTTGATATCTCTAAAGACATTTTCAACTTGATCCTTGCACTTCACTGTATGTCTGCACCAGTCTCACAAAGTTGACCAGCAATAGTGATAATGATGACATTCAAATAATCAAAATGGCGCATATAAAAGATTAAAGTGAACTCTGTTTTGTACAGGAAAAATTGAACATAGGTGTCATTTATAATAACCAAATTTATAAAAGAAAGCATGAAGCTCAACATAAGAAATCCAAAAAATCTTTGTTCAAATGTGCCTCCTCCCACAGCTACAACTACAACATAAACTGAATATCTCAATTATCAATTTATTCTGACCAGTTTATTACAGTCACATCAAAATTACTATTACAAGATGGATGTGGCCAAAAAGCTATGTTTAGCCACATCCATGTAAATTTGATACATTACAGTGCTGCCTGTGAGTAATGTTGGTGACCATTAAAGCAGTTTTTCTTTCACAAATTATGGCAGCATCCTTGACAGAAAGGTCAGAATCTTTCCCCCTAAAAACTATGGAATTTCTACAATTATATCATGTCTGTTGATGATAATATTGGAAGAAATAACATAAAGCATAATTATATCAATTATCCAAATTCCACACGCAGTAAAGTCTATTCTTGGCATGAGCACTAACATAACTATGTGGCTAAACATTAGCATAGCTCTGATGTTAAATGAAAATTTAGAAGATAAAAACATAAAAATAAAGAAATGGCATGAATATTATCTAGGCAGAAACTAATTACCTTAACTTCTGCATCACTGAGAGATGCTTCAACACAAGCTCACATGATTTCTCCACAAAACCATAACAAGATGACAGTGTCAACTCAACCAAGAGTCCTTCAGCCTGTTAATTTGACCACATTGCAAGCAAAATAAGACTTAAATGAGATAATTCCATTAAACAAACATACTCTCTCCGTCTCAAAATAATTGTCGCATTCGCAAGAAAAAGTTGTCTCAAAATAATTGTCACTTTTGGTTTCCAATGCAACTTTAATTTCTTTTTACCAATTCTACCCATTAATTAATACTATATGCACCACTCCCAATTTATTATCTCTCAATTTTGCATTTATGATAATTTGAATCAACAAATGGTTTATAGGGATAGTGTGTTAAAATTATTTTTCCTCTCATTTATCATATTTTCTTAATATGTGAAATGGTCAAATGTGACAATTATATTGGGATGGAGGGAGTAATAATTACTTACACAATTAAAACTAAAAAGTCTCAATCAAATAAGCCATAATTCAATGAAAACTATCTTAAGCCAACAATATTTTCACTCTAAGCACAATTTACCACATAGTGAATAATCAAATTAACTCAACCTAATCCAGAAACTGCACAAAACAAAAGCACATAAGAAAGAAAAATAAATAAATTACCCTTCCATACGCATTGATATCTAGACCACTGTAGAGAAGATCGGCGATATCTTTCTTGAGAAACTTCTCTGTCGCTCTTCTCTTTCTCCTTATCACTTCAATCCGATTCTTGGTCAATTTGATAAACGATTTGCTGAAAAACAATAACAGAACAAGAGAAAGCTTATATATCATATAAAATAGCAGCATAACCACACTACTCTCAATTTACTCCATGAACAAACAAACAAAAAGTAAGGGAAACCACAAAGCGAACCATTTTGAGGCGAAGGTTTTGCCGAGTATTCCCTCCAACATGGTGGAAAATCTCGACTCAAATGTTTGACTCAGTGAGTTATTTGACTCGGAAGCTCAAATTGCGATATTTTCTATTGACATTTGACGAAGCTTCGTCAGAGAGTAGCAGTAACTTACGAAGCACTGTGTTGCAGAAGAAGAATAAGAAGAAGAAGAGAGAAAATGTAATTAAAAAACATATTTCTAAATTGAGAAGAAAAAAAAAGGATATTTCTGCTTGCTTCAATTTAACTACTCGACGGACGATAATAACCTTTGGCTGTATATCAGTTAAGACGAGTTGAGGCGAACGTTGGAGGGGTATTTTGTGTAGTTAGTGGATGGCATCATGGTAAAGGAAATAATATAGTGGTTGCTAGCTTTTCTGTGGGGACAACAAGCTGGGCGGCGGGTAAGAGCCGTTGTGTTGTGTTGTGTTGTGTTGGGTCTTTTTCTATTTTTATTTTCATTGGTTTTCTTTTATTATAGAGAGGAACAAATATTAAAGAGATTCATTAGAGATATAGAGAGTGAGATTTAATTTTACTACCGATGTAAAAAAACTCTATAGTAGGTGATAATATATAAGTAATTATGAAGTTGCTCTCTAAGTATTGAGGCTTTTAAGCCTCAACTAGCTTAAACTTTATAAACACCCATATACTATCTATTTTTCCAATATTACAAGTGTATTATTTGTCGCCCAATATACGACAAACAAAAAAATTTATATTGTAATTGCCTATCCTTTATTTCATTAATTTATTAATTTAGTGATGAAAACTGAATGTCATTACGAGGATTAATGTAATAATATTTTTTTGGGTACATTAATGTAATATATCTATAATATTGAATAATTAATCCCTCATAAATCGTAATATATATATCCGATAATAGTTTATCTTGGAATAACAATTATTCTTGAATAATTTAATTTAATTTAATTTTAATACAAACTATTTTTAATGGAAAACCCATCCTTAATTGAAACTAGCTTTTCTGAGTAAGATTATCTATTTAACATATTTTGACAATGCATTCTATTTTCATTTCTCATGTTCTAAAGCTCTTTCCATCGTGATCTATGAAAAGCTTCAAATTGTAACTTCACATACATCCAAAATATTTTCACAAGCCAAAATTTGAAGATAATCACTACAAATGAGACATGTGTTGACATACTCATTTTATAAGATTTTTAGGCTGCACAGTACTTATAACTAATTGAACACCTCAATAGCTAATAGCTAATATATATTTAGAAGCACAAGATAAATCTGATTAACATTTTAGACTAGAATTAGGAAGGAGTTTTGTCCATCTCCAAAATGCCATCACCGACGTACACATATAAAAAAAAAACATAATGTGTGTATTGTACGGTCTAGAAGTACACTTTTAAACAAATTATACTATTGAGAAACACATTTATAAAAACGTGTAATTTTTTTATGGTGTATTTGCGATTTAGATTTTTGAGGGAACACTTTGAAATATTAAATTTATATTTTAATATATATTTAATATTTAAAAAATAAAACCAACAATATAATATTATTTTTTTAATTTTTTTAAATATCAAATATATATTAAAATATATATTTTAACCCAAAAAGCTTTTCAAAATTCAACTCCCAAATAGATTCTTTGAGATGATAGAGGGAGAAAAGTTGCTAAAAAAAAATATTCATCTACGTTTGCACGATAAGGAAGAAAAAAAAAATACTTAAAAAGAAAAGGCTCATTAGACATTCTGCATATTGGACAAATAAAAGTCTTCAAAATATGGAAAAGAAAATAAAATGTATTTCAAACTTTAATTGTGCATGTCAAATTGTTTCATTGATCAACAAAATACTTTAAAAATTCAGATTTTAGACACACCACACAGTTATAACTAATTAATACATGATAGCATAAGAAATTAAAAATAAAAAAAATTACAAATTAAGACCTCAATGGTTTCTCATGACAACCAAAAAACTCAGAGTACATTTCCATGAAGAACTTATCTACAATTTCAAGATATGCAGGACAAGTGAGTCTAGAATAGTAATGAAGAACCTCTTCAATATCTAGTATATAATCCACATTGCTCATTTCCATCATCTCCAATTCTTTAAGCTTCTTTTCCATCACACTCTTAGATTTCAACATTGATGATGGATCTTGTTTCTTACCGTTTTGATGAATTAACCTCCTCTTATTCTTTTGATCCTCAAAATCATCTCTTTTCTCCATCTCATTCTTCAAACCAACCAAGTTATCATTATGTAAATGTACCTCCTCTTCTTGTTTTTCTGATGATGATAGCACAATTTTCTTCTTGTTTCTTTTTCTTGATTTTCCTTTTTCTGAATCCCATTTCTCAGTGAAGTCCTTGTAGAATTTTTCCAATTCATTTTTATAACTTTGGTTATTGTCAATTACACTAACTTTGGTTTTTGGAAGCTTTTGGTAATTTGGAGAGAATAATGACTTGAATTTGTTTAGAGTTTTTTCGAAGAATTTCTTGTATTTGGAAATTGAACTTCTTAGTAGCATTGTGTGATGACAATGATAAGTAAAAGTGATATTTTTTTTTTATTTGCAGTTTATTTGGTGTAGAGAATGGGAAGTGAGACAGAACAAAATGAAACTATGTAAATGTGTTTGTTCTTTGAGGTTTTTCAATATGTTGTCATTCATGATTTCTATATACAATAATAGAAGCATAGGAGCCATGAAAGATTCTTTAGTCTTTTTCCTTTTCTGTCATTGGATTTCGTTTGCTCTGTTGTTCTCTTTTTTCTTCACACGCTCCTTTTGTTACCTTTGTTTTCTTTTTTTCTTCCTTAGGGGGCCCTACATTCCAACACAAATTCTTAAATACTCCCTCCACTCTTTTTTCATTAACTAGATATATTAATTTTTATTGAACAAATTATAATTCAATTGATTTTAATGAAAAAGACTAAGGATAGGAATTTGTGATTTTATATTTATTTATTAGTCCAGTTGCTTTAACCTTTGATGGTGGAGTTGGTTTGTAGCCTCTTTGGGAGAATGAAAGGAGCGGGGTGGTTGGTTGTTTTGTTGAGTTGTAAAGAGTCTAATTATAAATAGCCATTGAAGAAAAAATTGTCTCTAAATATAATTTTATTTTTAATTTTGTTGTGTTGATTTCATTTTCAATTTATTAGATGTATTTGTTGTTGATTTTTCATATGTAACTCTAATTAATACTACATTACTAGAAATTTTCACTTTTAATGATCAATTTAGTGACTGAATATTTTCAATCACATAAGCAACTGAATTAGAGACTGAATATTTTGAACTATCTAATCATAGTTTTTAGAGTCATTAAATCGGTCGCTAATGAAATATAGAGACAAACTTAGCGACTAAGTTGTAGTGACCGAAAAGTCGGTTTCAAATATTTATTTTTTTAATTATATTAATGTCGAGCGACCAAAATTTCAATCACTATCTCATTTTTAATAGTGCATTTTCTAATATAGCACCTAATATTTTGATTTCCCTCAATTTTTTTATGAACTCTTTTCTAATTCCCTCCCACCTTTGCCAAAAAAAATTGAAAAAATTTACCCCATACTCCCCAAATTTAACATTTACCCCCACAAATGTAAGGAAATGACCTTTTTCCCCTCGTATAAATCATAAAACTTGAAAATTTTCACCATTCCATCATTTGACATTTCCGGTAAAAAGTGAGTGATTTTTTTCAAACTCTACCGAAAAACTTTTTTTTAAGTTTTCCGGTACACAAAATACACTCCGTAAACTTTTTTCAAGTTTTTCGGCACTACCAGAAAACTTGATACAAACATTTCCGGAGCACAACACACTACCGGAAATTTTTTTTCAAGTTTTTCGGAACTACCGGAAAAATTGTTTCAAACATTTCTGAAAGGCAACCAACTACCGGAATATTTTTTTTAATTTATTTAATTCTATTTTTTAACTAATTCAGATTTTTTTTCTTATTTTTTAATTTTTCAGTGGGCGTTGGTGCACAAGGAAGAGACAACAAAATAATACGAACATCACGTGACGCTGATACTTCTTCATCATCCATGATGGATCCTCCAAAAAGGATTCAACCGACAACAATGAGGAGAAGACGACGAATGATAGTTGAAGACGATGACGAGGGAGAGCAGAATCATCTGTTTATCCCGAGGCTGATAGTACTATCCATCAGCATGAGGAGCCTCTTAAAGTACATAAGGAGGAGGAGGAGGAGGAGGAGGTTGTAGTACACAAGGAAGAACATATGCAGGAAAGACCTGGTGAGCTGACACGATATCCTGGAGGACCATATGATTTGTCCGTTCGTACACGATACTGACACCATGTTTCTGCTAGATTAGGATTTGGTCAGGTATGTTAAATTAATTATTATTTATGGTGCATTAAAAATATTTAAATTAATTATTATATATATTTAATTTTAATGTCATATATTTTCTTTGAATATAAGAGCGACCAGTGCTTAAAATTGTTGCTCATAGAAATAAATTGCAACAATTTATTCCGCAAGTACTCCCGCAAATCATAGAGAACTGGGTGAATTTTTTAGGATTGACCCCATTACAACGAGGTAGTTTGAAACTGATTGACAACAACCTGATATATGCATATGTGAAAAATGGCATTATGAGACATCGTCATTTCACATGTCATTTGGTGAAATGACGATTACTTTGGATGATGTTGTCAATCTTTTGGGCATTCATATCAGGGATGAGCACCACCCAATGTAGATAAAGTAATGGCATGTAATCTTGCCATAACTTTATTAGGAGTGTTTGAGAAAGAGATTTGGGAGAAGACTAGAAAGACCAGATGTGCACACTATAGATTGGATTGGTTGAAAGAGGTATTCATAAGACAATGTGCAATAGAGAGATTTGACTGTGCTGCTAGGGCGTATCTGCTAAATTTAGTAGGGAGTACTATTTTTGCAGATAAGAGTCATACTTTAGTTGATGCGAAGTACCGCATAGGATACTACTGCACTCGTAGTCCTTTATGACTACCTCTCAGATGCCTACTATTACGACACCAGACAGCTAGGTGGATATATGTCGCTACTACAGGTATTAAATATTTATAATCATTTTATTTATTTTTAATTATTAATTTTTATGTTTATCATTAATTTATTTATTTTTACGTTTATCATCAATTTATTTATTTTTAATTATTAATTTTTATGTATATCATTAATTTATTTATTTTTATTTGTTGGATTTACGAATATTTTCCAAATATTTGTAAAAGAGGTCATCAGGGTGCTGACGTTCGGTGCATTGCCTGAATGAATAGATGGAGCGACAAACAAGGCAAACACAAGATCCCTGAGTACAGACATATGATTGATGCACTGACACATGTTGAAGTCATATGGAGACCATGGGAGAATCATACAAATGCCATTCGCTTTGATGATATCGTGTTATACACCGGTCAACTCTAACTATGCAGCACAATAGTGGCATATCTACCGGAGAGGTGTGTGAGACAGTTTGGATATATCCAACATATTCTACCACCGACACCTCCAGATCTTTCTAGATTATCTGATGTAGATGTAGAATGGATAGGATACGTGACCCCTGTCACCGAACTATATCACAGGATCCATCCAACTACATATCCATCTGAGTGTCAGGAGGGACATTTGGAGTGATTATATTGGGTATCTCATCCACCACTAGTGCGACCAGATGGTGCACCCCATGTCCCATATTTTAGTCTCCCGACCACCACTGCAGATGTTTCTAGTTCACAGCCATCTATCCTACAGCAGGTCGGTGATCTTATACAGCAAGGGTTGAATGTACATGAAGCTAATTCAGATGACGACTTGTATAATTACTTTTTTTAAGTTTTATATTTAACGCGTCATAACATTAGTTAGTAGTTACTTTTATCTGTGATATACATTGTTTTTGTAATTTTTAATGTTAGTTTGTTTTCATTTCATTATGTTTATCATTATTGTTATGCCGTTAACTTTATATTATTTGTGATGAACTATAATGAAATATAACGAAAGTAAACTAAATAAAATACAAGATGAAATATAACGACAATAGACTAAAATGAACTAATAACAAGTGATTTTATATAAATTTTAAAGTATTGTAGTCCATGCGAAATCAATCTTCATCTAATGGCATGACATCTACGGGTTCTTTTAGTGGATCTTGTCTAACATGTGGCATATGACCTATTAAATACCCTGAATGTTGTAGACGCCATGTATATGCTATTGCCCAAGAAGTTGTCTCATCAGTGCGATATTGCTTCCAACCTGGTGCAATATTTGACATTGGAAATCCATCTTTCATCTTTAACTACAAAATACATTGAAATAATAAATAATTTGATTATTTAAAAAAAAAACATTACTTAAGAAAATAATATAATTTTACCGGAACCCAGTGACTTGCGTTGACAAAACCAATACATATGATATGATCATTTTTTGTCGATCGTGAATGTGAACCCCTCATAAGAAAGAAAGTCACAGAAAATGTCTGATCAAACATGAATGTGAATAATATTATCACGTAACCCATATCAGGTATGGACATCCATTTATCTATGGGTTGAACATATAAGCTTGCTATCTTCAATGAATATTTGATTTCTCTAAATGCGTCCTGGGAATAGTCTATCATATGGACTTATATAAGAAGCAATCTCCTGATCCAAACTATAGCAGACCAAAGACCAAGACTCCTCACCATGTCCAAGCAATGATGCAATAGTGCGATAGCTACAACTTCCATCTGCTATCACATTAAATATGTCATCAATGTATGGTTGAATAACATCAGAAAATTGTCTCAAAAACAAATGTATTGAGGATTGAGATGATTGAGAGGGTTGTTTCTTTAATGAAAGAGAATGTCTCTTATTTGATGATTGAGATGGTTGGGAACCAGGATCTTCACAATATGTTGCATTAACATGCTCAAAGTAAGAAGGGTCTCAATATACATCATATCTATCCGGATTCTTAGACTTACTCTTCTTCACCCGTCATTTGGTTTTAACTTTTTCAGATGGTTGACACATTGAACTTATAGTTGCAAAAGCAAGTTCACGCTTTTTACTCTTCAACAGTATTTTTCCTATAACATCAAGTGATCGAGAGCATTTCCACAAAGCATTAATCTCATTAGACATATCTAACTCTGATCTATGTTCTGTGTCTTGGGTGAGTTCACATTCCATGCTTAATTTCCTCCATTGAATATGCACATAATCTAGAGGAATTGGTTCACCAATCAATTTATATTATGTCAATTCACAAGCACAAGATAACCAATATGTTCTTTTGAGAGAGCACCCACATACAGATTTGTCGGTACTCACCCACTCAACTTTCTCGTATTCTTTAGCAATACGTCTTTGAGTTTCTCTTGATACAAATGTATTCAATCTTTGATAAAATGGGTTGTTGTGTTCATGTTCTTTATCGTAGAAACTTTTCTGAAATAAGACCCTGATTCTTTTATGTTGCAAATTTATCATGTTGTTCATAGTCTCCCTACGTTTACACATGTCACCCGGGTTGTGTTCCAACATTAACTTCAGTTTCTAATGAGCTAACTCAAACCTATCACAAGTTCAGTTTCCAACATTAACTTCAGTTTCCATTGAGTTTAAAAAATCGAAGTTTTATAGTGAGATGTCATACTTGTTAGTCGTTGTGTTCCCTAAATGCATAACTCGATTTGTCCATGCTTCAACAAACATTTGCTTATGAGGAGTCAACCAAGTTTCTTTCACGTATTCAACAAACAATTTGTTATCGACACATGATTGCTCAAACATGTGCAAGCGCATGATATACTCTTTTTCATCACTGCAATACATAATGTATTTCCACATATTCAATATTAACTCTTGTCTATCCATTAAGATATATTGCATGCATTTTGCTCCAACATTTTTGTCGATATGAAATCGACAAAGCAAATTAACAGAATGATATATTGCTTGCATTTTGCTCCAACATTCTGTATTTATTGATTTTGTAGGTGATGTCCATAATCAACACAATAGGAAATAAATTCAACAACTTCACTGAATCTGGTAGGCCCAAAAAATATTTCTCATAACATCTGAGTCTTCCTGTTTTCTATTCCAACACACATATTTTGTATCTTCAATTAACTTGAATAAATGTTGCATCTCTGTCTTATGACCTCTCACATGCAATCGAATCATACTCTTCTGTTCATATATTTGTGAGATCTGAGTAACATTGTTCTTATCTCGATCTTGCAATGAGCGTAATATGTGCATCAGTGCAATATTATATTTTGTTAAATCATGAACATGTTTTTTCTCTTCTTCATCTAAACGTCCAACAAATGCATGTTCATCCAAAGTATCAAGTAATTAATGGTTGTGGACTCCACAAATTACTTTTATTGTCCATCATGAACTATCTTTTAATGGTTTTGATCTAAACTTGAAAAGACAACTACATTTTTTTGTTGAACTTCGAGTTAAACTATCAATACACTTGTATTTTCCTCCTTTGTCACAACCTAATGTTAATTTATTTTTCATCTCTCTCTCCTATCTCTTTATCTGATCTTATGATGATAAGGTCACTTTGTTTTTCATACCGACTTCTCTAGCCCAATTCACAACAGTTTCTCGTGTATCAAATATCTGAAATAAAATATAAAGTAAATTATAATAATTAATCACAATAATATATTTTTACAATATTAATATTAATTATAATTATTCATACCTGATTTGTGTCAAAAACGTTGGTAGTATCAACACATGTTTTATCACATAATAGTAACGGTTTATCCATATCTGTTAAAATTTATAAAAATAAATAAATTTATCAAGTTTTCCAGTAGTATAAATTTAAAGGTTTTCGGTACACATCTTTTTACTCCTTTGTGCCGAAATTTTTTTTAAAAGTTTTCCGATAGAAACCTTCTGTATCGGAAAAGTTTGAAAAAGTTATTTTTCGGTAAACCTTTCTAGACTAGAAATCTTTTTAAAATGTTTTCTCGTAACTTCCAGAAAACTTTTACTTACCGGAAAACTTTTTTTGTTTGGTACAGAAATATTGGAATGGTAAAAAAAAATGAATTTGGGTTGGTAAAATAGTAAAAAAAAAAATTAAAGGTATATTTGGCATTTTTAAAAATTTATAGAGGTATTGGGTAAATTTTTCAAAAAATTGACCTATGCGTACAAAAATCCATTTTACAAAACTCTAAGAATTAATCACCTTCTCATCTTTAATTCCTTGTACAAATCGTTTTCATCACCGTCTTTATCACGTTCCATCACCGTCATTATCACGTTTCATCACTACTTCACAACCATTTGTCGTAGAACCCAAGTCCAAGTCCAAGTCCAAGTCCAGCCCCAACTTGTTCTAATTGATTCTACAACCGCGACGCCATTGTGTTCTCTTTAACCCTCAAATTGCAACTACGACGTGAAACACTCAATCTTTGTCGTCTCGTCGACTATCGTAAACCAAGAGGTAATGAACTTGTTTTATAATTCTTTTGAAAGTTCTTTGACGTGGAGCCTTGAAAAATCACACTCATCTCATTTCATCAGTTTTTGCATGTTCATGAATCACTAAATTTCTCTGTTTTTTTGTTTGTTTATTTTTGTGCAGGAACCAATATTTTAGAAAAATGAAGAGGTTAGGATTAAGCTTGTGAGTATTCTGATTTTGACCAATTACCTACCCTAATTTGGAGAGAAAAAAAGGAAAAAGAAAGTTAGCTTTTTAATTTTTGGTGATTGCAAAATTCAAATAGTTTTTACTCAAATTTGTTGAGAAATTCAAGGAGTTACATAAATTAGGAGAGTTGGAATGTTTTTAGTGATATATTGAAATGAAACAATGGATTCCAAACAAAGAGTTGTTGAGACAATATTTTCGTAATCATGTATGATGTTATTAGAGTCACTTGGATATTTTCTTATGATTTTGACTTTTTACGTATTCTTGAAATTTATCTACATCACGTAACTTCTAGCAACAAACTTTGTCTGTCATTAAAAGTTAATTTTCATGTAGTGTTTACACGCAAACATGGCAAAGATAGAACTTGGGTTGATAGAAAATTTATTATTATTATTATTATTGTTATTATTATTATTATTTATGTTGGTTTCATTCTATTTTAATGTGTTTTAAAATATTAATTAGCCTTATATTTATGTTGACAAGCAAAATTTAGACGTAGGTCGGAAGAATTGACCCAAGAAGCATCTTTAGATGAAAAAGATCAACTTTGAGTGAAATTGGCTAATACAAATAGAATAGTTGAGCACAACCACTTGATAAAACAATTGATGGATAAATTGAACTTTCAGCCAACGCCATATACTAGAGACCAAATCCATGATGATGAGATTGGTGATAAAGAAGTCAGTGATCATGATAATTAAGAGTTATATGGATAATGACAAATTATTCTGAAAAATTAAATGTGTTGCATTTTGTTAGGACTAAAATATATTATGTTTAGATTAAAATTTTATATGTATTTTTTCTAGTACTTAAATATACTATGTACATTGATACGTTTAATACATTTAAATATTTATTTTTGTCATGTAAAAAAAAGGTTTTTGTGTATCATCTGATTTAAATATTGATATCCGATTTAAAAAAATATTTTTATTGTATTTTTAGACCATTAATACAATAGATACAAAAAAAATTGCAAAATTTAGAGTCAAAATTAGTGACCGAATATTTTGTAAAAATAATAGATTCAATTACAAAATGTGTCTCTAAATCAGTCGCTAATGGCATAGAAAATCAATTCAAAATGGTTTCTAATTCGGCCTAAAATTTTAGTCTCTAAATTAGTCTCTAAAGTTGGTCATAAAATTGGTCGCTAAATTTTAGTCGATGATTAAGTCACCAACAACTAGCAACTAAAAATTTATCAACTGAATTTAAACGGTTTCTGATTCAGTCGTTAAAAGAAACAGCGACCAATTTATAAAAATAGTGACCAAAAAGGAGGTCAATAAAGACGAAATTTCTAGTAGTGCTACTAATTTGTTTTAGAATATGAAAATTCGTTATTGAATATTTTATTTGGTCGCTATTATAAATAAAAATAATAATTTAAATCTTAGTCACTATTATAAACAAAAGACAACTACTTTTAAATTATTTAATACTACTGTTACTAATACACTCTTCATTTATTTCAAAACATTTGATGTTGATAAGTTAGTGTTTAACGTTAAAAAATAACAATTTAGTAAATTTAACTTGTCTTTAAGATGAAATCTAAATTTTTTTTTCTTATCAACACACAAAGAACTTTTGAATTATTTTTGTATAGAAAAATATATTAATTACACTAATAACTTTTTTTAATAAGAGTAAAATTTACGAAAGGAATATATATTTACAATAAGAAAAGTATAATTAAGATTTAATTCTTGAATGTATTGTTCATAACTCCCAATAACTCTCCACTGATTGGTTGACCATTTCATTTTAGGCCTTCTTAAACTCCTACAATTTAAAATAAAAATCTAGCAAGGCCTTTTACCTTGTAATAAAACTTTATGCAACACTAGAGTATGGTCAAGAATTGGTTGTTAACTCCAACTATACATCGTGTAAAATTGTATATTGAGAAATTTCAGCTTAGAATAAAGTGTATGACCCCATTAAACTTTTTAAGTTTTTGGGATGGAACAAAAACGTAAAGCAACTACTTAAAAATTTGTATATTTAGTAAAATTGATTGTTAACTTCATCTATGTATCTTGAATAAAATTGTATATTAAAAGATTTCAACTTAGAAAAAATATGTATGACCATTAAATTCTTTAAGTTTTTGGTTGGAACAAAAAGGCAAACCAACAACTCTGTAAGGCTTGTTTAATTTATAGAGCATTTTTAAAATGGCGACTTTAATATTTTTTTTAAATATTACTTCCAACTGCTCAAATTGTATCTCTTATCCCACATATTATATGAATTACCTAAATTATCAATAAAAAATAATTTTAATTACTTCCGAAAATTTTCAAAATTTGACTTTCAACTTTTTGAAATAAACAGATTGCATTTAATTTAAACAATCAATTTGATTGAATACATATTTGTTAAAGTCAAATATTGAATGTGTTGGAATAAAAATAAATTTCAATAAACTTAAACTTAAAATTTACGGAAAATATAATTGTTTTTTTTGTTGACAAAAACAATTTTTAAATTTGTCGGAATATTGCGAGAGTTTTTTAAAAGTATTATATTTAAAATATTATGGTCAAATTAGTGCTACATCCGTCTTTAATAAGATTGGTTTGAGATTTTTTTTTTCCTATTTTATAAAACTCTTTTCATTTTTTAAGTGCATTAATTATTTTTTATTTTTTTACCTCTAATTATATTACATCTTTTTCCTGAAATTTGTAACGAATGTTACAATAAAAACATAAATCAATTATCTCTCTTCAAATGCAAACTAATAAAACAATTCAAATTACCAACAAATTTAATACTATATCTCACTTTTTTAATTATAGTGTTTATGTTAATTGAGAGGCAGAGGTAGTATTTAAAAGGTGCAGGGGGTATGAGTTACTCCATCCGAAATAAAATATAAGTATAAAATGCAATTAAAAATTTTATATATTTGTACTAAATTTTTAATCAAATACGTCAATTTTTCAACTATCAATTTTATTTATATTTCATTCTAGATGGAGTACACGTTGGGATTAAAAGGTAAAATTTTCTCTTTTTTGTTACTGTTATTCACGATCTTAAAGTATTATCGTTCATTCATTCTCACTACCAATTGAATTCAACTCAATAGTTCAATTGGTAATGAGAATGAACGACAACGAGGGGTGAGTTTCAAAATCACGTAATAGTATAAATTAAGTGAGAAGAACACACACGTAATTAAATTGTCACAGTATCACATAATAAAATAACATTATAAACCTTCAAGAAGACAATCTCAAAGGTTAATCCAAGTCAATTACAATAAGAAAATCACAAAGATGCAATGTTGACATAATTTGAGACACATATATGCGACTGTTGCAGTACTCTTGTGTTGCACGGTAGTTTTCGACCTTAGAGAATAACTCACTATATCAGGCTCATTCAGTTGTGCTTCCTCGAAATCACTGGATTTCTCAGACCATTCCTATACGATAAAAAAATAATCTTCACTTCAAACAAAATTCTATATATATATATATATATATATATATATATATATATATATATATATATATATATATATATATATGTCCATTTTTGGCATTCAAGTTCACATAATCATAATGAACAATTAAGTTGGGCATCTATACATTTAAATACACACCATCTATACAATAGCAATTAGCACACGATTTCACAAAAATTAAATATCATGCAATATTGACATAATTTAATTCACTGCAATTCTATAGGTTTCTAACTCATATTTTAGGTTTCACTGTTATCATTTATATATTATAAATGAATTATTACTCAATAGAGTACGACCATACAAAGTAAGTCTCAAATAAATCTATGGGAATTACGGCATTTTCATTTATCCTGCATTATATTATACTCATAAAATCAAATATTCTCTCACTTCTTACCTTATTTGAAGATTTTGTCCAAAAGAATTTGATCCGCTTATTTTATGCATTTGATATTCGTTAACCATTGCCTTTAATAATCCGTGAAGGCAACACAACAATCAAATACAAGTAAATTATTTACTAAAAATAAACAAACAAACAAATAAGTAAATAAATTATTTACTATTTATAATATAACCCAAAAATATATTTACTAAACATTTTCTGAAAGACAATATAATTTATAAAATAACTCTATTTTAATATTAACTTGTACTATTAGAGCATAGAGTGAACTAAATATTAGTGTCACGCCTTGCTTTTCATCCACAATACGGATGATAATTAGATTCAAATTTAGTAGGCACCCGCAAAAAAAATTCACAATGAATAGGGTAAAAATGTGCATAATGGGTATGAATATAGGGATGGATAATTACCTGCAAAATTGAACGGGTATGAGTGCGGGTACGGGTACTGTAATACTCACCCCGTCTCGCACCCACACTTATATATTATTATTATAATTATTATTATTATTGGATGCGTTTGTTTGAGATTAAATAAAAATGATTTTGTTTTAAATAATTTAGAGATTATTTTTTAGAGATTTTTAAAAAATGATTTTTTTGCAAAATGATTTTAACCTCTTTGTATACAATTTTATAAAAATAATTTTTTTTAAAACTACAAAATTATCATAAAGGATATAAAAATGATTTTCAAGAAAACATGTTTGTTTGAAAAAAAATATTTTTTAAATACATAATTTTTCTAAATACACATATGTCTCTCTACTCTCTTATGGATCCCTATCTCCCCTTCTAATCTCTATCTACTATCTCTCTCACTTTCTACTATCTCATGTCTCGCTACCTCTCCTTTTTATTCCAAGCAAATCAATGAATTTAGGTCCTCCATTTCATAATTTTCGGATCCTCTTAAAAAATAAACATATAAATGAGTCATCACGAAAATATGCTAGTAATAGATTTTGGAGGTCCTGTTCTAATCTTAAAAATTGGGTCCTTAATAAAAAAAGTGCAATTTTAAAAATTAAAAATATTAGAAAAATAAATTTTTGTCCCTATACACATATCAAATTACATGATGATCTATCCATATCAATTTTTTAAATTTAATCACATCAAAAGCGATTATTTCTTGATATATTTTGGTTAGAATGCAAATAATGAGTATGAGTACCCATGAGCATACGGGCGTATATATACAAGTATTTTTTAAACTGCGGGTACGAGGACGGGTACTATATTACCTTATGCAAATCCTACCCATTGTCATTCCTACTCCACAATTTCTAGATGGTACATAGCTACTATGGAAGGATTTGATAGTACTAGCATGACAACTTATGTAATTTCATGAAATAAATGTATCGTTTTCCTCTAATGATATCTCTAATAAGTTATTATATAACTATAACAAAATTTTGTTCTATACACAATTATTATTTAAACAATCTAGTATTTTATTTTAACCATAGATTATGAATAATCAAATGAAACACTAAAAGGACTATAAAGATACTAATGGAAAAACGCATATAATAGCGATATAGTGGTAAATGTTTGACAACAATTTAGGGATAATGAAAAACTAACCGTAGAAAAATAAAGGTCATGTAAAGAAGGTAAAAATATATAATGGATTCTTTCATAGTATAACAATAGTCGATAAAATCACAAACTAGAGACAACGATAATAGTAATAAAACAGATAATGCAGGACTATTTTTATATAATTGGGCGTAAAAAGATAAAAAGAAGAGGAGTTGTGTAATTTGTTGCGAAATTGTAAATAAGCCATATACTTAATCATATGTACACATATATTAGGTTACCTAGTAAATCAATTTGTTGCTAATAGGTTTGAATAAAAAAATGGGCTAGCACATAGCAATACCTTTGCGTCAGATTTATTTATTTTAAAAGAAAAAACAAACAAAATATTTTTAATATTAATAATTTAAATAAATTACTAAAGTAAACACACACAAGGAAAATATATAGAAAATTATCCATGACAAACACATACAGTATAATTTATCATATTATTATTAAAATATGAAATAAAAAATGTGGAAGTGTTACAATGATCATATGATGAGTGTTTATAGATAGAGATGAAGTGAGTATGTATGAAAGTGACAATTTGAAGCTGACCTAAAGAAAACCTAGGGGATTAAATGATCAGAAGTATAAGGTGAATACTTATATGTCTCTTATTTTACTTTATATTTTACATTATTAAAAATTGAAATTCGATAAAAAAAAAAACTGAAAAGTTGAATAAATATTTTAGTAGAATATAGAGGGTAGGGGAGCCCAAATAAGTAGTCCACAGAAGGCCCATATTGAGAAACCGACATCCAGTGTATAGTTAATTAATTGGACCTTTTTAAGACGAAGAATTAATCGCGCATATTTGGTTTGTGTGCATTGACAGAGAAATTTGGGGCTCAAGAACCCAAAAAATGCGATCATTAATGAGAGTGAGAAGTGAACCAAAGCAAGGCATAACGGATTCACCATACAAAACATTCTTTAATCCGCATTCCTTTTCAAGTAAACTGCCACTCAATTAATAATACATTTACTACTCTTTAATCTGTCACCAAAATCAATGTGACGTCCTAGATTGCCGCACAATACTTTTTTTTTTTTTAAATAGATTTTGAGACACAAAAAAGTGTTTGAATCTCTTTCTCTCTTTAATATAAGAAAAAAAAAAGTAAAATGAGATAATTCAAATTGTTTTTTAAGTTAATACTTATTACTTTAAGTGAATTTAGAATATTTGTTAAAAATTTTTTTTTTTAAATTATTCTTTCCGTCTAAAAATAATTGAGCTGTTAGTATAGAAATTTGTACTAGAATAATTGATTTTTATATTTTTTAATTAATGTTATTTATATTATTTTTAATATAATTTTTTACTATACATTTATGATATTGATAATACATTAATACTTAAAAATAATAATTTAATAAAAACGGTATTTTTGTTTATATAACTTTTTAATATATGTAAAATAATAAAATAATTCAATTATTTTAAAACAGAATTTTTTAAAATTCAAAACATTTAATACATATGCTCCAACATTTTATTTCCTTTTATTTATTTATTTATTGTTTAACGAGTATTTTAGGAACACTTATTACATTTCTCATTTGACATATAAATGTATCGAGTATATATTTATCTTCACATTCATCAATATTATCAATTTAATATTGTAGTATTTTTTTTAGGATGGTTCTAGTTTTATAAATATCAATATATAAATAAATTTGATTAAAATTTTATAATTTTAAGAAATATTTCTGAATATCGATAATGAGATACTATATTAATTAAATATTACACTTTGAGTATTTTCTTAAAAGTTGTACCATGAAACTCTACTCCACATGTGGAGATAAATTGTAATTATTATTTATTTCGTTTCATAATAAATGTCATGATAAAAAAAAATTAAAATTAAAGTTATTCACAATTTTTAATATAAGTTTAATTATTTTTTTCATATACTATTCTCTAATGATTATTATATACACAATTTTTAAAATATTATCATACGTTATATTGATAATGACAAAAAATCTATTAATAATTAAAATGCTTAATTTGACAAAATGATATATATTTTTTTTAATTGTTTCATTTTTTAATACGTAAGAAAAATTTTAAACAACATGTGAGACATATAAAGTAGTTAATTAGAATTACAAATAGTAACAAACCCCTGCCAGTGTTTGATAACGTTACATAGCTATGATAGGTGAGATGATATATAATAGTAAGTATTGAGTAAAATAGGGTAAGGGTATGCAGTCCCCACAATTTGGAAAGATAGAAACGCGCGTTTTGGTTTTATATTCTTTCTGCAAACTTTTTCATTCCGCTGTGTCTTCTCTTTCATTTCAGTTTTTATCTTTAAGCCGCACCCATTCCTTTGACACCGACGTTACATTACTCACCCAAATTGATGTTTCATCTTTGATTATTTGTATTACAGTATCTATAATCCATTGAGAATAGGAATTCTACGTCTCCATCTTCTGACACACACACATGACCAAAATCTTTTCCCTTCACTTTTTTATTTTAAATAAAAGGGATTTGGCCAATCACATTGATTAATTTAGTCGAGTATATTGAGATTGTTTTTCATAAGATTTAAAAATATCCCTAAAATAAATTAACTCATAAAATTATAGTTCAAGCCCACAAGAGAAACAAATCACTTCAGTTGATTTGATTTGATTTGATCAATAATTGTATATAAGCTTTTCGAATTTAGGACATACGACTTTCTATGAAGGGATATGAAGTCGTCATCATAGGAAATCACAAAGACTTTCAATCATAACCGTGAAATGGTTTAGAAGGAAATTCGATGATGATCATCCATGATAGTTCGCCTATATTCGCTTCATGAGCTACTTGATGACAATTCAACTATGATTACAATTACCAGATGACAATTACCATTTCGTGGTAAGAAGGACACACATCTCACGTCAAATGGTGATTCGAGAATCATGAATCTTTTATCTGCATTCTAGAAATCTTAGAAGAATCCATTATATAACAAAGACACCTAATATCATAATGGTACACTGAAATTTTAACTCTAAAAAACCTCTCACCCTCTGACAAAAATTTACTTGATTGTTGGAGTGAATATAAGTACAATCATGTCTTCCTCAACCGTCGCATCACATTGTATTCCAAAACCAGAAACACTATATTGATACAAAATAGCAACAAAAAATCACCGAACTTTCTATCTTCTTCGTCTATCTCACATGGTGGTTTAGTGTGTTTGTTTTTTTATTTTATTTTTAACTTAGAATAAGGTATTAAAATTGTTTTTATCTCTTATTTTATTAGAAATCTGGATTAAAAAAATAAAGAAAAGAGATAATATTAAAATGAAGATAAATTTTATATTGATAGAATGAGAAAAATATACAAAATGAATAAATGATATGCTCTATATATAGAGCCAGTAGAAAGTTAACAAACTAACTACTTAGAAACTAACTTTAACTAAGTTTTACATTTAACTGATCTAACCAACATTTATATAATATTTAATACATTTTATCTAACTAAGTAGTTTTTACATAATAAATTTAATTTTTTTGATTGTTGTTTTATTTATCATTTTTATACGACGTTATTTGCGTTTTATGCCATATTGCGGTGATCATATTATTCAAATTAATTGATCGATTAATAACAATTCTTACTCCTTTGTCTCAATTATAAACAAAACTATAAATTAGATAAAGAAAATATGTGAAAAATTAAATGAGTCAATAACTTTTTTTAAAGAGTAGAAAAATTATATTGGTGCTTTTTTTACGTTAATCTACTTTAATTAGTTTTTTCATTGATTCAACTTTTAATTGTTTGCTGATTATATAAATTGTCGCTATAATTATTTTAATCTATAAAGTCATTTTAAATCTAATAATTTTTTTATATGAATTTATTAAAATCCAAACTCGAAAATGTTGATTATAAAAATATTTTGATTCAATAAATATGGTACATTACATTTTTATACAGTCTTGTCTTTTAAAATCCACATTTTATTTTAAAATAAATCTTTTAAAATCTCACTCTAGTACACCCACTAATTATATATTGCATTCTTCTTGAATCCAAAACATTCTTCTTTCTTTTTTTGGTACAATTATTTTCCAACACTCGTTTGTTTGTTGAAGATGCCGTCTATAGTCCCATCAGAATCCAACCCATGTATGCATATATTTGCTTGTAATTGATATATGTACATGACCAGTATATAATTGTTCCTTATATATATCATTTTAAAATCTATCAATTTTTATTTTATAAATGAAATCTCTCAATTATGGAGGAGTACTATACATAGCTAAGACAAACATGATCTGATCTTCCATCACCCCGACAGTGTTTGATTTGGGGCATGTCTTTGTTCTGTCCTTTATTGACACTGGCTACTGCATAGACTATGAAAATACATTGATTGATAGTCATATTATGAATTTGGTTAACAAAACAATCTAAACGATTTTTTTACCAAACAATGGTATATTTCGTCTCATGCTGTGTTTGCCAACATCACACTAAACCAATAATAACAAACTTATTGTTTCACCTTCTTTTTTTATGTGTATTTTAAATAATTGTCCACGCACATGGTGACAATCTTATTTCAAAAATATTGAACAACTTTTTTTTCTTTGACCCAAGGTTTGAATTTTTTTTACAAATATGCTTTTCGCGGCTATTGGCAAATAATTGTTCATATTAGCTTGAATAAGATGATACAAAAGACAAATAAAATTGGTGTTCGATCATATTCAGCGTCTTGTATCATTATTTGGTCCAAATAAGAAATGTGGACATATACAGAAATATTCGTATCATGCAAACCTCGTTCTGTTTAAAAATAAATGTCACTTATACATAAAAATTAATTTAGATATATATAATTATTAATTTTGAAATTATTTTTAATTGTGCTTTTTATTTATTACTATGAATAATATTTTCAAAACATTAATAAGAAATGCTAAAAGTGTTCTTGGGAACACTTGGCACTTGTTAATGAATTTAAAATAGTATTTTATATTCAAAATGTATTAGAAGTTTTTAAATTTTTGAAATTTTAAAATTATTTTTTCTATGCAAGATCTCTGTTTGAATTCTTCAATAAGTGCTATTAAAGCATTTATTTTAACAAGATCAACATTAATTGCACTTTATTTGTGGAAGTGAAAACTCCTCCAATAATTTATAAGAATAATTTAATAATTTTTTTTATATTTGTTATAATTTTTAATGTGCCTAAAAATTTTAAACGACACTCATTTTAAACGAAATAATAATTGAATTAGTTTCATACAAATAATAACAAAATATACATTTATTTACTCCAATCAAATTATTTTTTTTTTAGAGATTTGAAAAATAGGAGTTGTTCCACAAAAAAATATATTGATAATTTAAAAAGATACACATTTTAAATATTTCTTTATATTTTAAAATTATTATTTACTTGGTGTATTAACATTGCACATTCATAAAAAAAAAATATCAATATTATATCCACCGACTTTATGTTACTTAAAAAATTACTAGAAGAGAAAGGCCAAAACCATTATGAACAAAAATTCCAAAATACTTAATTCCCAACAGATTATGGACTGCTCCTACTCCTAGTCCCAGTCACTTTACTTTCGATAACTCTTTGTATTTGCTCTCATTCATGCTGGAATTTAATTTGACCAATCAGCAGGGCGTGATTATTTGTCATATAATTATCTAATGATACTCTTACTTTTAAAATAAGGTCTTGCTAATAATAAGTGCTTTAAGGCACGTGTTAATGAACTAAAAACAGAATTAAACATATCACTTTAAGATAAACTTAATAATAATACCTTTTTAAAGAAAAATTCACTCTTTCATCCCCATATATTAATTAATAAAATTGTATAAATAAAAAAGAGATTAATACATTTACAAAATTACTCTTATCGATAATTGTTATATTCACTGTTAACATTATTATAAAGGGAAAGATAATGAATTGAGTGTGACACATTTACAATAAATTAAAAGAATCGTTTATTTTAGAGTTTTTTTATTTTTTTTTGCAAATGAGTCACTTATTGTGATAATAGAGAAAGTAATAACTAATTAATATTCATCGAGGAAATCACCAATTTGCTTAATGAAATTATAGAGGTCGAACATTTTCTCTTTAAAATATAAAAATAGGCAAACAACACCATTAAATTGAAAGACAAATTAGTTCATCTATTAGTTTCCTATGTTACCGAGGTTGATGTGAATGTTAATTTCTTATGTGGCAAGATCAACTTTTAGCCAACTCATAATCATGTCAGACATATGTTAAATTGCACGATTTGGTAAACACGTCAAACAATGACTAAATTGTCCGATTTGTAAACCAATTGGAAGCTCAATTTTTTTTAAGACTCAAGCTTGCCATCAAATATGTCCTCTTAATCACAAATAACATACAAACATAGACAGTTAATATTGAAATTCAACGAAGAAAAATAAACAACTACGTTGAAAATGAAATCCCTAAATTGATGAATCTTAAAATGCATGCAAGACAATGTACAAGAGACTTTTATGCAAAATCATTAATCAAAAGGTCAAAATTACATTAGCCCTGAAAACAAGGGATTATCCATTTGAATACACAATAAATGAGAAAAAGACACAAACCTCTGAATGGATGGCAGTGACATTAATGAGCAAATGATGGGGATGACAAAGAAGAAGAAGATGAACAAGTGAGGTGCAAAATGAAAGAAAAATTAGAGTAAATGGAGGGAATTGGACATTTTATAATAAACTACTCATTTTTAAATTCGGACAAATTACCCCTATCTCATCCGGACTGCCACATTAGAAAGTTTCATCGATGTCACATTCATTAACAGAAAAAACTAATATAAGGATCAAAGTGATCGGTGTCATTCAATTTAAACATGTTATTTTCCTATTTTTAAATTTTAAGGGGAAAAAGGTCTAACCCCTATAATTTCGAGGGACAAATTGGCTATTCACTCAATATTCATCTCTTTCACAGTGAATGACAATTTTTATTTTATGTAATAGTGCTATTTATTTTTATTTTTTTGTCAATTATACTCATCAATTAATACTAAATGAATCGTTCTCAAGTCTCAATTCAACATCTTCTATTTTACATTAATGGTAATGATAAAATATATTACAAAAATAATTTGATAAAAATACTATTGTTCTTTCTTTTATAATTTTTTTATATGTGAAAACATTATACGAGTATTTCGTTGTTATAAGACGGAGTGACTACTACACGTGTAATTAATAATGGGCACGTTAGAATTCTCTTTGTGATCAAGACCACAAAAATAAAAGGATTCTCTTTGTGATCATAAGCTCAAGGTTCATTCGACGTGGTTGTGACGTGGTTGTGAGTTTTTGGTTTTAAAAGTCAATTTCAAAATTAAAATAGTTTGTGATTTTGACTTAATTTCAAAACATTTTTTCCTTTAAACTCAAAACAAACAAAAATAGTTTTTATAATTCTTGCTTTTGTTTTAAAATTAACATATCGCCATTAATAGACATAAGCACTACTCTAACAATCATCGACCACCACCACCACTGACCACCCACCTCCAACCACCATCTTCAACTATTTACCTACACAATTCTAACCACCTCCATCATCATCAGCCACCTCCGACCACCATCTCCGACCATCCCAACACCACAACCAACCACCTTTGACAACCGCCACCTCCAACATTGACCCCTCACCTATAACCACCATCTCCCACCATTGTCCACCATTAGTCACATTCGAGCACCACATCCAACTATCAAACTATCTCTTTTGATTGTTGTATCCGCTTTTGACGATCGATTACTACTAAGATAGTCATCTCCCACAACTACCATTTTCAACTACTATAACTGAAATTATTATAAATGAATGAATTATAATTTTACAATACTACCTATGTCCCTATTAAAAATTTCATTCTTATTAAGAAAAGTTGGTAGTGTAATTAATGTGTTCATTTTGTATAGAAAAATGACTAAAATGTCATTTGTGTATTGATATGTATTTAATAATGATTTTTTATACTCCAAAACAAATTAGTTGTATTAATTAGGGTTATATTTGGAAAAAATAATAAATGCATCTAATAAATTGAAAATGGACTTATATTAAGGGACACATTTTTTTGAAAATGGGTGTTTATAATCAAATACAGATTTGTCAATATTTGTTTATTAATTTAGTGAATTCATAATGAAACAGGATAAAGAAAGTGATTAAATTTAAGCAAAAGAAAAACTGAAACTCAATTAAGAATTGAATTTGAAAATAAACACTGAAAACAAAAACTCAAAACTGAAATTGAAAACTCAAAATTGGTTTTAGTTTTAAAACATTTCAAAACAGAAAATAAAAAACCAACCCGAACGGGGGCTTATAAAAATTATGTTTAAATATGTCTTTAGTCTCTGCAAATATATCACTTTTTTATTTTAGTCTCTGTAAGTTTTTTTATTTGAATTTAGTCCCTGTAAAATTAGAGACGATCGACTTTGGTCCCTAGCGTCAAATCAACATTACAAAAAAAGAGTGCCGAGACATGTGATCCTATAAATGCACACTTTATGATATATTAAAAATTAAAATATTTTATATTATTAATTAATAAATTTATTAATTATTATTTAATAACTAGTTTTATTTAATAAGAAAAATATGAATAGAAATTAAAAGTGATGTTTAGGAGTTTTTGGAAAACTCATCTTCTTCCGTGTCACGACAGTTTATTAGTTTTTTTTTTTTTATAACTTTTGATTTGATGTTAGAGATCAAAATCAATCGTCTCTGATTTTACAGGGACTAAGTCCAAACAAAAAAATTACGAGAACCAAAATCAAAAAATGATATATTTGCAAGGACCAAAAATATATTTAAAACTAAAAATTATTTATCCATATATTGCGATCATAATCAGAAATATATGAGATAAAATCAACTCAATTTCTTTTCTCTTCATCTATAGTCCATTTAGAGAGAGATTCTAACTCAAAATATAAAATAATTTAAACATCCTAAACCTAATTCTAGTATTTTGTTACATTAAAAGAAGTGATTATTAATCACAAGCATATCTACCCATAAACTCAAGAGTATTTTTAAATTTTTTAAAAAGCTAACGTTACTAATTAATTGTTAATTTTTATAGGAGAGAATATTTGAACTGGTGACTTATTTGTTATTTTAATTTCCGTAAACTACCTTATAACTCTCTAATTATTTGAACACATCATTTAAACATACACACAAAAATAAATAATTATTTAATTATTCAAAATTAAACATTTTTTAACTTTTTTTCTTTCTATTTTTTCTTCTAAATTATTTCTATCCTTTTATAAATATACGTACGTTTGTTTTAATAAAATATCCAAATAGTTGTGAGCATGAAAAACTTCCTCTTAAATACCTTTCAAAAAGCAAATTTTTATATAAGCACATTTCATAAAACAATTTAAAGTAAGAAGTGGATTTGCCTCACTCGGTGTCCTCATGTCATATCCCAAGAGAAGTTTTCTAATGATGACAACCTCCTAAGTTCAATGGAAAAATGCAGTAAACAAATCGTACTTCCATATACTTTTCCCTTTATTTTGTTGAGGACCTTAGAAAACGAGCTAAATCTTTTTGTATTCTTTTGGCGCATCCGAATGAAAGGAATTTCAAAAACAGACCAAGACAGCTTTTGCATTTTCAAACACTTTTCCCTCATTCAAATCAAAATAATCCCATTCCAATCCTTTTCAAGCTTATAGCTCAAAAGTTCAACTTTTAGAACACATAAACAAAATTTAAAAGCCCCTTTGTATTTTCCAAAACGTTTTTCTTTTCTTGAAAAAAAAAAAAAAGCTGGCACTTCCATAAACAAGACAAGTCCCCTTTTTATAGGTCTTTTCACAATTTTATCACTCCCTTTGATAATACAGTTGTTTGTCAGCATATCCATTCTTGAACATAATAACAAAACAAAATAAACATAAAATTGAAAAACAAACAAACACCACATGTGAAGAAGAACTAAAACTGATTACACTAATTTGATGAGTAGTAGCAAATGGAATATCATACATTCGTTCTGAGTTAGGAAGAAAAAAAAAACTAATTAAATTAATTACCTAATGACAAAACACAAATTAATAAAAGAGAGAGAGAGAAAAAATAGTAACATAATTATTTTCTTTCTCTCATTTTTTTTGTTTAATATCAAAGCCAGTCAGAAAAAAGTGCTTCCCAAATCTCTGTGAAAACTTCAACAATGATCTTGTGATGATGAAACGAATTAAGTGACAGAAAACACTGTAAAAGATTCTCCAAATCGGTTGGCGAAAAAATCTGTTTCTCAACGATCATCTCCACCATTGAAGTTCTAAAATCATTGTACGGATCACTAGAGCGTTTCACCACTGCAAAAGTGTCCTTCACTTTACCGTTCAACGGAAGAACACCCATGTCGGAACTCCGGTCAGTTTTCCGGCGAGATGATTTCCGGCGACGAGACTTGGAGGAATCGGAAGATAGACTCTTTGAAGAGAAAAGGGTGTCTGTTTCGTCGTCATCGTCGTCGCTGCTATATAACCAATAATAGCTATCAAAGTTTGTGTCTTTAGCACATGAATTAAAAGGAAAAGCTCTGTTTTTCTTGTGGGTGTGACTCTTGTTCTTCTTGTTCTTCTTATTCTTAATCTTCTTGTTTTTCTTGTTTTTGATAATAACGTTATTATTGGTTGAATCATTTGAGTTTTGGTAGAAAGGGAGGTTGGTTTGTTTGAGAAGGGGTTTGGGTGAAAGAGAGTGAAATGATTTGATAGTATTGTTGTTGTTGTTGTTTGCAGCGCAGAGAAAGGGTGGTGATGAAGAAGAGATTTTAGGTGTGGGAAGGTTTAAAGAGGATTTGGAGGGTGCAAAGAGTGGTTTTTCCATGACATCGGTTAAGTGTCGGGTTTTGCAGGAAGCGAACGATGATCGGAACATGCGAGAGATTCGCATTTTCAGACGGTTTTGGGTTTCCATGACAGTAGACAGTGAGATGAGATGATGTATTATTCAGAGAGAGAGAGAGAGAGAGAGAATGAATAAGTTTGGTTTAAAGGGAAGAAAATGGGGAGGGAGATATAAATGCATCACAAACCCAAACCGGAACTCTTATTAATAATCATTTATTTTCATCTTATTATTTTATGCATATAATTATAGTCAATTTCAATTTTTTATATTCCAATATACATAGCAATATTAATTATGAGTTTATTTGGAAAAAAACTATAAATGTATCTAGTTCAGTTATTTGAAACCAAAACTATATTTAGAGACAAATTTTTTATTAAATAAGTGCCTATATTTTTTAAATATATAGAGTAATTGGATTAAATTAGTTTTTTATGGACTCGTTTGATGTATATGGTATGATATGATATAAAGTTGAATAAAAATATATTAGGATAATGACATATAAATATTGTCGTATCTTATATTTGATACACATGATAACAACAAAATAATAATATTTTATTTTGTCATGTATTTTGTACATATTTCATCATCACATCATATAATATATATTATATTTAAATAACAAAAATAACATTATGAACAATTATATATTAGTTTGTTTAATTAACTTATTATCTTTTTAATATTATAAATTAACAAAAAATACTAAAAAATTAAATAAGTAATGAAATAATTTTTATATTTAAAACTATTCATTGACACTACTAAATAAACAATTTAATTTCTTTTTAAACGTGACCAAATAATTCTATTTTATTTGTTAGAATGTAAATAAATATATGATATATCATATATAAATGGCAAAATACACTTGTAAACAAATTATATTTATTTTAAAATTTCAATTAATCTTCATATTTTTATAATTTATTAAATTATATAAAAGACAAAACTACCCTTGTGATAAAATCATAAACATTTTTTAAATTAATTACTAATACTTCATTTTTAAGTTTAATATAAAATTCTATTAATTATTTTTATATTTATATTTTATAAATTATTTTATATTTATATTTTATTATATTTTAATTTTAAATTATATTTTTAAAGAATAATTGAGTAAGATATTATTCTAATCCATGTTGGTTCATAATCATTTTTTCAATGTATTTTGTTACAAAAATGCACTATATAATTATGACTCTTAAAATTAATAATAAATTTAACTTCAATTGTTTGATCTAATTTCAATTTGTATGCGTTATAAACACCACTTATGCGTGATATGTCTACTACGTGACGTGAGATATCATCAATTTTTTCAATTCTCACTACACCAGTTCTATTATTTCAACATTTATCATTTTACTTTTAACTAATTATACTTTTTATTTTATTTTTAATTTGGAGAAAATGAAGAAGAGGAGAAAGAAAATGCACACCAATGATAAAAGTAATATTTTATAAAGAGTGTTAAGAACTCTCTTTTCAATACTTAATTTCACCATTTTAGTTTCACCATTTCACATAAAACCAATTACTAAAATGTGAAATTCATATTGATTTTACTTAATAAAAAAATAAATATTAAATGAGTTTTTAAAAAAATATCCATAATGTAAATAAAAAACTACAATTAAACAAGTTAAATGAACACAAGATTGTATTTTGCCTAAAATTCAAATAGACTCTGCTCTTATGCAACTTTAAATTTATGTTGTTTTTCTTTTCTACTAGTCCTCTTATTTGTTCTGATTGTGCAGAGTCGATCAATTATACATTTTCGATTTTGTAAACGGTGCTAATTGACCTTCGTCTGCCTTCAAATGTGGGATATTTTAGTACCCTCCTTTTCAAAAAAAAATATATTTTAAAATACAAGTTTATATTAAAATGTCTTGCTTATTTTATTTTTAGGATTTTATCTTTAGAATATAACTATATAAAGTAAAAAAAAAAATCTACATGTATATTTATTTTTTTGATTTTTTATATTAATTGATAAAATAAACAAAAAATAATAAATAATTAAAAATATTAATTAATAGTTATGAATACATTTATTTACATTAGAAATAAAATAGTTATGAATAAAATGCATAACATATATTAATTATACCAGTTACCAAATCATAATTCAAAATATTGTTCAAATGTTTGTGTCCTTTTTTACTAATGTTATATTATTGTTAATTATTATTTTAAATTATTTATTTATTATTATTTTTGTTTAATTTATCAATTAAAAAAAATAAAAAAATATATATATATAGAGAAAATTTAATTCTCATGATAGGACCAACTATTATTATTATTTGTTCACATGATCGCATAAGATGTGATCAAGTAAAAATCTAAAAAATATGACATTTTGATAATTTTTTTAAAAGCGGAGTTTTTGAAATTATTTTTTAAAAAGGGATGTAAAGAAAAAAAATCTTCAAAAGTACGAGTCCACCTGATTTTCTTTTTTTATTTTTAATTTAGCTTACAGAAACGGAGAGGATCTTGTCTCAAAGTATTATAGATTCGATATAAAAAAGAACATATATTACACCTAGTCTATAAAAGAGTTTTGAGATATATGAGAAATTATTTTGTAAAAAAAAATAATGTTTACAAATATTAATTATTAAATTTGAATAGGTTTATCTCCACCTTATATGTTTTTTTGTTTTGTTTTAATCTTTAAGGAATTGAGCTTTAATAATTTTAAGTCCAGGTAAAAGATAAGTAAAGTATAATTAAGGCTAAATAGCATCCATGGTCCCTTAACTTAATTTCAGGTAACGTTTTAGTCCTTTATCTTTTTTTCTTGATTTGGTCATTTATTTTAATTTAAGTGACAATTTAATCATTTATGTCTTAAAATGTTAACAATATTACCCTCTTTTTTTTTACAAAAATTCAAACAATTTATCAAAATTTTCAACCAAAACCCATAAAATTAATTACATTCTTTAATATAATACAAATTTTATCAAATTTGTAACTCAAATATTCAAATAAACTCATATTTTCATTTTTTATTTGATTTTTAAAATTCCATCTAATAAAGAATAAAAATATGAATTTATTTGAATATTTGAGTTACCAATTTGATAAAATTTGTATTATATTAAAGAATATAATTAATTTTATGGGTTTTGGTTGAAAATTTTGATGAATTTTATGAATTTTTGTAAAAAAAAGGATAATATTGTTAACATTTTAAAACATAAATGATTAAATTGTCACTTAAAATTAAAATAAAGGATCAAATCGGGAAAAAAAGAAGATAAAAGACTAAAACGTTACCTGAAATTAAGTTAAGGGACCATGGATGTTATTTAGCCTATAATTAACAATTATTTCTGTTAGAATTTGAATTTAAATTATTTCAATCAATTTATCTTTAATTGAAACAGATTAACCACTTAAATCTAATTATTTAATTAAATGTGTCTGTGTTTATTTTTGGGTAACTATTATAAATATTATATTTGCTAATTAATTTATAACCACTCTTCTTTTAAATTTGTGTAAATTAACAAGTTATAAATACAAATTTATTAAATATATTTTAAAATATAACTTACTAATTTACATCAACAAAAATATCATTGGATGCAAATCAGAAAATTTATATATACACACACTTCCAATCTTCAGTGAAAATTAACTCATTTGAAATGCTACTAAAGTTGAGGTGTATTACTTGGTGGCGTAGAACAGAATTCAAATTTATTGGGAGTAAAATTTACCACTTGTCCTTTTATCTTTTGCTATAGCTTCAGAACTACAAGTACTGGGGTGTGTGTGAGTGAAACTCTGAAAAGTGTAAAACTTCCTGGATAAGTACCAACATAAGGGCATGGGAGAGGCTTACTAGACAACCACAATTCTCACCTCTCCACCGCTACAAACTTTGTCATTTAGCAAGCTTCATTCTATGCTAGTACTCTACTTTTTTTTTTAATGTTATAGAGCTAATTTTAAAAACAAATGTAAGTTACAAATATTAATTTGAAAACATTCAGATTTACAAATTTGATCGATATTTTGGAATAATTTTGGCCTAAGCTTTTAAAATGTCAATAAATATATAATTTTAAGATGTCACAATATTTATGCGAATCATATTTTTTGGATTCTTAATGCATTCTTCAGTCGAAAATTATAAATTAATCATTCGAGTAACAGAGATTCATTTAAGACATTAATAAATGATAACAAATATTTTTTCATACATATTTTTTAAATATCAAATTCATGACTATATATTTAAAGAATATAGTTATCTATCAAGTGCGTAATATAATAATATGTCAGTGATGTTATGTATTATTATTAGAAGAAATTTACTTTACTGTATTTAAAAAGTCAAATTCTAAGGACTAATTAAAAGTTTTGTAAAGCATGCTAAAATCTAACCTTTTATGGTGCATAACGTAGCCATTTTAACTAAACAAGTTTGTATAAAAGTAAGATATTTACCTCTTGTACTTGGCGTCTAAATTATTGAAATCACAAGTAACCTACTAAGTGTACTCATTAGCTAAGTACAAAAAAGACAAATAAAGAATTGCAACGTATATTTGCACTCTAGGACATATATAGTTGTAGGGGACCATAATCAAGGACTAATTGAACTAGTTAAAGGCGCTTAATAATGTTTGAAATTCAAATAAGTAGAAAAAGGGATTGAGCTGGCATCTCCTAGTAACACATTAAGAAAAATAGTAAAATAAAAGTGCTACATTAGCATAGCCTTTTCAACAACAGCTTAAGAATCTTTACGTACCTATAACTTGATTTCTTCTACACATTCTCGTGATAGATTGCTACAATTGGTAATACTACAATAATACAAAATATTTACTTTTAAACAAACCAAGCATTAGAGTTCATTAATTCCTCATCCTTTTCATTTTTAATTCTTGACTTAGGCAAATTAATAGTACATATATCCTTTATTGTAAGCATTATAGGCAGCAATAATGTTACCTTTTTTTCTTTATGATAATCAGTAAGTTCTTTTAAAATATTAATCTATTTGATTTATCTATTAAATTTGTTTTAAAGTTGACCCACAAATTATCGAATTAAAATAAAATTTTATAACAAAAAATTTTGGAGATTTTTTTTTACAATGTATAGAAAAAAGTTACAATTTTTAAAGTTCATTTATTGTTTAAATGATTTTTTTTAATTTTAATTTAATGCTTACCTTTTAAATATTAATTGATATATTTTATGTCTCAAACTTTTTTATGAGAAATATATTTGTAAAAATATTTTTAAAAGTGATAATAATAAATAAGTTCATTGGTATGAATTATTTTCTATTTTTATTCTTATAATTACGATCAAATATCGTATAATTATATTTAATGCATTAAAAATAATAAATTTTGATTGTTTTTCAACTAAAATTTCTCCCTCCCCAAATTAAATAAACACAATATTTATTTTGTTCATAAATAAAATAATGAATATCATTAAAAATTCATATATACAATTGCCAAATTTTAGATACGAACTTAATACATAATATTTAATATAATAATATTTATATTTTGTTAATTGAATTGTGATTTAAATAATAAATAAAAAGTACAATATTAATCATAAGTAGAATCAAACTTTAAACATTTTGAAATTATACCTCTCTCTCTTCTCTAGTCTCTTCTTTCCCTTGAATTAAAATCCTTCTTTCTCTACTATTAGGATGTTTATTTGTTTATTCATTCACTTTTTTACCTCTACCTCAATTAATGCAAACTCAAATAAAATCAGAAAGCTTCGAAAGTTTGTCAACTACTTTTTTCGTTAAATTTCAGTTGGTTGATTATCCTCATCTAGCTAGCTACATTGTGAGTAGTGTAGCAAAATTGCAAGCTACTAATTCCTTAATGGCATGCCGACCTAATGGTTTTAATTATAATACAGTACTAGTATTTGCTTCATTATAAATTTATTAAATTAGTAAACAATTAATTATTTTTATGATATAGTAGTGTACTCTATGACAGAAGTTTAAAATTATCATTGCAAACTCAATACCACGTTCAGAATATGCTTCAGAAATTAGGAACGGTTATTGCTTAGAAAAGGAATGAAAAAATGATCTCACAGAGCATTAATTATATATACTGCTCCCACATAGTACTTATATTTATAGCATTCAATTGTGGGAACTGAGTATCCTTATAAATAACCAATACTCCTGAAATGTAATATTAATAAAAATAATATTTGAAAAATTCATATATTTAATTAAAAATTAAGATTAAATATATTAATTTTTTAATTATTTTTTTTATATTTTATTCTATTATAACCGGTTTATTTTTAATCAAAAAATTGTACGCAGTAGTTTCCCTTTTTCAAACTGCAGCTTATTTGCTTCCAAGATTTTAAGGATGCGTTTGTTACTTTTTTTAATAAAATAATCATTTTTTTTAAAATAGTTATTTTTAAAATTTTGTGTTTGTTTGTTATAATTTTTAAAAATAATCTAAAAACGATTTAAACAAGCAGTTATTTTTAGTAGTTTTAAAAAGATCATTTTTATAACTGAATTTTTAATTAAAAAAAGTGATCATTTTCTCTATGACAAACATATATAAAACAACTTCTCATTTTTTTTAAAATGTTTAAAAAATAATTTTTAAATTATACAATATTAAAATAATTTTTTTAAAATCTATATAACATATCATTTTTTTAAACCTAAAAAAAATGAATTTCAATAACATATACTCTTATAGATTATTATCTATGTCTTTAATTACAAGTCTCATAAGAAATTGTCTTCCAATATGAGTTTAAATTCAAATTTATATTATGAACTATGCACTGTATACCAATAATATGATATAGTGTACTATATTCTTCTTTTTATGGTTGATTTTGACCCTTCTTATTATATCTTATTGGACGGTGGGGGCTCCCAATATTTTTCTCATGTTCTCTGAATTAAGAAATCTACAAAAGTTGATAGGGTATGTTTCAGAGGAAGAGAGAGAGAGAGAGAAGAATTGGGGGAAAAAAGATTAATTTTTCGAAATGTGAGATATGGGAGTGGATGACAAAGGTATTATTGTCACCTTTTTGTTCCTATCTAAATGGATTTTATATTAATCAAATTTGTCAACATGCTCGTGTCTTGCTCAACTCGTCCGGTAGTTACAAGACAAATACTATTTCCTATTTTCAACTTTCAACTTTCAACTTTCAAACACCAACAACTTGAATCTTAACGACTCTACTACTCTTTATTTCCCCAAAATATTAAGGGCAATAACTTTGGATTTGGATGGTTTTAAATATGAGATGGTCAATTCTCCACTTATATATTTTTAAATTGTAAAACACAATTAATTTTAATAGTTAAATGATATAATATGTTATTCACGTGTTTGATTTAAAAGGAAGGTATCTAAATCTTAATAATCTCTTTTAATTTTAATTTAGGATGGACATGAGATGACGGTCAAAATTAGTAGTGATGATATGATTTGAGCTTTCTTCTCAAATAAGGATGATGTACGTATGTACAAACACTTTATAACTCAAATTAGTGTTTGCATTAGCGGAAAAAGATATATATCATAGTGTGCTTCTTGTGTTTGTCATTAATGATTAATTTGGCCGTTTAATAACAAAACAAAATTGTTGAGGGTTAATGGAGCTTGTGTTGATGGACTTGCCATCAAAATGGACTCGCAGGAATAAGGTCTAAACCTAGACTGTGGATTTGTCTCCACTTCTGAAAGGTCAAAGACATACAATAGGCATTGCAATGCGAATAATTTTGCTAGGAGAAATAGAGGGAATGTGTATCACACGTGTAAAATATGAAAAAAATACCACATGAATATTCTACCATAGTAGACATTCAAGAATCAATACATGAAATTTTAATGAATTTGATTATCAATCTCGGCTGTTAATTTGAGATCACATGTTTAGATTACTCAATAATAAAATCAATTGAAAATAATCTCAATTGTATGAAACTTATGTGTCATTCCTACCTCTTCAATATCCACTATTGTTTTCTTATGGAGAAGATGGATTTCATCTTGAAATTAAAATTAGATCAGAGGATCACGAAAGCATTGAGTGCAAAAGGAAGAGAGTTGTAATGAGAGAAGATGATTTCCGCGTCAAAGGGGTGACCAAATAGGAAGACTTCAATACACTCCATCTGGGGTTGGCCCATTATACTATATGAAATTACTATTAACTGTTCAACGAGGTTGCATGGGATAAACCTATTTAAAGACTGTTAATGGAAAAACATATAATACTTTTCAAGAAACGTGTGATGCACTTGGATTCTTAGCTGATGACAAATAGTTCATTGATGCAATAACTGAAGCAAGCGATTTAGGTTCTGGTCATCAACTGCATAGATTGTTTGTTACTCTATTGGTAATGAGCAAAATGACAACTCCAGATGATGTTTGGAAGTCAACGTGACATTTATTAACTTATGGTATTTTATATAGCATGAGGAAAAGTTTAAATAATCCAGGTAATTTTGTAGTAAAATTAATTTAATTTATTTTCATTCATAGATCTATATCATATCGCTAATTATCTACAACTTTTTACATATTCCAAATTCACGAGGAACAATTGAAGAAAACGTGTTTAGTGGAAATGGAGAAACTATTGCACAGAAACAGAATGTCTATTAAGAATTTTAAATCCATGTCAATACCAAATATGTCCGTCAGAGATGATTTAGGCAATAAATTTATCTTCCAAACCAACTCAATTACGACAGGGATGAGTTGACTAAGTATCATTATTAACTTACAAACATGTTTACCATTGAACAAAGAGGTGTATATGATCAAATTGTTGGTTTTGTAGAGTTTGGATGTGGTGCATTTTTCTTTTTATACGATTACGGAGGAACATGGAAAAGTTTTATCTGGAAGACTTTGTCTGCATGTCTGCGTTCAAAAGGATTCATAGTCCTTAATATGGCCTCAAGTGGCATTGCATCGTTGTTACTACCAGACGGTCGTACAGCCTACTCTACGTTAAATATTCCTTTAGAGATTAATGATGAGTCGATATGTGGTGTTAATAAAAGAGATGACAAGGATACACTATTTAGACAAACTAAATTAATTATACGGGATGAAGCACCAATGATGAACAAATATTGCTTGGAGGCATTTGACAGATCGATGCACGACATATTGTTGTTTGATGCGGTAGACAACAAACAAAAACCATTTGGTGGAATTCCAGTTGTATTAGGTGGTGATTTTAGACAGATATTGCCTGTAGCTCGAATAGGTTCGAGACCAGACATACTTGCTGCTTCCGTCAATGCTTTGATCTTATAGAAGTATTATAAGGTTTTGAGGTTGACGACCAATAGGCAGCTTCGTTCTTCAGCCATACTCGATGAACAACATGATATCAAGAACTTTGCTGATTGGTTTCTTTCAATAGGGGATGGAGACGATTCTGCTGACGAGAATGGCGAGATACGTGTCAAAATCCCATATGATTTACTTATACATGACACAATCGATTCCTTACATGCCCTTATAGATTTCACTTATCTCGAAATTTCAAACAACATGCATGATGTTGCATTTTTTCAAGAACGAGGGGTCTTTGCTCCAAATTTGGATGATGTTGAGCACGTCAACAATACCCTTTTGTCATTGATTCCAAGTGAAGAAAATGAATATTTAAGTTTAGATTCCGTTTGTAAATATGATTCAAATGATCTACAAAGTCAATGGGTCACTACTAAATTCCTCAACAATATTAAGTGCTCATGTATTCCAAATCACAAGTTAACACTTAAAGTAGATTGTCTTGCAATGTTAATGAGGAATATTGATCAAGCTGTTGAGCTGTGTAACAGAACAAAAATTACAATCACTTGGGCAAAAATTTATTAGGGACAACTGTCATCACAGAAAAAACTGTGGACGATAAAATTCTAATTCCTAGAATGAATATGATTCCGAATGAACCAGGTTTACCATTTAAGTTTATGAGGAGACAATTTACATTGACGCTTTGTTTTACAATGACAATTAATAAGAGTCAGGGTCAATCACTTTCTCATCTTTGCATATATCTTCGTAAACCAGTTTTTACACATGGACAATTATATGTGGTTGTATCTAGAGTGACATCTAGAAAATGTATGAAGTTCCTTATTCTAAATGAACATGATCAAATATGTGACGAGATTGTTAATGTAGTTTATCGTGAATTTTTTTATAACGTGTAATCTATACCAAACAATATAACTTTATTTATGACATCCATTTTAAATTATAATTTGAACATATTTTTTGTTTTTATTATACATGCTATAATATGTTTTGTTTATTTTATAATATACAATTTTTTATTCATTAGTGATTTATAGTTTTGATTGATCAAATAATTTATTCTGTGCTTGACACATCCAAACACACTAATTTACGATTAAAAAATTGAGATCGAAAAGTTACTGTACTAAACTCAAATTCGTGGAAGCCCATTGATGGACAAATTTCTCTTTTAAAAAAAGACCTTAGAATCACGAGGTCAATGAGTTCTCTCTCTCAAAAGCATCTCAAGTTTGTGGAAGCTTCCAAATAGAGAAAGACACATGAATGAGAGTAGCTCTTACCCTTTTACTTCAAAATGCCCCACCAAGCGGTAACAAACGGATAGTTACAGTCCACTTTTCGAAATTCACACGAATTCAACAAATGACAAGAAGAAAATATCACAATTACATTACATAGATTTCTTGACACACAGTTGCTCTGCCTATTATTATTATATAAAAAGGTTCTGAACCCAAATTTTGTTAGCTTATTATGGATTGTCAATGAAAGCAAAGTGAAGGTGTTAGTGTTTGACATTTGGAACGTGACGTATGGTCCTAATTTTTCTCTTTTCTCTTTCTTCAAACATAATTTTATGAACTTGTCTTTTATATTGGCTATACATACACAGCATGTTGTAATATAATTCTTCAAATCTCACATGTACCACTAAATTTGGCACAACGTATATATTTTACAAGGATTAGGTCAGTATTTTGAATCGTTAATGTCAAGTGTATCAAACATATACTAGTCTTGCAGAACAAGACAAGTGCATTAGAACAAATTGACACCATGAACAAAATTGTGGACACTGATTTTCATCAAATAATGGTGTATCATGTGATTGAAATAATTTGCATTAGAGCGAACACGCAATCAACTTATCGTATACTCCATTTGAAATAGTATATAAATAAAATTAGTCTAAATTTGTTGAAATGAAATATAAACAGAAAAAATAAATTATTGTCTTCTATTCAATGAAAGTATTTCTAAAATATTATTTATTTAATTTAATTTTTTATATTTCTAACGATCTAATTTACCCCTCAAGTCATAAATATAAGTAAAAGTGAAAATGTATTTGACTCAAATTTTGAGTCAAATACATCTTGACTTTTGTTTATATTTATGACTAGAAGGAATATTAATCATAAAAGATAATTTGGATAATACACTTAATTAGATAACATTTAAATTTTTTTTTAGTTCCTCTATGAAAACTACAATTTTTAGTTATTCAAAAATAATTTTGCAACTAGCTTTATCTCTACTGGAATGAAATATGTTTAATTGTCCTTAAACTTTTAAATTTTTGAATGATTATTTATAAGTATGTTTACAATATTATAAAAAGTTTATCTATAAAAATTTAATTTTTTTAACTTGAAATGAATTAAATATAAATTTTTTAAATGTCATAAACTCAAGATAATAACAAAGAAAATATAAACCTATAAATTATAAATATGTTTGCAAGAGAATCATTAAAAAATATATTTTGACATTCCAACACAAATTAAAACCGTTTAAATAGTAATTTTGTGCAAACTACAAAATGGTTTTTTTTAATGGGACTAATAGCAAGATTTTAAAATTTTATTAGAACAAAAAACTTATATAACTCTAATAAAATATGCATGGTGTTACCAACGACTTGAGTCTAGCGGAATAGACTAGACTCCCACAATATGATTAACTTGAGTTCGAATCTCTATTAAAAATGTATTCACATTTAATATCTGATGCGCTTCACATAAAACTATTTCAAATAGAGGGAGTATATAGGAAACCAAAACAAAAAATATGCATGGTATTGTTTTGTAACCATTATATTATTTCTCGAACGGGTTATGATAACAATAGACAACAAAAATCTCTCTAAAAATATTTAACATTATTATATTCTTAAAACTGAATTTGAATCCATTATACCCTTAACATGTAATCTAAATACTATTTTTGAGTCAATGATACTTTTCTATATGCAAAGTAACTCCACAAGGAAAAAAATGATTGGAAACATGAATCTCTAACGGGTACGTGCAATGTGAGTAGCAAAGTACTCAAATTTATCAACGATAATTCAGGTTTTTGCACCCGTGACTCGAATAAAATTATGTTTTCATCTTTATACGCAAATTCTTTAACTTTTTTTTCTTTGCCTTTTTTTCTTTAAAATTTAGAAGAGGATAAAATTATTACTGATTTTGTTTTGGTCAACCAAAATATTACCAATTAAACAACTGTGGGGTGCCGGTCCATGAGGGACCAATCAAATCCATTGCTCATGACCCATTGGGATGGTAATTAGGCCATGCATCCTTAATGTAAAATGAAAATGCGATTGCTCAACCACTCCTCTATATTTGTTCATTTTTTTCTTCTTTTTACTAGATTTTAATTTTTGATATTGTAAAATTGAATAAAATACATGAATCATAATTTGGAGGCGCTTGAACAAACAAGAAGGCGGATGAACAACCTTCAAATAAAAAAACAAATTAGATAGCAGTAGTATTTCTCGAAGAATAAAATGACCCGTCTCAATAAACCTACTAGATTCTCTTCAAATCTTCTCTCATAAAAAATATTCAATTTTTTTTACCGTTGAAAGTTATTCTATTCAAATAGTCAACACATCCAAATTCGTTGGATCAAAATCATAGAATTCATATAAAAATAGAGAAAATATTTTATATATAATCAACTGTCAAAATTGTCAAGTCCATAAATACAAAGTTTTAGTATGCTCTCTTTGTGAATTTCTTTTGCACTTTTGGAGAATTAGGAAGAATTAATCGAGAAGTTAGAGATTTAGAGCATATTTATTTTCTACAACTCTAAAGATAATAGATAATTTCGTAATATAAAAATGGTTTGACATTATATTTAAGTTCTCTTAAAAATTAATTCTAAGAATTTAATTTTACTCTAAATCTATGTTTATCCATTAATTTTCCATTCCTCATTTTTAATTTTGTCACAATGACATTTGTGCTCTTTTTTTCTCTCTCCTCCATCTATTGTTATTTATTTTTCACACTTATTTTTTTTGCCAGAATTTTCAACATTTATTACACTGTATGAAAATCTAATAATCGAATGCCCTCTCACAATTTTTTCGTGTTATTTAAGTTGGAACATATTGCTTTTGTAAGTGTTTTCAATTTGTTTTCATTATCTGTTTTGTAGTAGTTATCAGGGAAAAATATATACACATTTGTTTTTTAAGTTACATCTATTTACATCATTAGTCTTTAATATATATTCAATTATGCATATAATCCTTTATGTTTAAAATATTATCTAATTATTGTCATAAAATATTAATAAGATATAATCAAAACAACAATAAGTTGAGTGTCTAACCTATTCTATGTGTGAAAGAAGTTAAGGACATTAATCATATGGATACACTTTTATTGTTTTAAAGCTATACATGCATATTTAAATTATTGTAGAGAAAATCAAGAAATATAGACATTTGATAAGAGTTGATGAATGATTTCTAAATATTGTTGCAACATCTGATATGATTTCAAATGATCATGAACTTTTAATTGAATTAATTATTGTCAAAATTGAAATAAATGACTAACGATACAAATAAAATATCACTTAAGGAATTAAATTGAGATAAAATAAATTTAAAAGACTTAAGCAGAAAATTAATATAAATATACTATTCATATTATATTATAATAAAAAATATATATCATTTTTAATAAATACATATTTAAAAGTATTTTAAATTATATAATTCAAACAAATTTTATTTTGTAAAACGATATTTAAAGAAATAATATTCAAACATAAATTATATTAAAAAATTTAATTTTAATCAAAAATACATTTATAAAATTAAATTGATTAAAACTTACATTTACAAAACGTTAATTTTTTTATTAAAAAATTTTAGATGAATTAAATTATAAAAACAAAAAATTAATTCAAACTTACACATAATTCTAATAAGCATGCAACTTGTGCATAAGTAGAAAAAGTAATACGAAGTATATGGAAACTCCTATTTCCGCATTCTATATAATTTTTGGACCCCTACATAGATTCAGCCTATAGTAGCATTTCTTTATCGTTTAAGCTAAAGTAGAATTTCCCATGGATATGGAATTGGTAGTTAATACAAGATTATTACAGTATAAATGTAACAAAGAGCATAGACTACATGAATTTAGCAACCCTTTCACCCCTAAACAACTTATTTGTTCACGCCCTTATCGTGACAACTCTCTTTATCATCAACAGAGAGATTTTCCATTTCTTCTAATGTCTTACCTTTGGTTTCTGGCATAAACACATAAAAGAAACCAGTCGCCACCCCCATGATCCCCGCCAACACAAAAAAAATTCCACCAAACGTTATCTTCCTCGAAATGCTCAAAAACGTCATGGACAACACACCACTCACCAAACGATTAACCGAAATCGCAATACTCGAACCTTGGGCCCTAAGCCTCATAGGAAATATCTCTGATGAATACACCCAAGTGATTGGTCCAAGCCCGATAGGAAAAAACGAAACATCAGCACAAACGGCCACAATACAAACCACAACAGCCCAAACAGGCTTCTTTACTGAACTATCTAGAATCTTCGAGCCCAAACCAAGCCCAAGTAACGACACCATCTTTCCAAACGATCCAATCAATAAAAGAGGCCTCCTCCCAAATTTATCCAAATAAAGAGCCGAAAGAAAAACAAAAGAACTCTTCGTTAGGCCCATTATAACATTAACACCAAAAAGCTTTTTCTTATCGTGAATCCCAGCAGCTTTAAAAATTTCCGGAGTGTAATATATAACGGCGTCGTTTCCAGATGCTTGCATAAAGAAATTAATCCCAATAGCAGAAATCAACATCCGCTTAATGGGCTTAGTGGGGCTTAAAAAGAGTTCCTTCCAAACACCTTGACCATGACAATTTTCAGGCCAATGGGCCGAAAGCGAAGCATCTTTGTTTGTTATTATTTCTTGAAGCCTTAATTCAGCTTCTTGAGGAGTAGCTGAGAGTGAAAGAAGAACGCGTTTCGCTTCAGAATCTCTTCCTTTGATGACAAGCCAACGAGGAGATTCAGGCATGGCTATAACACCAAAACCGATTCCAATTGCAGGTAAAGCCGAAATCGCAAGCATGATTCTCCAACCCAGATTTTGAGGAAGATCCGTTAAAGCGTAATTAACGATGTAACCGATGAGAATTCCGATTGTGATGAAGAGTTCAGGGAGGGAAGTGAGGAATCCACGTGTCATTGCGGGAGAGAGTTCGGCGGTGTAGAGAGGTGAAATCATGAGTGCGTAACCGACGGCGATTCCGGCGACGATTCGGCCGATTAAGATGAAAAGAAAGGAAGGTGCAATAGACATGAAGATAGCTCCGATTAAGAATGTTGTTGCTGATAATACGATTGTGTAGCGCCTTCCAATTGTGTCAGAGGTTTTTCCGGCGGCTAGTGATCCGATTAGAGAACACACGTTGAGACTGCCTACTAATATTTCTTCTTGGAGTCGTGAGATTTTCATGTTTTCTCTTATTAACATTGCTGCACCACTCATAACCCCAATATCTACAATACATTATGATAATAATCATATTAATTAATTAATTAATTAATTATTAGCTAATTGAAAATAAAAATAAAGAAGAGTGAGTTAGTGAGTGACCGTAGCCGAGGAGAATGGAGTTAGTTGAAGCGAGAAGAGCACATAAGAGTGTGTATCTGTTGACACGAGTTGAATCCATGTTTGTTTGTGACTAAGAAGTTCCATACCTTGTACTTATACCAATGGACTACATTTACTACACACTTTAATACAATTCACATCAATATAAAATGAAAAAACTAAATAGGGAATTCCATATATATATATGAAAAACAAAAATGATTTAGTGAAATTTATCAACATTAATAAGCTAAACTCCAAAGAAGATAAGGTCACGGAAATTTTCTTACTAAATTAAATAAATTCAAAACATAGTACTAAAATACTAGCATGCATGATAATATTGAATGTCAGCTGCAGTTATCTTTTTAATGGGACAACAATTTAGAGGTATTGTTCACAGTGAAGTGATCATATTGGATGACCCTTTTTTACTAAGAATTTTTTTTTAATGGAAGCAGACGAAGAGATTTTCATAGGTGCTAAAAGAACAATGAAATGAATTTGAATATAGCACGCATAGAGTAGAGTAGAGCATGGACACGGTGAAGAATAATGAAAAATGCACCGAGGAAGATTGAAAGCACATAGATGGCAAAGTTACGAAGGACACTTCTCTAAAATTAAATTATTCGTCCAATTTTAAATATAGGCAAAAGGTCGACCAAATAAATGTTTATTTTGTTTATATTTAAAACTATATAGAGTAAAAGTGTTCACATTCATATCGATTCTAATAAAAATCACAAACGATCCAAAAAAATAAATTAAAAAATAACACGAAAGTAACTATTATTTAGATGTTTAGGTCCTTTTTCGTGAAAATATTGAGATCAAATTGGATTTTAGATTCCTTTTTTAAACTATAATAGGATTTTTTTAAAAATAATTAACTAAATAATATTAATAACAAGTTTCAAGATGTATTTATTGGTACCAAATATAGTTTTTTTTTTATAAGTTTCAAGATATATTTATTGCCATATTAGCGGTACTTAGTACTTATAATTCTGGACTACATTTACAACACACTTTAATACATATTCATATTGATATAATTGAGTGAAAAATTATGATAATAATCATATTAATTATTGTTTAATTCAAGTCTTATAGTCCAAAATAAAAGAAATTAAAATTGAAATAAAAATAACGAAGAGTGAGTGACTATAGCCGAAAAGAATGAAGTTAGTTTAAGTGAGAAGAACACATAAATAGAAACGTTTCTCCAAACAGAAAAAACTAAATAGGGAATCTCATAAATATGAAAAACAAAAACAAAATAAAAATGATTTATGAAATTTATCAACATTAATAAGCTAGACTCTAAAGAAGATAAGGTCGTGGAAACTTACTAAATTAAATAAATTAAGAGCATAATACTGAGATACCGGAATGCATGATAGTGTTACATGTCAGCTGTAGTTATCTTTTTAATATGAACAAAAATTTAGAGATATTACTCAAAATTAAAAAGTGCTTCCATAAAGAAAAGTTTATTAGTGAAAAATGAGATTTCCACTGCAAAATACCTAAATTTCAAAGATAAATAGCAAAAAAGGCTAAAAGAAAGATGAAATGAATTTAAATATAAGATACAGAGAGTATAGTACGAACACGGTGAAGACCACAATGAAAAATACATTAAAGAAGATTGTAAACGTCACGTGACAAAGTTATGAATGACACATATTTAAAATTAAATTATTCATTCGGTTTTAAATATAGGCAAAAAAATCGACCAAATAAATATTTATTTTGCTTATATTTAAATCCACATAGAGGAGAAGTGTTCACATTCATATCATTCCAATAAAAACCATAATTCAATCCAAATAATAGTTGCTTTTGTGTAATTTTTCAAACTATAATAGATTTTTTTTAAATAATTAACAAAATAGTATTAATTACAATTCTTACTCCCTCATGTCCTTTATATAAGAGAAATCTTGGCAAATTTATTGGTACCAAATATAAAAAAATGTTACAAGTTCCAAGATGTTACTTAAATACTCTTTATACATTTTTGTTTTTAGCAATAATACATTTAATTTCCATATTAGTGGATGTGAAAGCATTTAATGTTAATGTTACTTTAGGGAAAAAATTCAAAGCTAATACATTAAATGTCAATGTTATTTCATTTATTATTTATCCATGCAACTCTTTTAATAAATAAGAGTAACATTAGAAAAAAGTACATAAATATATTTATATGCATTATAAAATAACAAATAATTTATTAAAAAGAAATACTTCAAATAAAACAAATAATACAAGACGGACAGAACAATTCGTACAATACTTTTAATACACAGATAAACAATAGTAATAGAAAGAATAATAATGATTTTGTAAATAGCTTAAGTAAGAGAACCGGAATTGATCCCAGAACAATAACATAATCTTAACGTTTGTTGAAGACTTAAGGTAGCACAGTGAAAAGAGGCAACGAAACCAAGCAAGCTCCGCAGCCAACAAACTGTGGTCATGCATGCTTTTTGATGTCATGAAAACAAAAGGAGCCCAAATAAATTCCAAACCACTATCATTAAATACTATTTTAGAATGAAATATAAACAAAATGAATATAAAAAAAGTTTAAGTATCTGGTTATAATTTTTAATCATATATATTAACTTTTCTGATACTATTTTTCCTTGTATTTTATTTTAGAGGGAGTACCTACCCTATCAACAGATCTCTTTCAGCTGTGTCTGCAACTCAAATCTGTCCAATGCACATGCCGTATTAATGTATCAACTATTCCAATGCACCTCCATGCAGGCTCCAATTACGTGTCTTACCAAGCAAATCAATAAATGCAATTTATGTGATGCAGTGATGCTGATGATCTTAACACCTTTGTTATGCTTGTGCAGTTCAGTTATAATTCAATCAACTTCATTTTTTTAATCTTTTCCAGAATCAGATATTAATATCATTGAAGTTGAGGCAAATTTTAGGGGCTGATAAAAAATAAACAAAACAAAATGTGTCTATCTTTGAAATCTATCTATTACAATTTCCAAAACATCACAGAAGCAAAATACTAAAAAAGCTTTAATTGCTATATTTCATGTTCCATCAGTCTCCTCATCATTATTTATCTCTTTTTCCATTAGAAGAATGAAATGGTTTTAACCATTGTTTCCATGGTGCATCCTTCTGTTGTTCCAACCATGACAGAAAAGCACTATCAAGCAAGCAGAAAAAGTTTACATACAGAAGCTGGTACTTCACAGGAACATAACAAAAATTAAAAACCTGCAAAATTGGCCACACACCACCTTCTAAAATCAAAGCTGGGACATAATTCCTCTTCAAGTCTTCTTTCACTTGAGGAATAGTCTTGCCAGCAGACAATCCCATGTAAGTAAAGAAGACTAACAAATGTACCGGACCAAAAATCAAGCCGTCCATTGCCACTTTAGTAGCTACAGATCGCACAGACTTTGACATTAGTTGAAGCTTAAGTGTTATAAATTTGTCCAAGCCTTCATACCTACATGACATGAAGGTTGGTACAATATGAGTAAAATCCTTTGGCAGCAGGAATTACAACTTTGATTATTATTATTTTTAGAAGAGCTATTATTCAAGCTTCTAAGTAAAATGAATGTCCCATTTTTCAATCACAAAAATCCCAAAGCAATCAACTTGCAAACTCCACCAAAAATGAGAAGGGAACAAAGAGTTGGCAGAGGCAACAGTTACAAATAAAAGCTAATACATATGCACTACCAATATTTCAAACTGAAGGTGTAACGGGTGTTTGACATGTGTCGGTGTTCGACACCCACCTAATACACTCACTTCTCTATAACCAGGTGAAATTCACTGGCTTCAAGTGCATTATTTGGTTTATTTAAAACCTTTTTGATTCACCTTCATAATCTATCCAGAATTAAAATTCCTCAATAGTTGTTCATGATTCAAAAGGTCCATTGTTAGCAGTAATGATTATTGAATCTATCAAGTTAGAACATAAACAAAATTCAAAATTATAGAGAGATCTGGAAAACCTGATACACTTATTAATGACAAACATCTGATATAATGTTGTAAGCAAGTGATAATAATGAAATAAAAAAAAATAAAAAATAAAGACATACCAGAAGTGACCAACTGGACCAACAAAACCAAATCCAAACATACTTGTAACGGCCACACGTCTCCAATCGATAACAAATTTAGAATCAACTTCATCCTGCAACATAAAATATAATATTAGATAAGAAAGAGAAAGAGAAAGAGAAAGAGAAAGAGTTATTGTTCTTACAGAAACAGATATTCGAAGACGTTTATTTGCAGTTGCAGAGTGAGTAATGTATTGAGCAGTGACATCTCCAACAGCCCAAAGGACGCCAGAGGTAATCACTTGCGTCTTAACTGGATGAATTGACAGACGATTCTCATACCAATTCCATACCTTCAACATCATCGTCATCTTATCTTATCATTATTCTCGATTCGATATAACCCTATGCTATTTTCCTTTACATTTACATTACCAAAATAAATAAAAATCATTTTTATATAAAATTATTTAAAACAACTTATATTAATTTTAATGGTTAGAGTTTAATAATATAATTTTAGTACATTATTATCTGTATAAAGATTACGTTGTTAAAATGTGGTAATATTTTGAATGCTGACGTGGCCTAATCCACTCCACAAGTGAGGTTGTTATTGTCTTTTTGTTATAACAGCCTCAAAAAAGTACCCCGAAATCTCATTGTGATAAATATTTGTGGATAAGAATCTCCAATGTATGCCACACACACTAAAATACTATTAACATTTCTTCATTAATCACATTACATGCATCACCATAGTTATACTTCTTCTTAACATTAACAATTGGATTCTAACTATGAACACCCAACTCAAAGCTTCCTTCAACTTCTCAACTGAGATAGGTAAAGTACCTCTTCCTCTATTTCTACTCAAAATGTCATCAACTATGCAGCTTATCCTAATATATAACTTCAAATAAGTCAATTCAAAGAGGCCATTAATACTTTATATCAATTAATCTTCATCTTCTCTCCGTGGATTCCTTTTGTTAATCATTGTATTTTTAGATATGACAGTTGATGATGACATTTTCTGGTTGATTATATTTTGTAGTCTTCATAGAATAATCAAGGATGAGACATCTCCTTATGATGCTAGGAATATAGCTAGTCTTGCAGCCAGAATCTGATTCTGGCCAGGATAGAAAGATCATTTGCTGAGGCATTCAGAAGCAGTCAAATATAGATTTCTCAGAATCTGATCAAGTTCATTCATTGTCATGGATAACAGCCAGAAGGTAGCCCTCATGAGTAATGAAAATGCTAAAGATTTATCAGTCATGGTATCGTGTTATTTTTAACTTTTTTTTTCTTGTGATTGTGACAGTATCAGAATACAATCTTTTTTGCTTTAGGCATTTAGATGTGACTTGTAATAGTCCCTATGATATTGAGCATTTAGAAAATCATCAATGTTGCATTAGGCCAGAGGCGTCTCTCACTTATAAACGCTTTTTCAGGTCATATCTCATATAATGCAGGATTCTCAACATACATATCATTCATCTATGACAATGATTGGCATCAGGTTCTTTCAAGAACTTTAGGATGATCTCAATCTAAATTCTCTAAGGTGCTAGAATAGTTTGAGGTTATCTAAATATATATAGTTATCAATTGTAGATATCAAAATGTTATCATCACTGAATGGTTGCAAGCTATTTGAAATTTCTAATGACTGCATAATTATCCACATCTTAGGGATGAAAAATTCAATTACTCTATGTGATGTCCTAAAAATTTATTTGATCATCGATTTATGCTTTGGATTCAAAAGATAATCATCAAAATCTGTTAAAACATTTCCTGTAATTTTTCATTTTTTGGCAATTTTGAAACAGGAACTTAGGCAATACAAGAACAACAATCAATCAAAATCAAGCTCTACTCCAGAAGAAACATGCAATCAATCGCACTGTCTTATCTGTATGGAGAACAACAGTTGTAAAACAGTTTATTCAAGAACAAAACTAATGGGTACTTTGATTGGAAGAGGAAAACCGCAAGAAGCCGAGACCATCTTCAACAGTTTGATCGAAGAAGGACACAGGCCAACTATTATAACATACACTACACTTGTGGCTGCGCTAACGCGTCTAAAGCGTTTCAAGTCTATTCCTTCACTTCTTTCTAAAGTTGAAGAGAATGGAATGAAGCCAGATTCAATACTTTTCAATGCCATGATCAATGCTTTTTGTGATTCTGGCAAGGTACACGAAGCGATGAAAATCTTTCGGAAAATGAAGGAGTGTGGATGCAAACCAACAACTAGTACTTTCAATACTCTCATTAAAGGATTTGGAGTTGTTGGAAGGCCTAATGAAGCAATGAAATTGCTACAGATGATGTGTCATGATGGAAACGTGAAACCAAATGAGAGAACATATAATATTCTCATCCAAGCTTGGTGCACCAAGAAGAAATTGGAAGAAGCATGGAATGTTATGCATAAAATGGTTGACTCCGGCCTGAAGCCGGATGTTGTCACGTACAACACACTTGCAAGAGCATATGCTCAGAACGGTGAGACATATAATGCTGAAAGGTTAATATTGAAAATGCAGCAGTATAACAAAGTGAAGCCTAATGAACGAACTTGCGGTATCATAATAAGCGGTTATTGTAAGGAAGGTAACATGACAGAAGCCTTGAGATATCTATACAAAATGAAGGAGCTTGGAGTGCATCCAAATCCTGTAGTTTTCAACTCACTTATCAAAGGATATTTAGACATTACAGATACAGATGGAGTAGATGAGGTACTGATATCTCATACTTATCATAAGATCAATAGTTCCTAGTATGCATTTTTAATCTAATATAGTATCAAAGTCTATTGCCAAATTGTTTTTCTATACTTGTATCCTATTGGCTTTTAATTATTCAGTATCATGTATTGTGATAAAAATAGTAACTTAGAAATGAAATTTGATCAGGCATTGACATTGATGGAAGAATTTGGGATCAAACCAGATGTAGTGACATATAGCACCATCATGAATGCATGGAGTTCATCAGGACTTATGGACAATTGTGAGGAGATATTCGATGACATGGTGAAAGCTGGGATAGAACCCGACATCCACGCTTACAGCATCCTTGCGAAAGGCTATGTACGCGCTGGGCAGACAGATAAAGCCGAGGGTCTTCTGACTTCAATGACCAAATACGGTTTACAACCAAATGTTGTGATCTTCACTACCATAATCAGTGGATGGTGTGCCGCTGGCAAAATGGATCGTGCCATTAGACTTTATGAGAAAATGCAAGAAATTGGAACTCAGTCAAATTTGAAAACTTATGAAACTTTAATATGGGGGTATGGAGAAGCAAAACAACCGTGGAAAGCGGAAGAGTTACTTGTTACCATGGAAGAAAGCGGCATAACTCCTGAAACGTCCACTGTCCAGCTGGTTGCAGATGCATGGCGTGCCATCGGTTTGTTGAAAGAAGCCAACAGAATTCTAAATGGTTCAGAGGAAGAATCTGATCTAGATGAAAATTTTGATAGTGACGAGATACCAGTGCAGAACTTGGAGAGAATTCATAAGAAACAAAAACTTGGTGCTTCTTCTCAGTATAATCTACTGCAAATGCCTGATATAGTGGTAGCTCATCCAGAAAGAACTTCTAATGGAAACATAAAAAGCCAAATGATAGTCAAAGCATGTGACACTATGCGAAACGCTACCACTTCCATTGTTTTTGTTCGTACAAAATTGTACGCGGTACAGCCATTGATTGTAAGTAGGCATAAAATTCAACATCAGATTATTAAGCCTTTCCTTGAGTGTTGCAGATTAGTGTCAATACATTGTTGAGATTACTTTTCTGGTGTGGTTATCTCATATTGATTTGTGATGAAACACAAAATCATATTTGAATATATGTTTTTTGCTTCCATGACAGTACACCATGACAATGAGTTCTGTTCTGATAGAGAAACTGTAGATTTCATTCATGGACTTCAGAAATCAGAACATACACTTATATTTTTGCCAAAATTCTGGTGTAAATTATGTTAGTGGACTGATGCTCCTTCTATTCACTGATCAATGAAATGCACAAGATGGATGACTATAGATAGTATTGTTTGATTTGTGTTACTGTTAATGCATATAGTTTAGAAATCTGACTTTTGTTAAGGAAAAACACTAGACCTGTGAGTTGAGGGGTGCTATTATTTAAAAAGTCATTTAAAACTCTATCTATTTCCAATATGTTACTTGAGTTTTTCTCAATAAATATAAAACCAATTCAAATCACACTTCATATGAGTAGTTACACGGTTCAATAAATTTTTTTTGGTCTTATTTCGGTTTAATAATATTTTACTATTGTAAATTAGGAGGCCAACCTTCATGGTGAGAAGTGCAACATCTTTCCTGATGTATACATACATCCGATGTCTTGGTAGGATTCAAATCAAATAAAATTTGAGTCCAAAGATTATAAAAAATAGTCCAACATTTATGCTAAACTTAATTTTGTGTGTAGAATATTAGTTCGTACATTTGAATTTAAAAAAAGTGGCTAGACTCGAGACCTAAATCATCTTTGTACACAGCTCAGTCCTAGGTTAGCTTGAAATTTATCATCATATTAATTTAAAATTACTTGTTATTTTGTTGATATACTTTGAAATTAAAGTTGTTTAATAAAAATGTAAGATAAATTAATACCAATTCATTAAATATCTAAATGAATATCTACATGTTATGTTATGATATGATTAGATGATTTTTTCAGGGTCGATTTGTGTATATCATTAAAATTATTTTCTTTATGTTAAAAAAAGTTTTATTCTTTAAAATATCTTTCATGAGAATTTATTTGACTTTAAGAAAAAGATAACTAAAAAATGAAATTCTAAATTAATTGAATCATATTTTTATCATAATATTATTAAATTAAAATAAGTAGAATTAGTTAAGATTTATTTATTTTTTAGAATCTCAAACTTATATTTTTTTTTATATTTAAGACAACAAAAATGAACATTAATAAAACTAACTTATAGTGACGATCCATATTCTTTAAAAAAAACACTCTATAAAGACAAAGAAACACCATATTTGGTATCTAATTGTATTTTTCAAACATCATTTCCTAATGCAAAGGATGATTAAAAAAATAAATGCAAATAAACAAACTTGATAAACAAGAAAGAAAAAAGACAAATACATCGAAAAAGTTGAGAAGAGACAAAAGCTGATCTTCACCGTACATATATATATAAATGATAATCAGATTTATTTAATTTATTTATTGATATCTGAAAGTGATTCCATAATTCAATTGAAGCTTAAAAGTGAAGTGAAGTGAAGAGAGTGAGTCTAAGAATAAGATATGCCATCATTCTCTATCTTCCCATCAATTCAAACCCCTAACTTAGAAAAACCTCATCTCTTCAATTCCATCAAATTTCCCAATTTCCGTTTCAATTCAACACTCTCTCCACCACCGCAACACTCTCTCCCCAACTTCCCCCAACTCTACATAACCTCCACCACTCTTCGCCGTAGAAATAGTGTCCACTTCAGAAAAGCTTTCAAAGATTCCGGTAGTGGTGGTGGTGGAGGTGACGGCGGAGATGGTGGTGGTGGTGACCGTGACGTGGACAAAAAGAATAATGGACCTTTTCCAGATTGGTTGAATTTCACTTCTGATGATGCGAAAACGGTTTTTGCTGCTCTTGCTATATCGCTTGCATTTCGTACGTTTATTGCTGAGCCTAGGTACATTCCTTCCTTGTCGATGTATCCTACCTATGATGTTGGAGATCGAATTGTTGCTGAAAAGGTACTCTTTTTTTTTTTTTCTTTTCTTTTTCTTCCTATGCTTTTTCATTTCAACACAATATATTATAGGGTCTCAATAAAATCAACTTCTTACTAGCTTTGCATTTTAAATGAAAGTATAAAACTAGCTTTGCATATGCTAATGGTAAATTTAAGTTTAACTACTTCAACAAAAAAACAGTAATGTTGGACTGTTCAAGTATATATATATATATGGCTATGCTAGGTTTTGACATGAGCATCCAATTAGATAAAGGTTGGGTTTTGATAAACATTTTAATTATAATTGCTTATCTATGAGCTATTTTTGTAAAAAAAGATAAGATAAAGTCAAACTATTTTCGTATATTATAAACTATAAGTTGTTTTCATAAGCTATCCCATCCAGATTTTATGAAAATAAGCTAAAAGCAACTTATGGACATGTCATAAGCTAAGTTCTCTCAAACGGTTTCACGAGTGTTTATGCTGGTAGAAAAGCTCAAATGAGCTAATCCAATCAGGCCAAACTCTATTATGATGCATCTCTAGGTAGATTGTAGGTTCTTCTTCGTATAAAAACTTTAGCTATTTGTTGAAAGATGGTGATACTTCTATGTTCAGTGCTCTTCTATAACATTCACAGGTTTAGAGAACAGGGGGCTGAGAATCGATTAACAGCAGTTTACTCAAATGGTTAAGTTTATGATGTTTGTGTGAGTATTAGTGATTCTAATGTTGATTCAGGGCATATATAATTTTCCAAGTTTGTGGTGCATTGTAGAATTTAGTTCATAGTAATTCATTGGGTACTAATTTGATAGAATCAAGCTGTTTGTACATAATCAGTAAATTCTTAGTTCCTATTGTTGAAGCATTTTGGTTCCTGTCTTAGTTCTTGACTGATAATAGTCTCAGCTGTTGCTATTGTCATGAGAGTTGTTATTGTATAACTCAATACTCGACTACTCACAGGATAGAATCATGTAAATACAAGGCAATGCTCTTCTAATAGACTTAACATAAAATTTCAACTAGACTTTTTGTTACTATGCATCTCTTAGTAACAATACATCTTCATGTTTTCAGGTTTCATACTATTTTAGAAAGCCGTGTGCAAATGATATTGTGATATTTAAAAGCCCTCCAGTCCTTCAAGAAGTTGGATACACTGATGATGATGTTTTCATAAAACGCGTGGTTGCAAAGGGAGGTGATATCGTAGAGGTAGGATCTTTGCTGATGAACATTCATGCTCTTGTTTCATGAGGTTGTCTTTTAGTTTTTTGTACAATTTCTTGTTGAGTTAATGTTATTGTGCAATGTCGTGTTTCATGATTACAACAAATGTTCACAATAATATCTTGTCATTAGCTTTCGTTTGTCAATGTCTTATTTTTCGTCTTGCTTGATTATCATTTTCAGCGGAAGGTTAATCTGTTTTGAGGTTTGGTTAACGGACTAGTGATCACTGATTTTTTGCCTGTACTTGAAACTTTGAAATTTTCATGAATGTAGAATATTGCATCAGTATTCAGTTATAACTTCAGTCAGATTCTCGCTGTGTTTGATTCTGTGCCTTGGTGTCTTAAATGTGAGCAATTGAATTATTTGCAGGTTCGTAAAGGGCATCTTGTAGTTAATGGGGTTGAGAGGGATGAGAAGTTTATCAATGAACCACCAAATTATGAGATGAAACCCACAGTAAGTTCTACCCTTTACTAGTCCTCAAGGATCTGCTTAACTATGGTGTTTAAAATTAAGAATAACATATGCATAATTAATAATTTAATACAAAACAATTTAAATAAAAAACCACGCATCATTCTTTGAGAGAATAGCCTAAAAGATGAAGTTATCTTAAGAAAGCATAATCTAAGTTAATATACTGTGGTCAATGAGACCTAAACATAGATTATGAAGATAATCTGGGGCATGTATTTTAGGGTTGTTCTTCCTATTGTGTTGTCATCGGCTAATTGTGTTTGAGGCACGTCTTCAGCTAATTTTGTTTTGGGTCCGGATCATTTCTACCATTGTACAAAAGTTCATAACCAGTTGGATTCGTATCTAGTTTAATAATATCATTTGCTTTGCAGCGTGTGCCAGAGAACTACGTTTTCGTGATGGGAGACAACCGCAATAACAGCTATGACTCCCACGTGTGGTAATATGTTTAAGGATTATATGCATTATGTACACTATTCTTATATCTGAGTTATTTCCTTGTTAAATGCAATTTTCTTAGGGGTCCCCTGCCAGCCAAGAATATCATAGGTAGATCAGTATTCCGCTATTGGCCACCAAATAGAATTGCCGGAACAGTTGCTAAGGAAGGGTGCGCTGTTGAAACCAAGCCAGAGACTACTACTCTTGCATCTCAATGATGAAGGCAGCAACTTTTTGACATTTATATAATGTTAACTTTTGTCAAGCTTCATTTTATTGTTCATTATGTACAACAGTTTGTGGGAAAAACGTTTTTATGCTCCTTCCCATCATTCTTCGGATCAGCTCATGTAGTTGCTGACCACCCTTTTGTAACAAGATATTTAATCCAAACATTAGCAAGACACACTAAAGATGAAATGATGGAATTCTATATTCTGTTTTTGTATTACTAGCAACTTCGTTGCAGTAACATCTTATTGACATTTGGTTAAATGGAAAATTGGATGAATTTTTGCAGTATGTGGCAATTGTACTCTTTAAGCAACTTTCCCAATCTTATTAACTATATGAAACAAACCAAAATAATATATGCTAGGCTTTTGGTTATTTTCAGTGACACAATATTGTCTATATGGTTGGAGATTGACCAAAACCATATCTGCTACTTTGAAGTGCATGTTCACCCTCTTTCTATCTGTCTTGGCTTTGTATATAGATAATTTTACCCCGTACCATACACGGATTCAACACTAGCGTTATAGATATAACAAGTGTTGAGCCTTGCTGTGTGAATAGTTGCTGCCAAAATAGTCGATATTTTATCTCTATCTAAAAACTTCAAACATCTTATCCGAAAGTTTTACCGTAATTTGATCCTACCTGGTTTACACCTAAAAAAAACTTCAACAACTTGTTAGTAACATCACTTTTTAAAGAATAGAAGAAAACATAAAATATATAATAAATTTGAATCATCTATTTTTCACTCTCATGTTAGATGAGACATATAGACAAACAATTGTTTATTCAATTTTATTTGTAGATAAGGTTCATCTAGTTAGTTTATTACTATCTCATCTAATGAGAGAGAAAAAAGGAAAAAAAAAACAGAGAATCTAAATCCATATATAATACTCTACAAAATATTTCATCAAATTTTATAAACCACTATTATAATTATAATATTTTTATCACGAGATAAATTTAAATATTTTTGACAAATTTTTTAATATTATGTCTATTGTTAGTTAAATTTTTAACCTATCGCAAACATTTTATATCAAATTTTGTAAAACAGTTTTATACGTGTCTAATTCATTATACCACTATACTATATTAATAACTAAAATATCGACACAATTATCTAAGTGTAGAGGATATGATACATAGAACACCAAGTAAACTCTTTTTTATTAAATTTATCATGTTTATTAGCCTATTTTCTAGAAATTCATTCTTGTTATTGTAAAAAAAATTACAAACTTATGATCATATAATAAAAATAAAATTTCTCTTTACATTTAAAAATAAAATTTGAAAAAGATGTTTTGTAGTCTTCCTCCAAAGTCAGATAGTGCAGTTTGCTCGTTGAATCTGGTGTCACTTGGTAAGTAATCAAAAGAATATTCAGCATAGAAACTACATCGATGATCATTTGAAGCCTGCAAGACCAAAGTTCGATGTGGTTTGAAGCCTGCAAGTTAGGGACAACAGTCTAAAATGTGTGAACCAGCGGAAAGTTGTTTCATTTCACATTCCAAACCGACGACCTTACACTCTTATATACAAGCAAAACATATGAGATACCTAAAGGAGTCGAATAATTTGTCAGTTACGAAAAGTCATAGATAATTTTGTGACGCTGACTTAATGTTTTATTAAGGATTTTAGAAGTTCAAAAAACACAAAAGTACATTCGATTTGAACTTCAAATTAGTTCAGGCTAAAAATAAAAACGGACAAAGCAGATTTTAATAAAAATAAACTGTTTTGAACATATTAATGATAAGATACATTGGTCAAATCGTCTCAGACATCCAAGGAAGGATAAAACAGCATTAGCTCTCAAGCCTGGCGTAGGCGAAAGCTCTTGGTCGGCCACTGCGAATGTTTTGAGAAACAAGCCTTAAATGATATCATCACAGACGACAATTAATCAAAGACAGATCAAAAACTACAAACTGAATTCAGGTTCATATAGTCAAAAAATTCTAATAAATTTTAATAATAGCGAGGTAATCTTACATCATTAAATGATCAGCAAAATATTGAAATAGAGAGTTCTACTCCACTCCACTCCACTATTAAATTTTAGGAACCATAACATGTAACTTTAGCACACTATCAACACAGAACAGCAATTAATCAAATCAAGGTGAAAAAACTACGACATAAAAGTGAACAGGTATTGTTATTACAAGCTAAAACTATAAAGAAAATAAAGTTTCAAAATTTGGAACACAATATTCCATCCTTAAATGATCACTAAAATATTGAGAAAGGTTAGTCGTAACAATTGCAAATAGATGCAAATCCACACAACAAGGGCTTAGCTTAAGTGCTTAACCGCAAACGATTTGCATTATAATCATGAAAACAGATTAAAATTTAAAATGATTTTGAAAAACACAACTCAAAATACATAACACAAAAACAGTTCACAAAACCAAATTTTGTTGTTAGTTTAATGAAGGAGTCATCAGATAGGAGCGAAAGACTATAAATTTGTATAATCATGAATAGATCAGTTGAACTATGCTTATGATCATCACATGACCCTCCAATGATAAAAAGAATAAATGGTGTCAATCTCAAGGAGAATTAATCAAACTCAAATTAAATAAATAAAAAACGGAAACCTAATCGAAATTAAAATTGAAGATATTTGGAAGATAAAGAAGGGACTCGGAATATAAGAGGATGATCGGCAAGGCCAACTTGGCCAATTACGACGAACGAGACCTAATAACATAGAGTCGTCATTGTCACCTTCAATTTCCCTGAATGTTGTTTCAAGAATCAACACAAAATCGAAAGAACAATATAATAATAAAACGAGAAGAAAATTTGGGAGAAGGGAATGGTGAGTTCAGCGGCGGTGAGAAACTCTACTGAGAAAGGGGGTAGAGAAACGGTGCTTATAAATAGAGTTAGGAATAGGTTTTTTTTTGGCAAAAGGATAGGATGGGTTTTAACCGAAAACCTTAGCAATGGTGGTTGCTCTCCAAGTAAATGTAATAGGCCCAATTATTTTTTCAGCACGTCTACTGGTTTACCACCACACCCATTTTCACCAAGTTATACCCCCACCAATCTCAAAAATTTATGTTTTTACTTGTTAGATTTTTTACGACCCTTTTAAAATTGTTATTTTGATTTCACTTCTAATATTTTTACTTAAACAACAAATTATCAAATTATAAGTTTAATGATTTTATCATGTGTATACTTCATTTAAAAACTATTTATATTTCATGTATTATTGTTTAACATAATTGTCAGAAGATTGTAAAACAATTTTTCGTGTTTTTTTTTTTTTTGTATTTTCCTTTTAGTTGATAGTGGTTGTTATCTCCTCATTAAGTCTTTGTGACTTATCTCTTCAAGTTGTTCATTTTTTAAAGATTCACAAGAACTGAGTAGCAAATTGTTAGTGGATTCAAGTCTCAATTACATTTTTATTTTGTAGGCCTATTTGATCAATGACCTTTTTGTTAAGTATCTGTTGAGTTATGATGTATTTAACAACTATTTTGAGTTTAGAAAATCATTTGAAAATGTGTTAAATATTTAGATTCGCTCTTTTGAAATATTGATTGGGTCAAAAGTTTGAAATAAAATTTTATATTTAGAAACGTTGAAATTACATAAGATATTCCATCGGAATTTTAAGAAATATTATTATTATTTTTTAAATGGTTATTTAGAACTATTTAACTGCTTAATTATTAAGTTAATTGATAGGCTTGTCAGACTAAAAGTATAACTTGTGCGCCAGTCACGTCGTTCGGTTTTCAGATCATGACACATGTAGCTACAGTAGATAAAATACTTGATGAATTGTTTAGTGTTAAATATATTGATTGATCTCAAAGATAGACACGAAAATGTCTTTAAAATTTACCATAGTTGTTATGAATGACCTGTTATGTCATTTGGCTTTACTAATGCACCAACAACTTCCAATACAAATGAATCAAGTATTTTAGCCAATACAAATAAATCAAGTATTTTAGTGAAAAAAAGAAAAATTAAAAAGTTGTTTAAGGGTGGTGTTGTCCACACTACAACAATAAAAGTTGTTTGTCAAATTGTCAAAATGTTCAAATAAAGTCGTGTTGTCATTGACATGATTAATCACCACTACCCGCAGATCAACCAGACCTCCAATAACAATTGAGGACTAGAGACATGTTGTTGGATCATCTCAAATACAACAAATTATGAAGCAGCAAATTGACAAATATGGAAAGAACATCCATTTGATTAGTGAAGTGGAAAGATTTTACAGCTACTGGAGCCACTTGTGAAGACTAGCTAGAAATGCTTGACCATCCCAAATTCAACCTAAAGGACAAAGTTGATTTTAACAGGCCAAAATAGAAGCCCAAATTGTAGTACCAACAAGACCAATACAACTATCACAAGGTACAAAATACAACTATACAAAACGCTTAGAGATCCAATAATCATTGAGGAAAGAATGAGAGCTATCTGACAAATTACATTACCTCACAACAGTAAAAATAGGGTCCGGTCAAAATGGAAAGGTATCAAATTTGATGAAAATAAATTATATTCCTCTTATTTGTGTACTTCAATTCTTTCACTGGCCTTACTACATTTACAATACATTTCAAGTCTCAAGTCGTGATATCAAAGTCTGATTGTAAGTTCTAATAGCTGCAAACATAGACTGATAATAGATTCTTGTGAGTAGATTGTGTACCCGGACACAACTTACCTGCAAGGAGCTATTTGCATTCTATGAGAGTCTCATTTGTTGTTCAATTATATGTGTTTGAATTCATCACTGATATCTTTCCGCATTTCTTTGTCGTATTGTTCAATTTTTTATCAATGTTCTTTCATTAGGGAAATTGTTGATGAGTCATTTACCCAAGCCCAACGCGCTCGTCAACGGGTCGTGTTTTGGTTCGTGCTAGAAATCGACGTAGAGCTAATGTTGACGGACGTGGCTGGATGCTGATGTTTAGGTGTCTAGGAGAAGGCGCGGAAATCCAACCATGGAAAATTTTACCGCTGGTCTACATGGATTACAGCATGTTGTGCAACAACTTGTTAGGGTTGTCGTCGGATAACAACATGAGGGTGATCAAAGACATGAAAATCTTGACGGTCAACAAGAGGTTAAATAAGTTGAACAACAGACGACTACTGCAACTAGATGGATTGAGGTTACTTTACCAGACTTCATGAAGGTTAAACCCCTTACTTTTTCTAGGTCTAGTGCGACTGAGGACCCACAACAACTCATTGATGGCGGTGGTGGAGCTTGAACTGAAATATTAGGGTGGCAAATTTTAAAAAATTTAATGCATAAATAAAAATGTATAATATTGTACATAAAAATTTGAAGTTTTAAATTTATAAAAAAATATTGACAATCAAACTCTTAACGCTTATAAGAGAGGTAGTAGATCAAATTTTGGTTGACATTTTTAACAATTAAAAATTAGTTTATAAAAATCTATTTTTTTTTCCAAATCAGTGTGACTTTAAAAGTAATTATAATAAAATTAAAACTGTTTTGTTAATTTGACGTTATGATTAATTGATGGTGCAAAATATTTTTATATCATCAATGCATACAAATTACATAAAAAAACAATATATATATATATATATATATATATATATATATATATATATTATTAAAATCAATTTAAACACAACACATTTTTTTAAGATATCAATATTAACATTTTGTTGGTAAAAGATTATTGTTTAGTTTGCGTATTAGGCGATCTATTTTAAAATTATGTAAAACTATATCTCAAATCAATAAAGCTAAAAGTAGTAGTATTTTTTAAAAAATTCTTAGGGACTCTGAGATGGTCGTGGCCACCCATGTCCCAAAGAAGCTCTGCCGTTGATTGATGGTCTAGAGATAGTTTGAAAAGCATTGAGTTGTTCTGAGGTAAGAGCAGTGGAATTGACATCATTTAAGCTAATAGGTGTGGCACATGATTGGTTTCATATAGTGTCACGTGGTAGATAAGTGGGGTCACCTCCATTAGCATGGAGAAAGTTCTCTCATTTGTTTATGGTTCGTTTTCTTCTAGAAAGTGTTAGAGATAGATTAGCTCATGAGTTTGAGCGATTAGAACAAACAGAGGGTATGACAGTTTCAGAGTATAGTGCCTGTTTTACACAACTCTCTAGACACGTTCCTTACCCTATCACTGAGGAAATGCGTGTAAAGAGGTTCATTAGAAGATTAAGGGATTACTTATTTATATATATGGTTGAGTCAAATTGTTCTACTTTTGTGAGGTTTTGAGTTTGGCACTTCAGATTCAGCAACGATAGAAGAAAAAAAGATGTAATAGACAAGATTCACAAATTATCTCATTGATCTTCGTTTAGATGGAGGATTGTCATATTGTATTTTTTGGAGATGTGGTGGTGCTTGACTTGTGTTTTGAAGGATACATTGGAAGAGAGGAAGGAGTACGTTGGTGAGAGGGGCGAGTGAAATAGGAGGTGGACTGGTTTCAGGAGATGATGAGAGATAGTTAGATAAGGTGCTTGCAAATGGAGAAATTTATGGAGGGATAGGTTGTGGTGGAGGAGATGGTGATCGAGATGGAGATGGTGACGGGGGGTGGTGTTCTTGGAGTAGGATTTTTCTTGCAGAAGCTTTGGTACGAGCCATATTTTTTTAAAGAAATGAAGAAGAATGAATAGCGAGTTGCAGAAGGGGGGAGTATAGAGGTTTTGATGAAAGAAGAATGAGCAGTTTTTTTGGGAATAGATGAGGTAGAGAGTTACACGCATCGTTGTATAAGAGTGGGTGGTTCAGAAGTGACTAGTAATATTGGGAAAGGGGAAAATATGTTATGATGAGGTTATGATAGCCGTTTTTTGAAGACAGGAAAAATTCGTTAGTTGCCTCTTTGTGAATTAAAAATTTAATTTTTTTTTCAATTAAGCTTGACATATACACACACACACGAAGACTGATGCGAAGAAGACAAAAAATGAAGATTGTTCTCCGTATTGACCAAAACAATTTGGTCATGTTTTTCAAAAGAGATAGTTTGAATTTTTGATGATTTTTAGTTTTTCTTTAATAAAATTAAAATTATCTTCAATTGGAGGTTTAGTAAAAATGTCAGCAAGTTGATTTTTTGTGTTAACAAATATTAATTCAACTTTCTTTTTGTTAACATGATCTCTAATAAGTTGGTATTTTATTTCAATATGTTTTGATCTTAAATGCTAAATATGATTTTTTGACAAATTTATTGCACTTGTATTATCACAATAAATTGGAAAATTTGTATAACTTACAGAAAAGTCTTCAAATTGGTTTTTTATCCATAAGACTTGAGAGCAACAATTTATAGTTGAGACATTTTCAACTTCAATTGTTGATAAGGCAATTGTGTTTTGTTTTCTACATGACTAGCTGATTCGAGCTTCTCCAAGAAATTGACATGCACCACTTGTGCTTTTTCTTTCAATTTTATTCTCAACTTAATCAGCATCACAGTAGGCTATAAGATCAAAATGAGTTCCTTTTATATATCAAAGGCCAAGATCAGTTGTACCAACAAGATAACGAAAAAAAATTCTTTTTACAGTAGATAAATGAGATTATTTAGGCAAATATTGAAATCTAGCACATAATCCCACTGCAAAAACAATATATGGCTTATTTGCAGTTAAATATAGCAGTGAGTCTATCATTCACTTGTATTCCTTTTCAAAGATGGATTTTCCTTGTTCATCTTTGTCCAAATTTGAGAATGGATGCATGAGAGTTGTCATTGTTTTAGCTTATTTCATTTTGTAATTCTTTAAAAGATATTTGATATATTTTTCTTGACATATAAATATTCCATTTTCAAATTGTTCGATTTGCAAGCCAAGAAAATATCTCAATTCTCTCATCATACTCATTTCAAATTCACTTTCCATGAGATTTGAAAATTCCTCACACATTTTTTCATTTGTTATCTAATGATAATTTCGTCAACATATACTTGAACAATTAGCAAATCAGTTTTTCTAAAAAGTGTAGTATCAATCTTTCCTCTAGAAAAACCATTTATGATTAAGAAGGAACATAATCTTTCATACCAGGCTCTAGGGGTTTGTTGCAGTCCATATAGAGCTTAATTGAGTTTAAGGACATAGTTTGGTTTCTTTTGATCTTCGAAACCAGGAGGCTGATGAACATATATCTGTTCATTTATAAAACCATTTAAAAACAAACTTTTGACATCCATTTGAAAAAGCTTAATAAGTTTATGAGATGCATATGCCAAAAGGATTCTGATAGCTTCTAACCTTGCAATTGGAGCAAAAGTTTCATCATAATCAATACCTTATTGTTGGTTATAACCTTAGGCCACCAGTCTTGCTTTATTTCTTATTACTTTTCCTTTTTCATCCAGTTTGTTTCTAAATATTCATCTTGTGTCAATAATTGCTTGATTTTGTGGATATGGGACAAGAGTCCATGCTTGATTTTTTTCAAATTGGAGAAGCTCTTCTTGCATTGCTTCAACCCATGAGTTTCAACTATGGCTTCTTTGATTGATTTTGGTTCCATTTGAGATGTCATTGTCATGCTGTCGTCGTTGTTGTCATCTTTAAAAGACATTCTTGTTCTAATGCCATCAAATGTGACTCCTATGATTTGATTTTGTGGACGATCTACTACAGTTTTCCAGGTTCGTGGAGGAGTCTGAGATAGAGAATGATGATCAATCTCATTTTTCTGAGGAACGATATGTTGTCGTTGCTCATATTTTTCTTCTTCTTCTTCTTCGTCATTTATAGATGTATATCAAGATCATCAAATTTATCAAATAACACATGCATACTTACCTTTAAAGTTTTTGTTGTTAGATTATACATGATAACCTTTGGAATCAGTTAAATAACTCGAGCAAATGGTTTTGTTTGATTTAGCATCAAATTTTCCTAGATTGTCTTTTTTATTTAAAATATAGCAGTAGCAACCAAAAACATGAAAGTATGAGATATTTGGCTTTTTGTTTTTCCATAAGTCATAAGGTGTTTTGTTGATAATTTTTCTTATTGATTCATGATTTAAAATGTAACAAGAAGTGTTGATTGCTTCAACCTAGAAATATTTTTCAACATTTGATTCTTCCAAGATTGTTTTTGCCATTTCTTGTAACGTTCTATTCTTTCTTTCAGCAACTCAATTTTCTTAAGGAGTTCTTGCGTAAGAGAGATTATGAGAAATGTCATTTTCATAAAATAAATAAAAAAGCTTTTGAAAGACGCATTTATAAATTCTCCTCTCTGATCACTTCTTATATAAATTATGTTAGAGCATTTTTCATTTTGAACATTTTTACAAAAGGTTTGAAAAACATTAAATGAATCATCTTTTTGTTTTAAGAAAGTACGCACATGTAACGTGAAAAATCATCGACAATAACAAAGTCATATCTCATTCCTCCTAAGCTTGTGGTTTTGATAGGACCAAAGAGGTCAATGTGAAGTAATTCAAGAGATTTTTTAGTTGAAACAAAATCTTTTGAATGAAAACTACTCTTGACTTGTTTTTGTTTAGCACGAGCTTCACATACTTTATCTTTGTCAAAACTTATTTTTGACAAACCTCTAACAAGATCAAGTTTGGATAATTTTGAAATTATTTTCATGCTAACATGTTCAGTTCGTTTGTGTCATATCTACTTGTTTTTGTTTTTGGACATAAAACATGACTTTCTTGACCCAGAGAAATGAATTTTTCAAGAAGATACTTGCTTGACTTCACATATGTTGGTTTAAAAATAACTTTAAAACCTTCACACAATTGACTAATGCTTAGTAGATTATATTTTAAACCTTCAACATTTCAACATAAACTATTTTTGCATAAGTTTATTTACCTATAATATCTTACCTTTGATTTTGCCTGATCATTATTCCCACAAGTTACAGATCCTCCATCCTTCTTGAAAAAGGAAAGAAAACATTGTTTATCTCCTGTCATATGTCTCAAACAATCACTGTCCAAATATCATTGCTTTTTTTTGACATTTTGCAAACCAACCTGCATTTGATATTAATAGATTCTTAGGTATCCATTTGATCTTCGGTTCTTGAGAGTTAGATTTTTCTTTAAAGATAGATTTTTTCTTAAGGTAGCAGTTTGGTTCAACATGACCAATCTTTGAACAATAAGAGCATTTTCTTATTGCTTTTGGAGAAGGTTCTAACCTGAACTAGAGCATTCTTCCCTTTCGAGAGGTCGTATTGATTTGAATTTTTCATCCATTATTTTGAAAAAACATGTGGAATCAAGATGCCCAATTTTATTCCAATACAGACATTTTGTTTTTGCATTTATCTTTTTGTTTTTTGGTACAAAAATAGTTTTATAGAGTTTTTATTTTTGAGATTTGTCAAAACCAAGTCCAACTTTATCAAATATTCCTACCTAAGATCCCATAATTTCGGTTTAAGCAGAACGTTCTCCTTTTGAGTTGCAGAACGTTCTTGACTCTCAGATTCTTCAGATGTTTTAAAATGAGAAACCTCTAAACTTTAAATGACTTTTTTTAGTTCATCATTCATAGCATAGGCTTTTTCTTTTTATTTGCAAAATTGTTCTTTTAATGAATCACATTTTTTAGCAAGAAAGTTTGAGACATTTAACAAACTATCAAATTCTTTTTCCGTTTGTTCTTGTAAATGACATAGTTTAGAAATGATTACCTCATCATTTTCTATGTTTCCCATTAGGTACATATTGGCTTCTTCATTTTCTTTTCTGTTTGATTCTTTAGAATCATCCCAGGTGATCATCATGCATTTTTTCTTGAACGAAAATCTTTTTAGTGTCTTTTGTTTAAAGGACATTCAGTTTTGTAATTTCCTAGTATGTTACACGCATAACATGTAATTTGACTATGATCTGATATCTTTTTCTCATCATTCTTTAATTTTTTTTGTAAGAAGAATTACTTCTTCATCAGCTTCTTATTGACCAATTTCTTTTGTGTCTTCTATTTCATCTTGTTGTGAATACGAGCTTTCTTAAAGGTTTTGTGAAGTTTTTAAGGATATTATTTTGTCTTTATTTGCTGCTTTATCCTCTTGCAGCATTACTTCATGTGCTCTTAAAGTTCCAATGAGTTCTTCTAATTATGTTTTTGACCATTGGTGACTTTACTTATGTCTGTGACCATTGGTCTCCATATGATGTGGAGACATCTCAAATTTTTTGTTGAGACAAAATCTCAAATTAATGTTTTGATGATAATCAAACAAAGTTAATCAATTTTCTAATTATGAATCTAAAAGTGTGTTGTTATTTAACATGTGTTTTTGAGTATATTAATCAAACGTAACAACAAAGATCAATTTGGAAGAAGCAAGATCATTCGAAGAAAGCAAGAATGTTCTGGTTATTAAACAGAAAAAACAAAGATCATTCTGGTTTTCGCAACATTCAGTCCAAGAACATTATAGTTTACAAAAGAATAAAGATCTCTTAAATCAAGATAGTTCTAGGCTGCGAAATCGTATCAATCTTTAGTGAAAATCACTAGTCCTTATTATATAAGAACATAATTATAAACACAAGACAATTCTTGACATACTCGTTCAAAGAAAAGATCAACAAAGGAAAAACAAAGCATCAAGAACAAAAAAGCAAGATCAATCTCCATGGCTACAAACAAACAAGAACAACCTAGACAGAAATGACAAATACACTACAACTCTGACATGTATAACATAACAAAAAGGCATAACACACAACAACTTTTCAAAATCTAGCATTCACTCAAAACAGAAACGGAGAACTTTCTAGTGGTAAAATAGGAATATTCATGGTATATGACGCAGTTGGAATCACAAAAGGTTAGCAAGCGCTAATCTTAACAAAAAGAACAAGTTCTGGAATCCACCAAAGAAGAGAAAACTCTCAAATTAATTATTTTATTAAAAGATACCTCTTTGTTACAGCATAGAAAGTCTTTAAATAGATAATAGAAACCCTAGTACGAACATTAGGTAAAACAGAAAAGCCCTAAATTAAAGGAAAAGCTAAAACAGCTGTAAAATAGAAAAACCCAAAATTACGGAAAAAACTAAAACGGCTGTTTTGAGGCCCAAGACAAGCTCAAAACAGTTCTGGATCCCATACTTCATGGCAAAGCCATGAGTTGTGTTCGTGACGCGATTCCCTTTTCGGAAAGATATAATAATAGACAATCTGACACCAGACGATCGTTTTTCGCATTTTATGCTGCTTTTGTCCGCAAAGTTGTTTCTTCCTCGATTCTGGCCGTGAACACAAGTCTATTAAAACTATAGACTAGACAACATGTATCCCAACGGTTATATGAGTTGTCATAATCATCCACTTAAACAATCATTCTTGAGACATCTAAGTCATTCAATTGAGCAAGGGCTTCAGTTCTTATTCACTAGATTTAATGATCTATTCTATGAGTCTAATTGTTGAAATCAAACTCAAACAGATGTTGAGTATAGTCTCGTCCGTCAATTCCCTTTTGAACAATTTATTTGAAACTCAAGATTATAAAGTTATTGAATGTATTGTAGAAATCCTTTTGTGTTTAAAAGGTGTCTTGAAAATCCTTTATGGATTGAAAGGTAATCATTGGAATCCCTTTCAATGTTGAAAGGTGAAATATTATAACTAACCGATCAATATTGATCTCAAAGGTTGATGTGAAAAGCAAGAACATTATTGTTTGAACATTTTAGTGAAAAAGCTCACAATTTATGAGGACTAAACATACTCACTTTGAGAGAACCACGATATATTGTTGTGTGAATTCTCTCTCTCTTATATCTATTCATTTCCCACTCACTTAGCACTAACAAAAAACGTTCTCCTTTTGTTGTCTATCAAACTAAGATCAATTTTGAGTTAACTAAATTTAATACAAAAATTGATTTTAAAAAGAAGAATCACAATTCAAACCTCATTCCTTGTAATTAACATTGTCACTTCACTTTTTATTACTTTGTTTTGGACTAAGTATGCTCCACCAAGATAACACATTTCATTTACTATGGTCGAAAGGTTTCTCCTTCATTTATCTCAAATAGTTCAAATTTTTATACACCAATATCAATTCTGGTTTCTTTGAGATTTGTTCCTTCATGATAAGTTTGTAATGTATCCTATAAGTTTTTAGACTCAATATCTATGATGTTGGAAGGTTCACGGCCAAAATCGAGGAAGAAACGGCTTTGCAGACAAACGCAGCAAAAATACAGAAAACAATCGTCCGGTGTCAAATTGTCTATTATTATACCTTTCCGGAAATGAAATTGCGCTACGAACACAACTCATCGTTTTGCCATGTATGAGCTCCAAAATCGTTTTGAGCTCGTCTTAGGTCTCAAAACAGTCTTTATAGTTTTTTCCGTTTAGATTTTCCATTAATTTCAAACTTTTTTGTTTTACCTAATTTTCGTATTAGAGTTTATATTATCTATTTAAAAACTTTCAATGCAATAACAAAAGGTACCTTTTAATAAAATAATTAAGTGTAAAATTTTCTCTTGTCTGGTAGATTCTAAAACTTATTCTTTTTGTTAAGATTAATGTTTGCTAACCTTTTATGATTATCTACTATTTTGTTTTCCTCCCTGCTCAAAGCACAAGATAGAAATAATTGAGTTGTCTTTTGTTGTGCTTTGATCTCTTTCAATAGAATAATTTTGTTTTTATTTATTATTTCACTAATGATGAATCTCTTTGATCAGAGTATCGGTATGAAATTGTCATTCATTATGATGCACCAGATTCATATATCATGCATTTTAGCAAAGCTTTGTCAAGGAAGGTTTGAGCTTCGCATAGAAAGCACGAATGACGTTGGATAGAAATAGTTTCAGATTTCTAGGAACTCAGACCAGCCAAAAGCATCAATGTGTTGTTTGATTAAGATTCCTTCAAACTGAAGGTTATTAAAGTCCAATACAAATAGGTAAGTCCATTTGTCAGGATATATTTTTTGGAATTTGGTTGAGAGTAGTGGCGGGATAAAGGCTTTGGAAATTGTTTTCTTAGAAAGTTTTGGTTGGGTTTGAAGTTTGCATGAAGAATGTTCTGATGGAGTTAAACTGGGCGTAGAATATTATGCACTTTTCGTTTTCTGTGCAGACAGTTAGGATTATTTCAATATGTTGACAAAATGATTTTAATTTCTTTGGTTATTGCAAGAAGGTAAGATTGTTTGTTGCATAACAGTTCCCATAGCACAATTAAAGAGGCCAGTAGCTAAAGAAATTCAAGAAATTGTTGAAAATGGAATTCAATTTAAACTTAATCATTTGAGGTTATTTTTAGCCATGTTCAAATTCTTCCAACCATTGAATAATGATATCAAGGAAGTTCAAAGTCAAGACTCATACTCCTTAAATATGGTAAATAATATTTTGAAAGGTTTATGGAATATAAAGTTTAGAATGGTAAATTTCAAACTTCAGTCAATTGACCAAACAATTTACTCTCTTTGCATGGTGCATAGTGTATATTCCTCAATTTTTAAAGTTATTGCAAACTGTGTTTTAGATCTTAAAGTTGGAAACAATATTTGCATACACTAATAGTTATCAATCTAGTACTCACAGTTACACTTTAGAGTTTTCAATGAGGGAAACATTCATTTCTAAATGTTCCACCGGTTTCGTAAAAGGAAAATCTAAGTCCAAGTTCCAGACCGAGAGACCGATAGATTATGACTTGACACTTCCACAATTTCTAAAATATTCAGCCAAATAGGTCTATAAACTAGACTACTAAATAAAAATAAAACATTTGACACACACTAAATAAAAATAAAACATTGTCTAAAACATTGTCTCAGACATCCAAGGAAGGATAAAGCAGCATTAGCTCTCAAGCCTGGCGTAGGCGAAAGCTCTTAGGCGGCCACTGCGAATGTTGAGAAACAAGCCTTTGGATTTATCATCATTGAGCAATTTACAAATTGACAACATCAAACAAGTGCAGGAAAATTGTACATGAAATATGGCTAGTGTAAAATTTTAATGTCATGATCCATATATTGTATTTCTAACACACATATAATTAATCAAACATGGGACAAGAAATGAAACAAGATAATGATAAGATACATTGATGAATTCGTCTCAGACATCCAAGGAAGGATAAAACAGCATTAGCTCTCAAGCCTGGCGTAGGCGAAAGCTCTTGGGCGGCCACTGCGAATGTTTTGAGAAACAAGCCTTAAATGATATCATCACAGACGACAATTTATCAAAGCTGATTTCAGAATATATAGTATAAAAATTCTAATAAATTTAAATAATTGTAGGATAATATTCCATCATTAAATGATCAGCAAATATTAAAATAGAAAGCTGACAAAGTGAACAGATGGATAATTTGCATATGAGGGACGTCTTCTTCCCAAAAGCACTCAGTTATACTGCTTGCAGGGCAGACGAATAGTCCCAAAAGAGCAATCAGCTATAAATACACTGACAAAGATTACAAAACTTAAAACAACTAACATAATCCATAAAACGAAATAACTGTTGGTTAATATGAAGGGGTCATCAGATAGGAGCGAAAGACTAAATTTTTTGTTTAATCACAAATAGATCAGTTGAACTATGCTTACGATCATCACATGACCCTCCAACGATAACAACAACAAATCATTTCAATTAAATACAAAACTAAAAACAAAAGAAAAAAAACCTCAGAAGGAAGGCAGTATAGGTATAGTAATCATGAAAATTCATACTTTCCATATTTTCCCTTGATATCATCATTGGAAGAGTAATGCAAATAAATAAATATGTAAAAACAACCTGAGAACACGAAGATCCAAAAACATTAAATGCACACATCTTAAAAAATTAAAAAATAAATTGGAATTAAGGATAAAAAGGAGAGATCAAGGGCCTCATAGAGAAGATTAGGTTTTTCAACATGAATTAATTCAGACATATGCTTGTCTTAATTAATTTTTTTTAATCATTGGCCATTTGAAAAAACAACATTATACACAAACAGCAATCAATTTCAATTCGAAATAATAAATAAACAACAAGATCAAATAGAAAATTGAAAGTATTTGGATGATAAAGAAGGGACTCAGAATATGGGTGGTGATATAACAGGATGGTCGGCAAGGCCGATTTGGCCAATTACGACGAACGAGACCTAATCACATAGAGTCGTCATTGTCACCTTTGAATTAACAAAACAATTGAAAGAACAATACTTAAAACGAGTAGAGAAAACGGTAGAAGGAGATGGTGATTTCAGCGGCGGTGAGAAACCCTAATTCGATACAATGAGAAAGGGGGCAGAGAGGTGCTTATAAAGAGTAGGGAGTGACAGCTAGGGTTTTGGATGAAACGGTCAAAACAGTGATTTCTAGAATGTGCGGAGGGTGCGCCATTCCTTAACCTGCGCCGCCTAATAACACTCAGCGCGAACACAATTTCATACTAGTACTAGGCCCAGTAATTTTTGTGCGGCATTGAAGGTGTCCATTGATTAATTTTAAAATAAAATAAAAATTATATGATTATTGTATAAAAATAGAATTTTAATTAAAATCTCAATTTTATTTGACCAATTTTTATTAGATTTAATGATCATGCGTTATTAGTATAAATAATTTTAATTATTAATTATTAATTAATGAAAATTATAACTATATAATTAATAATTCATATTAACTCAAAGTATAAAATTAATTTACATTAGTATATAATCCTTTTCTCATATGTATTTTATTTGATATGAGAGTAGCGATCATTTGGTCATTTGACAAGGTGGTAACATCATTTTATTCGAATATGTCAACAAAAAAACTTTTTTCTTAGTAAAATACTTAGGATAAATTTCTAAAGAGCATCAAGTTACTAATTCATTTTTTTTCCAAAAAAGAGAAGGAAAAGAAAAAAAAGCCAAAGAGAAAAGAAAAGAAAAAAAAAACTAACTACTAAGCATAATTTATGAATACATAAGTCTCAAATATATTATAAAAAGTAATTTATCGAAACTATTAACAGAATCTCTATTATAGTTCAATTAAAATAGTTTAAAATTAAGTTGAAATTGGCAAATCAATCGATACGGTTTATCTCCTTCACTTCCGATATAAAGGATTTGAATATTCCAAACAAGAGATAAAAAATTGCAAATACAATAACTACTAGAGACCAACTTCTTGAAAATATTCATTCATATAAGAGTCACTTTCTACAATAAAATGAGTATTTTTCTTACTTAAAACCAAAAATCAACAATCATACAATTAAGAGAGAAAAAAAATAGAAATTAAGTATTTTTCTTACTTAAAACCAAAAATCAACAAATATCACTTTTTTATTTAAGAATGTCCACTCTTTATGCGTCTTTTTTTCATTTAAATTTTACCTTTTATTTAAATTATAATTTTATCATTTAAACTCAATTAAATAATTGAATTTTCTATAACTATATATAAAGGAGATACGAAGCTTTTGGTGTAAATAGAATTTCTTTCAATTTTAATTTTTCTTTTAAAAAAATATTTTGTTTATAATTTTATTCTTCCTTACTCAAACAAGAAAAAGAGGAAAAGGAAAACGAGGGAACAAAACTAATATGTCATTTACAAATTAATAATTAAAAATATAAATAAGTTTTTTTGCGATACAATTGTTGGCCTAGACCACAACCAATTTATGGAGTAACATTCACACTTTCTATTGTGAATGAATTGGAATGAGTTTACTCAGCTTAAAGATATAAATAACTAATAAAATTTACGAGGCAGGCTTAGTTTTAAATAATTCTCAAAAATTTAATCTCATCTAAATGGTTTGCACAAAATGAGGTTTAAAAATATCTATAAAAAATTACTTTTATATACTTTTCAGTATTTTTAGATTTGTTATTTCTTTTAGATTAATTTGGACGTGAATACTCCTAGTGTACATAAACATAACACAATCTTTAAACAGAACTATGAGTGACACTAATAGATTATTTTAAGTGATTTTCGATCGGATAGTTTAATGCATGTGCAATCATTGAATCGATCTCATCTCTAGTTTGTATTCAATTTTTTTAAGTCTAACATGTATCTAATTAATGGTAGATGTTCATCTATCTCCCTAATTTTATTTCTCTCAACCCCAAATACACTACTAGAAACTAAAATTCGGTAGTGTATGTTATACTGATATAAACTAAAATCTAATAAAAAGTCAAAAATTTGAAGGGTTGGATAACATTCGCCCCAATTAATTTTCATGTGTCCATTTGGAAGTATGATAGAAACCTCTTCTTAATCATACATCAAGCAATTCGAAACACTCTCCGCCCTCTTAATTCGAAACACTTCCGCCCTCGTCAGCTCTGAGTGTAATATATCCACCGTATACGTTGGCATCAATTTGATATTCTCACATTTCAAGAAGCTTTTCAATATTTCAAAGCAAAGCTACAACTTCAAGATTCAGTTACCATGTGGTGATACCTCAATCCACCGCGGAAACATTGCCCAATTACATAAATTAATAATCTCAGTGTACTTTAAAAAAAAAACTTTATGAGTGAATACACCAAATTTCAGCTGCAAAAAACAATCATGTTTGACGAGCCATAAGACAAAATACGAACACATCTCAAGTGCCTTCGTGATTCCCACATTATGAGAAGCTAACTCCTTCAAGTAGACTCAAATATATGCAAATTTTAGCTAGGAAATATATGAGAATGGTAATATTTGAACAAAAAAAAAAGTTGGCTAGCTAATGAATTGAAAACAACACATTAAAAAACAAAAATTAAGGTCACAGCCAGTGATCAGCACTACAAAATTAAACTGCTATAACAACTGAAGATCATATAATATGCACACGTAAAAAAATTTCCGACTCTGGCAACAGTAGAACGTGGTAAATCTGTACTTTTGAACTATATTTTGAAACAAACGCTAATTTCTATTATATTCTATTACACAAATGAATGTTACACAAACCATCAGAATCTAACAATTGCTCATAAATTAACAATGTGAATTAAATGCCTGCATTCCCGACATATATTGGTTGCATTGCCATTCTGATGGCTCCATATAAATCAACATAAGCTACTCATCGAACAACTACACTTTTGCTTTCATCTTCTATCAGGTCTACTAATTTCTGCTGTAGCACGTGAATCAAGTGTTGATAGGATCTGCGGCATTGACATGCCTCCAGAAACGACAATTTCTGCAAAACGTAGCATATGTTAAAAATATACTGGACGAGTTCAATTATATTGTTTTTAGTTACTGTGCCTTTTAGATATGTCCACCAGCATGTGCAAATAGTCATTTTTTTTACAGATACAAATAGTCATTGCTTGCAACCTGAAGTGCACGAGTTACACATATTGAGGTTCAAAGAATCCGTATGTTCATAAAAGTTGCAAAAGGGTTTGAGTGTCGTGTATTAGCACAAGTATGAATAATATGGGAGTGAAGCTTAATTCCTTTCAATAATTTTCTCCCAATTCCAAATCAGGAAGACCAAAAAAATCTTAGCTCCAGTTTTACCGCATCATCAGCATTAGCAAATGAAGCCTCCGAATGTAGTTCACATAAAAAAGATGCCATCTTCATAACAATTATGTAACGCAAAGTAATTATTATGAGCTTGCTTTTCCATCCATAAACAATTTAAGTCTGAGTAACTATGAAAACTAGACAACTCACCAATTCCTTCCCGGACAGATAAGGTTGGCCTAATGACATCCTTGGTGTTTACCAGAAAGATATCACCAATATAAAGATGGTTCGTGGGAACATAGACACAGCATAACTCCTCATCTCCAGTATAATTCTGTGAATAGTAATATAAATAATATATTAAATTCAAGAATTTATTCAAAGTTGCTACAGTTGCAGAAAATCTTCATTAATTAAAACTAAACCTGTTTTGTCAAACACAATACATCAAATGCTTATCCATATAGATCCATGATTCCATACTATGGATCACAAGTTAACATCTAGAAGGAAATTTGAACGAGGATTCATGAACAATGGCAACTGACTATGAAGTACATAAATAACCTTTAAAAAAATATGGTAGCATTGTTATGTTGCAATAATATATGGCTTTAGAGATAACCAATCAAGAAAAAAGAACATAAAAGGCAATAGGGATAACTCATAAATTGATGGAAAACAAGAAGCATCAACTGCATTAATTGATGGGAACTGGTATTTTATTAGAATGAAATAGGGAAAAAACCCCAATTGCAGAGACAGAACACTGCAGAACTTCGAAAGTCTGCAAACCTCCATATACCCAAAGGCCCCGATTATTTAACAAATGACTAATTATCTCGCCCTCTCCAACTGTCTCCTTAGGCATAGGCAACACATCTACTAACTAATCAACTAAGAGAGTTACTTATCAATATTCAATACCCCCGCCCCCACCTCATAAAACAAAGCATTCACCTTGCCCTCAAAGTGAAGAATCGGTAGTTGCAGATATGTACAAAATAAAATCCAACTTCAAAATATAGAATGATCGAAGAAAATGAATAAAAATTTAGTTGAACCGGTAGCCCTTGCAGCTTTACACGTAAACCTTGCCAAACTCCCTTTGTTTTCACCTTGTATTCATCTCCCACCTTCACCCACAACTGAGGTGTCACCAGCATTAGGGCCTCAACCACCTTGTACAAAATGAAATTGTGCAAGGCTCTCCATAATCAATCAACACCATCACCTTCATGGCATTCACCTCAATCACATAATTTGAGAGATCACACTGTAGTTGTAGCCAGCCCGGCAATACCTTGTAGACCCAACTGAATGGGTTTTCCCCTCCAATTCAATAAATTCGTCTTCATGCCCTATGTGCCCCTTTGGGTCTTCTGTAGTCATACTCATTCCGACAACACAACCCACAGATGCTTGAATGTTCAGCCATTTCCACCACCCAAGGTTGTTAAAATCGTGAGTTAACTAGTGGAGTCGTACGATTTCACAAGTTTAGGTATCAATTACGAGTTGACTCGGAGGTAAACTCGAATTTTGGTAAACTCAAAAATGAAACCGAGGTTATCCAGCTGAACTCGCAGTGAACTTGGTAAACTTACAAAAAAAAAAAATATTTTTTTTTTGTTATTTTGCAATGAACTCGGTAAACTCGGGTAAATTCATAGAATTTTTTTGACAAAGAATTTTATTTTTTTTATCTCAATTTTCACATTCATTTCCTTATTTGTTAGTTTGATTTTGTTAATGTTAGTTTTGTCCTAATCATTGAGTTCAAATTTTGAATTATTGATTCATGTATTGTATTATATTATTATATAAGTCATGCAAATATTATTTTTAACATTATTTTAATACGAGGTAAATTTGTACGAGTCTATGAGTCAATTGCCACCATCTTCCCCTCCTGGAATTACCCAACTTGCCCCTGCCAAAGTAGTGGTTAGATTCTTCTTGTCTATGACCTATGGCTTGTCCAACAATTCACTCAAAGAAATCAAACTCTACAACTTCAACTTGACCTCAATTTCTCCTTCGACTCCTTCAAGAAAATTCCTTTCAAGTAGCCTATGTTGATGCTCCTTAAAGGCCTGGCATAGAGCTCAAATTTCTCTCAGATTCCTTGATTGGAGGTGGATTAGGAGTGCAAGATTCCTTAAAGTAGTCTTGGTCTATGCTCCTTAAAGTAAGATTGGGAGAGCAAGCCCCACCACTGTTACCAACTCAGAGCACGTCCTTCCAAGGCCAACAATTACAGCCAGTAATCCTTTCTCATTTGGTGCCCTTTTAAGAAGTACCTTCCGAACTTGTTAAAGCTTGTTAATCCATCCATAGACCTCCTCTCCCACATCCTCCGTCGTTTTGTGGGTTGTCCCTGAGGTTGCTGATCCTACAAACTTCTTGTCTCAATGCTTCCCGACATTAACCCTCTCTATCATCTCTTCAGCTATCCTCACCCGAGCATCTTGCAGTTCCTGTTGATTATGACTAAAAAACTCTTCATTTATGCTTCTCGGCTCTAGCCTCAAACCCCCTTTTCCAAGCTTTCCAATTGTCCCTCCATCTTTTTTGCACCATGAATTTTGGTGCCCAAAGTCATGAACTCTTGTACCAATTGATAGAGATAAACCCCAATTGCAACGATAGATAATTGCAAAACTTTGAGTTTATTTAAAGACAACACACCTTATTTCTCTAATTATTCCAGCCCTCGCTAACTAACGGACTAAGGGGGTTATCTATCACAATTGTGGATGAATTTCCCTACCAGCTTTAGAGCCAAGGCTCTCCTTTGAGAAACCGATTCTCAGCATTACACAAAGGAAAAAAAGAATGCATACCAGAAACAGCTGCAAATCCTTTCTATAACTGCACATAAAATTAAATAACTGCTATATAATTGTTCTACCATATAATTTCCCTACGGCATAATTAAATTACTACATAACTCTCCTACCATAGTACTAATTCTGCCCTCCTATTTTTTTGTTTCTCCTTAAAAGCCATATATGAGGCTTTTTTTTCTTCTGCATAATCCATAAATTGGCCCCCTGTTCAACTATGGGTACTAACAACAATCATAGAAAAATAGTGAAACACTTATTTAAAGCATCGAGAAAAAAATAAAAAATCAGAGCTTATAAGCTGCCAAATGTAGAACTCTTTCAGAAACCTGAAGGACAACAGATGAGGTGATGAATCCAAAGGCATATTCACCAACACGTGGATGTCGAATGATAGCTACTTCTTTGAAGGCTTGTGAATTTTGATCTGTGGCAACACATGTGTTAACATAATCAGTTCTTACCCATCATTAGATTTACATTGACATCATCACAATAAGGAGTAAGATGTTAAAAAAAAGATGTTGGCAAACAGACCTGGTGATATAGCAGCACTAATCTGCTTAGAGGCATTATAGATATGACGAACAAGAGGCATTCGCTTGATAAACCACTCTCCAAGTCCCAGGACAGATGCACCCAGCCATGAAGACATGAAAACCCCAACCAAGAAGATGAAGGTTATGGATGTTATGAATCCAAGACCTGACCAAGAAGTGTTAACAATTACTTCAACATATTTAATGCTACCATGACATCTAGTAAGTGGCCTGATGAGTTAGAGACAGAGACAACAAAAGCCAATAAAATTTCTATTTTTCACATAGAAATTTGTATTTCTTTTGCAGCTCTATTGCACATTTCTATTTCCAATAACCCAAAATAGAAAAAACAGCTAAACCTAAATAAAACGAATATTAAGAATATATAATTAAGAAAATGTTTAATCCAATAAATTGAATAGCCATACAGTACTGACCTTATGGGAAAATTAGTAAAGGTGTATAGTGTACAATAAAATAGAAGCACTTACCAAAGATGTCAATTCCAAGTTGAGCATAGATTGGAGAAAAAAAACCATCCACAAAATGAACGAACCACCATGTTATGTAGAAGGTGATTGCAATTGGAAGAAGAATGACACTTCAATAAAATAAAAGAGCTATCATTAATTCAATAAAACACATTAACAAAAAACTCATAACATTCAGCTGCTAATGCCATTATATAGGTAATAATGCACATATCAGATTTGAGGGTGTTCGAAAGAACTTATTTGAGCTTACATTATTGTGTAAATGTTTGGAAGAGCTTATAAACACCTTATGGTATGTCCATAAGATCTTTTCAGCTTGTTTCATAAACTCCTCCAGGCAGTTTATTTTCTAAATTTGCTTTTAGCTTATAAATAGTTTACCCTTAATCACTCTTTGATTGTAGAAAACGCTTATACATAAGCTCTCATTTATTAAGTATTTAACTAAACTGTTTAAACAAATCTCCCCTTAATCTTAAATGACAGCATAAAAGATGTCACATATAGTTGCATGCTAATGAGAAAACTATCATTTTAACTTTCAAAGCTTCCAATGACAAAAATTGCGAAAAGTTATCTATTCCTCAATTGCCCCATCCTTCTAAAATCAGTGATAGAGATAACAATGGTAATATTTGTACACTTTTATTCTAGTTATTGTCAGAGTAGACACTAAAGGTGGTAATTAGGTCAGTATGGCATAAATTGAATAAGCTATTTGGAGAAGTATCTAGAACCTATAGGTTTTATTCAATTATGATTCCCCTTTCCCATTAAATTTGGAATACAACTTTGAATATATTACTACCAAAATGTTTCATATCCTAATAGAAAAGTGAAGCGTAACTACGATGTATGTTAACTTGCAGTTCAAGACACAAACATTGATACTATAAGATAGCAGCAGAAATTTATCGTAGCTAAAAGAAGAAGAGACAAAAAATTGTTTTAAAGTATCCAATGCATACAAAAGTCAAAAGCACAGCTTTCTTCAGGAAATAATAAAAATAAGATAATGAAAGATCATAGTGTCACGCATGCACTAATTTGATGTGTATGAATGCACAATGACATGGCATATATCCATGTCTCAAACGGAAATAGATTGGGTTGAGTAAAGTGATACGCACCATCCAGTCATGAACTTTTTCGATGCCCAGCTCCTAACAACTTTGATAAAAGTCTACAAACCAACACGGAAGAAAAAAGGCCAAATGTCAGACAGAAATAAAGTCAGAATTTCACGAAAACACATTATATTCCATGCGAAATTTAAAGCTCCAGCTCGTACTGTTGCAAAAATCAGCTTCAATTTCAGTTTTTGCAAAATTACATTAATCAAATATTTTTTAACAAATAATGAATCGATGAAGAAGAGAGGATTAAATACACTTGCACTATTTAAATTGGTAATTTGGTATGAATTTTCAAAAGAGGTAAGAACTAGTTTTTGTGCCCTTAGTTTAAAGGTAACAACAAGTTGATCCAGTTATATGAAAAGCAATAATTTCAATTAAAATGCAAATCATCCCTAAAAGCAGTGACAATTAAAGTCAAAGAAATTGCTGATACTAACAAATTCAACGCTAACACACAAAATCTAGATGAATCAAATGCTTAAAAATCCCACCGCATAAAGCAATTAAAACCCTAAAGTACCTCGCGACCGGTATGATGCATGGAAGAGGAGGAAGGCGATGGTCTGGAAGCATCGGTGTCAACGCCGGTATCAGCGACGGGGATGAGAAGCTCCCGATCTCTGTCTCTGTTGCCCAATACCGCGGAGGGAGATTTGTCGTCGACCATTGCCGGAGAAACAATCAGAAACGACGTCGTTTGCAAATTTTGTAAAGCGAATAATCGTTTCCTACGCCGTGGAAGAATCGCACAAATGACAATCTTTTCAAAATTAGTCTCCAATTCTATTCCTTTCTCCTTCGACTTTTCTTTTGGTTTATATTTTATTTTAATTTTAAGAAATTAATATTTCTGGGAGTATTTAATTTCAATCCAAACAAAATTTATTCAAAAATATACTAGTACTACAGTATTAAATTTTTAAAAGTTTTAGTAGACATTAAAATACTTTTGTCGACCTCATGGAATTAAAATGGAAAATAATTGATGTTTTGGGTGATGAATTGAAAGGGTGCATGTGACTTGAAGGAGCTTTTGTCATTTTTTTGTGAAAAAAAAAAGAGGAGGTTTTGAAATTTTCTATTTTTGAGTCATTTTCTTATTATATAGTTTTGTCTGTTGCAAGATTACATGTATGAGTATATAATTACGTTGTCAAGTGTACTTGATGAGTTTGTCGCAAATATTTTGATCAATTATTATTGCATATATTTAATTTACATCTACTGAATTATTTTTTCTTTCATGAATCTAATTATATTTTACTGCATGTATAAGATACTTTGAAAGCTAATATTTATATAACAAAGTAATTCATATGTCTCATAATAAATGTCACTTTAGTAAAAAAAATTTGTCTCAAAATAGATATTAATTATAATTTTTAATACAACTTTAATTATTTTTTCTATATTATCCTTCAATAATTATTATATATAACAATTTTCAAAACATTATTATATTTTACATTGATAATAATAAAAACCCACCAATAATTAAAATGGATAGTTTGATAAAATTACTTCTCTCTTTCTTATAAATATTACATTTTTTAATATATGTGCAAAATATTTAAACATCGGTTATTTTGAGATGTAGATGTAGGAATAATAAAATAATGTAATTTGATTAAATACATATGTAAAAAATTATATTATTCAGTATAGAAATTGATCTCGTATTGAATTGTCAAGCAACAAGGTATTATGTGATGTGGGAAAAAAGTAGTGTATGGTGGTGTTAAGGGGAAGTTTCTTTGGGACAAAATATAAATGCAGGATCACACAATTTGTCAACAGCAGACAATCTCAGGTATGGAAATTGAACAGTTAAATTTACGCATCAATAAAATTAAATATAAACAATATCAAATATATAACACACACTCAATGCTCATGCACCTAATATGTGCTTGGTTTAGCCTCTTTTTTTTTTTTTAACCAAAAGACGGGCATGTAAAGATTTAACAATAGTAATGGTCATTCAAACTATGTCCGCATCACCACTAGGAACAATTATTTGTATCACACCGCAAATATATTAAAAATCATTTGGTTTAACTATAGTAGAAAAATAATGTACTTGATTTACTTGATGTTCAATATCGCTCTTGTTTTTTCTTCATCATCTCGAAGCCATGATTCGCAGAAGATAAAATACATGGAAAATAAGGACATAAAATATAACTCCCACTAAAAATTGAGAATAGTGACATTAGAATAAGTTAGTTCGACAATGAATTGAAAACTACACAGAAACACTATATATTAAGCTGAAAGCAAGTAATCAGCACTACAAAATTGAATTGCTATAACAAGTGGAGACCGCATTGATATGCACAAGTAGAAAATTTGAGACTCCTTCCTTCCTACCTCAGTAGAATGTAGTAACCCTGTATCATCACCCAAACTATATTTTCAAACAAACACTAAATTCTACATTCTATTGCACAGATGAATGTTACACAGAACATCAGAATCTAACACTTGCTCCTACATCAACATTCCATGCCTGTATTCGCAACCACATTTGTTGCACCGCCCTTCTGATGACTCCATAGGAAACAAGTAAGCTACTAAAAGACAACTACTATATCTTTCACTTTCATCTTCTATCAGGTCTACTTATTTCCAAAGGAGCATGTGAATCAAGCGTTGATAGGCTCTGCGGCATTGACATGCCTCCAGAAACAACAATTTCTGCAAAATTTAGCATGTTAAAAACACATACCGGAGTGAATTCAATTATAGTTTTTATTTATTTTACATATTAATTCCTTCCAACCAAAAGTGCATAAATTAGCCTAGAGAGGATAGTTAGACATACACCTACTGACAATTGTCCACACAATTGTACATGCAGTTATTGCACAGCTCAATGTCCCCCCAATTCCAAATCACGAAAACCAAAAAATAAAATTTAAAGCTCCAATTTTACTGTACCTAAGCAGAGGAAGGTCCAGAAAAAAGAACCTACATAATATTAATGAAAATGAGTCCAACATAATTAGGCCTGCTTTTCGTTTTATAACTTACCAATTCCTTCTCGGACTGATAAGTTTGGCCTGATGACATCCTTGGTGTTGACAAGAAATATATCACCAATATAAAGATGGTTTGTGGGAACATAGACACAGCATAACTCCTCGTCTCCAGAATAATTCTGTGAAACAGAGATGTAATTAAGATAGTTAACTTCAACGAGTTTTTTTAGAGCTGTGATAATTGCAGATAATCTTCATTAATTATCATTTAACCTGCCTAGAAGGAAAATAGAATGAGCATTCAGAAAAATGCAACTGATTATGAAGTACATCACTAACATTAAAGCAGCATGGTAAGTTGCATAATTATATGGCTCTAGAGGTAAACAACAAAGAAAAAAGAACCTAAAAGTCTACAAGGAAATCAACAAGCATTAACAACGTGCGACAAAGCCCTGATGGGCAGGGCATTACACATGGACCTGTATAGCAAACCAGCAACACAGATCATATCTATCAATAAGGAACCCAGAAGCAGTGACACTGATGGAGTTTAGGAAAGAAACTTTATTGAATTACACACAGATCTCACGAACATATAGATCTGGTAGATAAGCCTCGCTACAAGCCTTAAAAGTTAGAACCAAGGCCTTTGGCTGAGTAAAAAAATTTCAGCCTTGCACAAGAAAAAACAGAATTAAGAAACCAGAAACTGTCATATTATAATTCTGTTCTGCTTATTTAAAAATAAAAAATAAAAAATCTGTTCTCCTATTTTCTTATTTCGCCAAGAGTACACAAGGCACATTTTAAACTTGTTTCTGCATGATCCAGAACTGGCCCACATTTTGGCATTGGGCTCTAACAGACACTGTGGCATTCAAAGAGAAATAATGAAACGCCACGTTAAGCAATGATGAAAGAAAATTTTCTGAACTTATAAGCTACAAATGTAGAGTTGTTGAATAAACCTGAAGGACAACAGACGATGTGATGAATCCTAATGCATATTCACCCACACGTGGATGTCTAATGATGGCTACTTCTTTGAAGGCTTGTGAATTTTGATCTGTGGCAACACACATGTTAGCTTAAACATTTCTTACCCACCAATAGATTTACATTAGCATAACAATAAAAAGTAAGATGTTGGCAAACACACCCGGTGATATAGCTGCACTAATCTGCTTAGAGGCATTATAGATATGACGAACAAGTGGCATTCGCTTGATAAACCACTCCCCAAGTCCCAGGACAGACGCACCCAACCATGATGACATGAAAACGCCAACCATGAAGATGAAGGTTATGGAAGTTATGAATCCAAGACCTGACCAAGAAGTTTAACTATTTAAGCAATTATTCCAACATATTAAATTCTACTATGGCATTCAATAGTTTATAAATAACATATCTACTTTCCAAGGAAAAACTTGTATTACTTTTGTAGCTCTATTCCACATTTCTAGTTCCAGTACCCCCAAATATCAAATACAGTAAAAACAAAATGAAAATTTACTTTGAGAATATTTTATTCATTAAAATTGAATAGCCATACTTTATTGATCTTTTGGGGGGAAATATGTGAGGTGTATATTAAAATACCATAAAACAGAAGCACTTACCAAAGATATCGATTCCAAGTTGAGCAAAGATTGGTGAAAAAAAACCATCCACGAAATGAATGAACCACCACGTAATGTAGAAGGTGATTGCAATTGGAAAAAGAATGACACTTCAATGAGAAAAAAAGAACAGTGAGAAAAAGACTGGGACATAGTTCTGCAAACCTAAGATAAGTGCAAATAGGTAGACGAATACTGGACGCAACAATTTTTTTGTGCAAGTTTGCAGCAAGTATGCTGCATATTATCGTTAATTTAATCACTTCAAAAGTTTATCTATCTCTCCATCTCCTTATCCTTCTTAAACCAGTGATAGAGAAAGCAATTAGAATATTGCATATTTTTATCTAACTATTGTGGAAACAGACATTTTGGCTATAATTTGGTTGGTATGGTACAAATCAAGTAAGCAATTTGGAGATTTGTATAGTTAGAACTTATATTATTACTTTAAAATGGTGAATCAGTTCACCTTGCACTAACAAATGTTAGATCTGATGTTTTGAATATTTTATTAGTAAACTCCCCAGATTTGATAATCACTTAAAGGCTAGAATGATAAATTTATCCCCTCCCCTACTGAGCCTGCTTCCGTTCCCTTTTAACTGTTGATTTCTCCGACCACTCGTCCACCACGGGCACCAACCTCTCTATGATCTGACCACTGATGGTCTGATAGTTCTAAGTTATTTCTCGTCAGCCTGTCAATCTGCTTTATCATAAACCAATCTTCCAAATTTCTCTCTACCACCATGCTTCCTCTATTTGCAGCAACACAACCTTGTTACATTCTCCAACCCCACACCACAACAACGTAAACACCAAACCTCTGAATATGATCAAGCCTCCAGAAAACACTTCCACTTCATCACAACATCTCTACACCCTTGGTTTAGCTCCTAAGCGCATCCCCCCCTCCTCCCTTCCATGAAAATTCCGCCTCCATCAACAGGGTCTCCTTTCAGGACAATCCAGAAGCTTCCAGCAAAGTCAATGCTGTTGACGAATTAAGAGAATCTGAAAATGGGTTGGATTCCTTCCTTCGATTTTTCCTAGCAGAAGATGGTGGGTTTTCTCTTATAAGGTAGACGTTAAGGTCCTGGCGCAACCATTTAGAGTGTTACATGCAATACTGATTGTGTTGCAGGGGTGGGGTCGCAGCAGTTCCAGTCAGCGAGAGAATAGGAGGAGTCAGAGATCTTTTCTTTTTTTATTAGAAAAAGTTCTCTGAGTTAGGTTTTTTATTCTCTTCCCCAATTTGCCAAAAAAGGACCTGTCCACTACTTTCCAGCTTCCATAACATAACACTATATTACTAGCAAATTTTCTCGTATCCTAACAGAAGAGAGAAGTGTAGCTATCATGTATGGTAACTTTTGATTCGTGATACAAACACCTATACACTAAGATGGCAGCAGAAATTAAATGTAGATAAAAGAATTAGAGGAAATTAAATGTTTTATGTTATCCAACTCAAACAAAACACAGCTTTCTTCAGAAAATAATAAAAAGATAAGATAATGAAAGATTAAGGTGTAGCATGTGCACCAGTTTGACATGTAAGAATGTAAATGACAAGATATTAGGTTGAAGAAAGAAATACTCACCATCCAGTCATGAACTTTTTCGACGCCCAGCTCCTAACAACTTTGTAAAAAGTCTACAAATTGACAGAAACAACACATGGATATCTGTCAGACAAATACTTCAATTTCAGATGCAAAGTTGTATAAATTTTTTCATGCAACAAAATGAATAGGATAACTCATGCTAGGCTTAGGTATTCAAATTCTCGAAAACACATAATATTGCAATATGTGCGAATGGGAATTATAAACCACCAGCTCGTACTATTGCTGAAACCAGCTTCAATATGCCAAACTCCTCCACATGAAGAAACTAGCAAAATTACATTCAATAATTCAAACCAATGTTGTCAATTGCAGATGGAGAAAAATAGTGGCTAATTCAAACCAATTCTGCTATGCACTCGTGCTATAGTGTTTCTATAACAGTATAACTTACATTAAATGAAGAGTATTTTAGGATGGACATCATTAAATAGAGTAAAAGTAAGTTATATTTGTTTATATTTAAGATAAAAAATTATGAGTACTTTTTCGCTTATATTTGAAACTGGATGAAGTATTTGACAAAAATATTATACTAAATAATGTATCACGAAACATTAGCAATTTGTTCAAATTCCGCTAGGCACTTATTTAGCAAACACTTTAAAGGTGACAACAAATTCATACAGTGATATGCAAAGCAATAGTTTCAATTGATATGCAAATCATCCTCAAAACAGTACTAATTCAAGTCAACAAAATTCCCCAGACTAACAAATTCAAACAAGCACACATGGTATATAGATTAATCAAATGCTTCAAATTTCAATTGAATAAAGCACGAGTGAAGAACAATTAAAACCCTAAAGTAGACTAGAGAGCGGTCATAACCTCACGGCCGGCATGATGAACAGAGGAGGAAGAGGAGGATGGCTTGGAAGCATCGATATCGTCGCTGGAATTAGCGATGGGAAGGAGAAGCTCTCGATCTCTGTCTCTGGGGCCGATTACCTTAGAGGGGGATTTGTCATCGGCCATCACTGAAGGAACAACCTTTAACGACGGCGTTTTGAAATTCCCAAAAGCGGATGATAGTGTTCTTCTGTAACTCCGTTGAAGACTCCGCACAAATCACGAATTTCAGAAGAATAATTTTATTATTCTTCAATTTTTCTTTTTGTCTGGGTTGTGTTATTTTATTTCCAATCAAACAAAAGTGTTTTTGGTCAAAACAAAATTTTATTTGAAAATTTACATTTTAATAATTATTTTTAAATTTTATCCTTATTTTCCAGTCAAAAAAAACTTATCCTTATTTTGTTTGGAATTTAAATACTTTTGTTGACTTGATTGTCTTTTCTTTTTTTTAAATATTGATTAGATGGATTTATAATAATTTGGGTTGTTAAATTGAAAAGATGCATGTGACTTGAAGGAGTTTATTAATTTTCTAATTCATTATAACATTGGCAGCCTGACTTAATCGAATGATTGAGTTTAGGTTAGTTACATGAATATTGTGTCTATGCTGTCAAGTGTAGCTCATGAGTTGTAATGTTGTATGTAGCCTTTGCCTGAACACGGTTAGGTTGTCTTACAAAATGGTATATAGATGTGATGTGAAATGTAATGGCAAGTGGAGGATTCTTTGCAGCAACTACACACCTAATTGAAATTTTCGAGTTTAGGATTACTCGGAGGGTTTTATATTTTATGTTTTGAAATTTTTAAAAATTAAAATTAGTTTTAATTCTACGTTAATTTTCAATTTTTTTTATGACCTTTAATTTTTTTTCTAGTTTTAAAAATATTTACTGACACATAAAAATTAAATATAGATTTTATTTTAAAAGATAAAATGATTTATAATTGTAAATTTATACTAATAATAACGTAGGTTGAAAAAATAGTTGTTGGAGAGGGTAGTTGTCGCAGTTATAGTGATGGTCGAGGTGGAGATTAGCAGTGGCAATAGGGGATTGGTTAAAGTGGTGGTTGGTGGTCGACGACCAATGGTAGCTAAAGAGGGTGTGCAACAAAGGTTGGAGTAGTTGAAGGTGGTGGTCAGATTTGTGGTCGGTGATGATCAATAGTGGTTGTGATGGTCGATGTAGGTTAGAGTAGTGGTCATCAAGTATTTAAGTGGTTAGAGTGACTCTGATTATTGATGGTGGTGGTCGATGATGATTAAAGTAGTGGTGATCGGCAGTGGTCAGAATAGTGGGTTGGCGAGGTAGTGGCCAAAGATCCCTCACTGGTGATGACATGTTTGGAAATACGGCGGTGGATCCATCGTGCATCGTGTTCCCAAACACATGCTAAGTGAAAAACCATTTAACCTCATTTTACCTCAACACTGTTTTTTTTAAATTAACTTTGAAAATCAAACCAATAACCACCTCCAACAGACCCTTAAACAATTAAATGACAGTTAGAAGTTATGTTATTAAAAAAATTAAATGACAGTTAGAAGTCATGTCATTAAAAAAAGGTAAATATGAATCTATTTGTCAGTGCTATCTGAATATTAAAATATTTCATACCCTAGATTTTGGTACCATTCAAACTTAATATTCCTTTAAAAATATAACTAGACTTAATATTCGACTCTATATTTACCAAGAAAAAAATGTTAGATTCTCCACATAGTGGACTTGTAAAAAGCACCAAACAAGACATGATACATAGAAATAAAGGAGTAGATGTCCACTTTAGGTAGTTTAGCACATCATAAAGCAACCATGTATTCCCTTCACATTCCACCTGTGTTAAGCAAGGATCATAGAACAGCCCTTACATTATGTAACAACAATATCACACAACAGCATCATATGTTGATAACGATTTAGAAATACCCTTTAACTTTCGTAATCACATAAATGATAACAAGTAAGTGGCTTAATTCCTCATATATAATGCCCTTTAACAATACATTATTAATTTTTAAAAAAAAAAACTCATCCAAAAATAAGAAAGCCAATAAATGATATTAGAAACATCTGAGGATAAAATGAACCAACTCTATGAGTAAGCAACATCAGTTGCATTGCATGTTCCGCAAAGATATCAGATGAAAGATCCTATGTCAAAAGGCCTCAAGATTACAAAAAACTGAAAGCATCAACATGAGCCATAGTCTGCCATCAAATGGAAATGCTACTAGAATCAACTAACTGCATACCAACACTGTCATAAAGGCATGGAAATACCTGTAAAATAGACAAACAAAAGCACTGTAATAAGTTCTCTCCATTTAGCTATTAAAATTGGTACTTCAATTTAGATACGAAAATGTGCTATGCGCAATTAACTTACCAACAATGTGCAACCAAAAAAAAAACTGTTGATGAATATAAGGTGTCGCAGACTTGCAGTACTTACGTTAAATAAAGGCACTCATGTTCCCAAGTTTTGTACTTCTTACAAGTGTTGAGGGATATAAGGACCCGTTTTCTTTCTAAAAACATTTTCAATTTTCTTTTCATCATACCATGGATGGAAGCATACAGCAGCGAACAATTGTGACAGAGAGACGGTGAATGGTGAACTAGTGTGAGTGCATTTTCAAAAATACTGAAAATAGATTTACATTTTCCAAATTTCTCAAAATATTGAATCTGCCATCTAGTATGCATTTTCAAAAAAATGGTAAAATGCATTGATGCTTATTATTTTCAATGAAAATGAAATCAGAAACCAAGGAAAGTAAACAGCCCCTAATGTATTATTTTGTTGAGTTACAATACATAATCTTATGCCATTTTACAGCATTAAGTATCGCTTGACAACACTCCCTTTGTTGTCATTTCAGCAAAACTTCCTTATAATAACAAAAATGCCATGTCTTACAACATTTTTTGTGTTATTCACAACCTGTCACTAACTATTTGGGTTTGGCTCTATCCAACAATAAAATAGGGATAAAGTAAGGTATCAATTTAAAAGCAATGGGTCAAACAAAAATGATATGAACAATCTACTATCTCTTTGTTTCAGGCTTTGGCACACCATTTTCTTCTTGAAAAACATGCCTTTGTATTCTTTTACATCCAAGTAAATTCTATGACAAACATAAACACTTCTGATATTCAAGTTCTGATCATATGGGAATGACATGTTCAATAAAATTATTCTATACAATGAAGCCCACCCTACACCCCTACCTCTAACCAACAGTTCATACAATTCAAAGAACAATTTCAACCATTTTAATCCATGACTTCTTGAAAAATTAATTGAAACAACCTCAGTTATCCATCCTACTTATCAATGAATGACATACACTAACATTGGATACAATACTGACATTTAGGAAAAAATGAAAGTGATTGAATATAATCATCACATGTGTCAGTGTCGTGTTGTTTGGCATCAAACCTGTCTTTATTATGAAGTATCAGTGCTACATTAGCTACCTATGGTTAAGTTTAATTTCATAAAGCAATGTAAAAACTGAAGCAGTGTGCAATAATGTAAAGAGAAAAAAAATGCACCTTGAGGAACTAATCCCCAACCAAGAGATTCAATAGACAGGCTTGAAACTAATCGAGCTGAAGCAACCGCGCTATACAACGGCATCATTGATTCTAAGCAACCCAATTCCACCGGTAACCTAATCAACCAAATTGAAGAAAATACATGATTAATTTAATTTAATAAACAAAAAGCATGGAAATGTGATTTAATTAGGTTAAAGTGAAATGGGAAGGAGAGCGTAGATTATAACCGAGAAAGACGTGGCAGAGAGGAAGATTGAGATTTGGGTTTGAGGAGAGAAAGTGGTGACGGTTTAGTGGTTAACTTGTTGCTATGAACAACGAGCGACTGTAACCGACACGATAATCTGCACAAAGCCTTCGACGACGTCGTTGCCATTTCTTAAGCTCAGCTCCAAAGCAATACTGTGTCACCTTAGCCGTCGCTCTTCTTTTCTCTTCACTCGATGCTGTAGTGAGACTCAGATCACTGTAATACGACATCGCTACGATGCCGTTTTACTTCGAACACATGGATTAAGATTTTAAAACAAATTTTTATATTAAAAAAAAATAATTGGAATTTTTAGAAGTTTATATAAAATAGACTAGTGTTTAACCAATAAAAGAGTATATAGGTAAGATTGAGTTATAAGAATTTTTTAAAATAATTTTATAATCAAGATTTTTATAATATAAATTTCAAGTAATTTATATTGTAAAATTTTATAGAATTTGAAATGTTTTTTATATTGAGATTTCATATATTTTTCTATATTTTAAGAAAACATTCAAAATAAATGCTAACAAAACACTTGATATTTTAATCACGTTGTCTTTTATTGGTTAAATACTTAAAATTTTAATTGGACTTCATTTATGACGTTAAAAAAAAACTTACAAAATTTGACTTGAAAAATAAATAATATAAGGTTATGAGAGTCAATGAAATATAAAATCAAAATATTTGCATAAAGAAAGTAAAACGAATACAAGACTTTTTGTTACAATTCATTGGATAGAGGACATAGAAGTAGTTAGAAACAAAAACTTACACTTAATCAACTTTAGAAAATAATCTAACAAAATTATTCTAAATAGTCATTTCTAAGTTGATTTTGTCTTTGAAAAATATTCTAATAAAATCCCACAAAATCAAATTTAGAAACACAATAATTCAAAATTTAAATGTTTTTAATACTACATTACTTATTATTGCAAGTTAAAAATCTCGATTAAATAATACAAGATTTATACATTTAGTTTGAATTTTTTTTATTGTGTTAATTGAATATCATAATATTTATTTAGATTAAAAATACCCGCTAGGTTAAATAAATTTTTAGTCTATTTTATTTTAACTTATTCACAATTTTGATTCTCTCATTTTTAAATCTACAATTTTAATTTTATAAAAATAATTCAATGAACAAGAGAAATTCCCTGAGATAGAATCTCTTATGTTTCTCATGTGGAACAATGCTTAAAACTTATGTTTAATATTTTCAATTTCTTAACTATAATTTTTTTATAGTCAAGATTTGACTAAACTTTTCACGAGAGAATTCAATCTCTTGATAAACATTAAGTGATAGTGTAAAATTACATCATCACTATTGAAATATCATTAATTTTCATGACATACAACTTATTTCAAAATTACAAACTAAAGTGATATGGTAAAATATAATAAATTTTTAAAAAATATTATACTTTTTTCATCCATGGATTTGAAGGTGAATTATGACATATACTTATATGACAATTGAATTGACGATGACAAAATATTTATATTGGCTTTTTATTTAAATAATTTATTTACATGTCATCAAAATAAACATATATCTATATTAAAAAAGAAAAAAAAATCTATACAAGATTCAACCCTAACTAAATGTCTAGTTAAAAATCTTAAGCATTTTAAAAACTAATCTATAATTGTGAATTTAAAAAATAGAGAAACAAAAAATACAAGAGAAAATAAGCAATAAAAATCACAATTAAGCAAAAAAAATATATATATTTAAATAAATTTATGTAATTATTATAGGTTTCCCTTTGAAACCCCGAAGAAAGCCCATAAAAAATTAATGGGCCGTACAAAATCTTCAAAAGCCCAAATCACTAGTATACAACGTGTTAAACACTGCAAAAGGCAAACACATTGTTACCGCTGAATTCTGAATCGCGCGTTTAACTTATCAGACGTGATTAGTTGAAGCATCTGTTAAAAGTTCAAACTCCTATTTTCGACTCAACAATTTATCGAATATTATTGTTATTGTTCACACAAGTGGATTGAAAATTTGAGAGTAGAGAATGGGCAGTAGAAGTAGTGCCAAAACTCCAAAGAAGAATGGAAACAACTCAAACTCAACCTCTGCTTCTTTAGAAATTAAGTATGCACCCCCCTCTTTTCATTATATACACGCATTCATTTCAATTTCCCATATGATGTTGTTTTTGCTAACACTTATTTTGATCTTTGTTACTTACTTTCTGCAGTTGCTATGAAGGAGAACCTCTAACCAATCTGCTCCAATCAATTCTTAGGTAAAACACTTAATTTTCTCCATTATGAAGCTGAGGGGAGGGTCTGAAATGAAGATTTAACAGTTTAGAGTGAACTGCTGAACTATGGCTCTGTTTGGTTAAACAATTTAGCATAAACACTTATGTATAAGCTATTTTCTATAACACAAGGTAAAAAATAAGGTCAAACTGTTTTTATATAAGCTATAAGCTGTTTTCACAAGCTATCTTGGATAGTTTATGAAAATTAGCTGAAAACAGCTTATAGACATGTCTTAAGTTGCTTCCATAAGTTCTTCCAAACAGACTCACAAATGCTTAAGTTGGTAGATAAACTCAAATAAGTCAATCCAAACAGGTTCTATGTTTAGTTTAGTTTTGAAAGTAATCAATAAGTGTGCAATTTCTCACTTGATCTTGCAAATGGTTTTTCTGACGAACAGGGGGATCAAATCCGCAAGACATTTAGATGGAAGTTCATTGCCAGAAAAGATATGGTTAAAGGTTTAACCTCAAATTGGTTTTCCAAACTATAAAACATATGAATTAACTTAGTAATCTGTAGGAATCTTGCATAACCATATAACTTTTCTGTGGCTTCTTGCAGCAACAATTTGCTATTGGGGTCAATGAAGTAACTCGTGTCCTTGAGCGTATGAAACTGTGTGCTGAGTTTGAAAGGTCAACTCAACTCATCCCTTCAATCACAAGCAATCATAAATCACCTTCAGTCAAACTTCAGGTTGATTTTCTTTTTTCCACTCTATAGAAAATGTAAATCTCTGGTTAATCATTTATTTAGTACCTGCACCTTTTGTTACTAGTTCATCACTTCTAAGTAAATCCTCAACTTACTCTATTTTTTTATCTCTACCTTTACATGATGCTGCAAATATTCATGTACTAATAGCTAGGGTTTTCATTCTTACTGATCTCTGCAAATAATACTAGCAGTTGATAGCACGCATGAAAACCTTAGTGTTTTCTCTCTCACATTGCTCAAACACAATTAGTTTTACTTAGTAACAAATAACTGATTTTTTTTTTAAGGAATAAATAACTAATTTAATTTTGTTCTCAGTAAAAGTAATATATGGCTCCTTTTGGTTTTGGTGTGTGGCTTTATTTTAAGGTTTAACTTATATACAATGCCATAAACACGGTTCTTACAGTGTTAGACACAAAGAAACAGCCATTTTCATTAATCAAATTTAATAAAACAGTTCTTTACAATGCACTTCTTGATAGTTTTTGACAGTTTCTGTGTATTTTTAGTGTAGAACAGCATGAACAAGAGGAAAGAACTGTTTATAAGTTTTATCTTTATTTTGTAGCAAGTTTGAAGAGACAATATTCACATTTTATTTTGTAATGATGCAGGCTGTGCTTGTAGCTTCTGACTGTAACTCGCGATGGCTGACAAAGCATCTGCAAAGTTTGGCTTCATCAAGGAGTGTGCCTCTGATCTTTGTTAAGGATAATAAAGAAGGTTCTTTGAGATTAGGTGAACTTGTGAAATTAAAAACGGCCATTGCTATTGGAATTAAGGTTAGGTCCTGGCCTCGCACAAGATTTCTATTATGTTTGGTTTTTAATTGTTTTTTGTTTAAAGTGCTCTAAAGAAGTAATAGTTTTATCAAAATAAAATAAGCTAATTCAAACCTGTAGTAACTTTTTAGCATGAAATAAATTATTTGAGTATCTATAATAGCTTCCCTCGAGGAATCCTAATTTTCAATATCACAATCAACTCCCTTGCTTTTCAATCATGCATTTCTTTATTGCAGTTTCCTTATTGTAATGCAATCATACTCAAGAGTCGGGAACACTTAACACCATTTATCTGGTTTAATATGTCATGGCGGGAAGAATTCAAGGGTTTAACTTGCAATGAGCTCATGTGATTTGACCATGGCTCCAGATGTCACTATAGTCTTCTAATCTATTTTTGGTTTAATCGTTGTTTGTTTTAGATTCTAAGTTATTTGTTATTTTTCAATAATGCAGGTTAAAGGAAACGCTATTAATAAATATGTTGATGATATTATTCAAGCCAATGGATATAGACTCCAACCTGATGGACCAAATTCAGCTGGAATATTTGACAATTTTCAAGACACTGACAAAAAGAGAAATGCTGTCACAAATATAGTTTAGTCACTAAATTTAGGATTAACACCTATTTTTAGCCTTGTATTCTAAAGATGTAGTTTTTTTTTCTTTTTTTGGGGGTTAAAAAATGGTATAGTTCTTTATAGCTAACTACCTGTTAAATTTTTAAAGTTAAAGTTGGAGCAACATAATTCTTTATAACGATAAATTTTCACATGAGTCCGAGGATCAAAGGGAGCCTTCCAATTTGTTCTTTCCCGTTCGATAAATTGGATCCAGGTTATTAGCATTGAAGTGTCCATTAGGAACTAGCACTTGCTGAAGGGAGTTTATCTGGAATAGAGCTATCTGAACTAGTGCTGGTTTCATGGGATAACAGTTACGATGATATCTTACTGGCAGCAACAGACCAACCAAAAGAACTATGTTTGATAGGTCAACTTTGCTGGTTTACGTTATTGAAGATAGTCCAGTAAGTAGAGACAAAAAGTGATGAAGAAATTATCTACTAAAACCATTATGAAGTTTTATTTATTTATTTATTCTGAATAGTCTGTCATTAGAGACGACATATGATAACTGATATGACATGGCTTCGTGTAATCCTTATGAGTTTATAACTGACTCCATCTAATTAAAATAAACTTGTGTGAAGTACTCTTAGGGGTGTTGTTCTCATAATTTCTGTTACATTTATTTCTTTTGATTTTTCCTTACACGACTACAAATGCTGCCAAAGGATATTTTGGTGCAACAAGCACCGGGTTTGATGTAAGATGCATAGCGGTTCATGATCTCATAGAAATATCGATCAACTGTGGTTAAAACATCATCCACAAGTACTAAAGTTTTCCAGCAAGCTGCGAGCCATATGGGATCAACTTATAATGCTAGTATAAGCTTTTGAGGGCTAAAAACCTAATACCTTTTCTTGGAGATGTTGGATATTGGACCTCAATACAATTTAGACAACACAATCAAAATCTAAAAACAGTAACACGACGTGAAGACTGAGGATGTTTAGTCCAACTCCATAGCATGTTAAATGCCATAAAAATTGCAGGCAATACAAGAATAGAACACATAATATACTGATTTTCCAATCTCATTAGGAAAATGTAGCTAAATCATAGTACATAAGTTGGATGAAAAAATGGAACTATAATTTATAATGCGCTCGGGATCAAACTACAAAATTATTACAATAATAGGCCAAAGAAATGGAAAGAAGAAAAAAAAATCCCTCGAAAGGGAAATTAGGTTACATTGTTTCTTTTATGAAATTACAATTCTGCAATTTACAACAGGCTATGTCGAGGCTGAATAATTAATTCAGATATATATGAACTAACAACAAAATTGATAAAAGAAAATGGATCTTAGTTGGACTAGTTGTTCTGTAGGCTTGAATTGCAGGAAAGCCAGAAGATGAAGAATGGCAATGTTTTTACATTACAGACAACATATCCTCATAACATTCTTCTAATTTTTCCTGCCAAAAAAACACCCTTCTAATTTTTTTTTCAAATGGTATCTCTGCTCATAAGTTAGACTCCTTTTGTATCTACTTTTCGACCTTTGGCTTAGTTTCCCCATTTTCAGGAACAAAACTACAAGGGACCAAAGATGTTGAAGTGGTGGTGTTGGCAACAGCTTTAGCAATACCATTACTAGTGGCTCCCAGCCCCTGCTGATGCACTGCCTCAGTTCTGGCATTCTCGGTGGGATTGATGATTGGGTCCTTTTGAATCTCTAACTCACTTCTGGCTAACGAAGAACACTTTGTTTCTGAAATTAGGAATCAAAATTAGGGACTTAAAAGTGTAAACAATAATGTGGGCACTGCAAAAAAAAATGCAAAATATATGTAGTATGTTAATCTGTACAAGTATACAATGCATTTTCTACCTGAAAACTAAGGAATCCAGCACACAAAAGTTAATGCGCTATGGAAATTGGATTTTCATTAGTAATTTTAATTGATTTAGCCATATAACACAGGTCTGACAATGCAATCACAACTTAGTAACAGTTGGCTATTTGACTAACAGTATCAGTATACACTTTCCAACCTGAGACAGCCATTTCCTACCCATACAGAGTTCTCCTCTAATAAAACCAGAGCAAACCGCTTTCTTTGAAGCAAAATGAATTATTTTTCGAAATTCGGTGTTCAAGCACAAGCTTTTGCTGAGCAATCAATGAAACATGAACAGAATAGCTTTTGCTTTAGCAATTGAAAAATATCATGCATGGCAACAAAGACAGATTAACCAATGGAAAACAAATAGAACCAGCTAATGAGATGTTTTTTCAAAGTTATGTTGGGTTTTTATGAAACACTTGCAGAGAAAAATTAAAACTCCAGGAGAGGAAAATATTCACTTGCCATTTATTTCTCCCATAGTGATAACCCTATTAAGGAAATCTCTGAGTTTCGTCAACACAATCCTTTCTTGCTCTGCATAGACCTCTGTCGCTCCTCGTCCATAAGGCAATTGTGAAGATGTGTTGCAAGCATGGCCCATTGAACCAATAGAGGGGGCAGAAGTCATGAACATTGTATCTTGCTCATCACACATCAATGCTAAAGTCCCAGGAGACATTGGCCTCCCTTTTGGGATGTCAGCACCATCTGAACTGGAATTTTCAGGACTGGTTTTATCAGTTTGGTTTGCACTCGAACAATCATCAGCCGTAGCTTTCTCAACATCAGCTTCCTTTTGATTTGGTAATTGCGCTTGATTTGAAGAAGCAAGAGAAGTTTCTGTCTGATCTTCTGTGTGCTTATCCATTAAATTCTTCTGGTCTGCACTTGTTAATAACTATAAATGGTGAGAGAAAATAGAAAGATTGTACATCAATAAGGTTGATGTTGGTTGGTAACAACTGGAATCATCAATTAAAAAAAATAATAGAAGGTTCTAGCTCAAAATCTTCGAAAGAATACACATAAGCTAATGGATTGTTATTCTAAGCGTTTCATGAATTGTTTCTTAATGATCTTTAGGCAGAATGACATGAGAGGTTTATATGCACCAAAAGGTCACTTTTCAACATTGATGTATCTTAGGTACTTTATCCTAAATCTCAAATTCATCAGACAGTTATCAAATAAAAAAATGTTACAGATACAAGTTCAAATTGATCAAATTTCCTTGTTTGCTTTTCCCCATAGAGGAAATTATTGTTTATAGCTCAATTTACAAATGAAAGTCTGAAACAGGATGTATTCACTAATTTATTATTTACCAAATGAAATCCTCAAACTAGTTTGACGACACATAAACAACAAGGCAAGTAAAAGTGAGAAATAAGTTTTCTTTGATAATTATCTTGCTGATTCCATTTGTCAATCCATTGAGATTGGTGAATAAGCATTTTGAACCTAACTGGCTGAAAATTTGTTTAGTTTTTCATATTCTAATATGATCAGTTTAGAGCTATAATTTGGAAAGTTGTCAGATGTAATTTTAACAAAATTCAATTTGCAAGCTATGGAATTCGCCTATAATATAGAATATCCGCTCATTAAATTGAGCTACTCAAATTTTAAAGGATTTGTTTGGAAATGGAAAAAATGGGAACTGAGAAAAATTATTTCCAAGTTAATAACAGTACACTAAGATAAGGAAGATCGAAACAAAACACAAAACAATATTTGTACTTCTGAAAAATATCACACAATTGATGATTGGAAATTTAAAATGTTCATATACCTGCAAGTGTTTTAGTGGCTTGTCCAGATGCTAGCACCAGAACAGTGCAAAGCTCCATCAGGTGCTGTGGTTGTATGATGTCTGCTAAAAGAGACCTTCAACAATAATCTAGTTAATCACTAAATCAAGTATATATGTCATCATTTCAAGAATTTAACCAGTCCTACCTGTACATAAATTTTGAAGGGCCTAACGTTGAAGGTCCAACACGAGCACCTGGGATAGGAGAAAAGGATGAGGAGGGTGCTGCAGGACTTCTGATAGGATTTGCCTGATAAGCATGACAAATATTATAAATGCCTGTGACGCAAGTACGTATAAATTGAGCAATGTAAAAAAGCTCTTAATAGATTCCACTCTAAACTACAGGAAGTTTATGTGAACTAGAAATTTAACCATTGATGAACTATTTTAGACCAGAGGTTAAGTTATCATGGTATTGGAAACACAATTTCAGCCTCATAGCCACAGACTTGATTTTTATGTATTTATTCACTTATAAAATTAGAAGCTGGAATGCACTCTCCTTGGGGACTTGAGTCGTCTCATCGTAACAGATGGTGTTTTCATTGAGAACCAGTAAGGGGGACCTAGACTTGGAAAAAGCAACCTAAGAATGAACAACCAAAGAAAGTGCTATTCTAAGTGAAACTTAAACCCTAAATCTGCACCAAAGGGGTTAGAGTGAAATACACTATGAGTGGGCAGCAAGAACGAGCCATCACAGACACAAGCTTTCAGATGTGTGTACAATATTATATTCCACATTGAGCAAAGATGGAAGCTTGATATTGTACTCATTTAAGCAATGACGTCTTCCTATCCAATAGACTACCTTTTTGAGATAGCCTGGCTCTCTTCATGGGCTTGAGTTGAAATGGACACATTGGACCAAATCAAAGGGAGCTTATATAAATTTAATCAAGACACAAAATCAAGCTTAAATGCATCTTTCAATTTAATTGAGAAAAATTGTCAACTCATAGTGGGGAAAATACTACATGACTATCAAATGCTGTCACAACTGGATTAATTGTTCTCTCCATTTTAAACAATTTCTAAGTTGAAATAAACCCTCGAACTACTGGTATATTTACCTGTTGTGCCAGCTTGCCAACAGATGGATCCTTAAGGGACGGCCAGAGTTCCGGACCTTTTCTTTTTCTTGATACTGGCGGAGATGAATAACCAGAGGAACCAATAGCTCCAGTTATGGCAGCATTGGCTGCCTGCTGAATATATGCCATATTGTTGTTTTGATCTCCATGGAACAAAGCCTGTCGCTCATCACTTCCTTCAAAGTTTTTGCAATCCATGCATTTACAATTTTCAGAACAAAGAATGTTGGCTTGGAAACATTCACAGTACTTCTTGAGGCACCCAGATTTTTTACAATGGCACCCCTTGTTGTGCTTTCCCAATATTAAAACTTCCCCAGCCTCCTCCTACATTCATTTTGAAGTTCATAGACGCATACCAATAAAAAAAGTCAAAGATGTTTGGAGTAAACAAAAAGGAAAAGGAAACATATTTGCCAATACAAGAACAACACTGACTTCAGAAAATTTTATTCGTCATTTATTTTTGATTTTACAGGTACTTTAATAACAGACTCCTGTCATATCATAATCTCATACCATCGAAGATCCAACTTCTGGTGCAAACCCATTCTTATAGGGATGTGTGGTTGAAAAAGTATCAATTGTCTGAATTACTTCATTTTAAGTTTCGGCTATTTATGTAGACTTTACATACTCTTGTTGCTAATAAGAGGAAAAAAGTGTAAACAAGGAAACAAAAACTGAAATGCACCGGTTTCATCAACAAAGAAAACATTTAAAGAGATCCACAAAAGGAATTTCTCTAAATTATAACTGATTAAAAATAACATCAACATCCACAAAAGTAAGAATGTTTAACAGCAAAAAAGTCATCAAAGAGCTAAATCAAAGTAATCAAAGATAATAGACAAGGTTGTACAACGGCGGATCTAGTTAATAAATATAATATCTTAAACTGACATCAACATAAAAAATTCAAAACATGGCATACAACACCGACCGTTACCAAAAGTTAAACCTGCATACCTTGCTATCCCGTGTTCCATGAGGGCTGCTCGCAATTTTTGGTCTAAATGCATTTGGGTTGCGTTCTAAAGTTGCTTCAACGGCTTCTCGTCTAGCCGCTTCATTGTCAACATTGTTAAAACAATTTACACAGTTGCAACCGTCACAATATATTCCTGACGCAAAACATTCACAATATCTGCTCAAATCATTTAAACGTTAGCATCACATATCTTCTTTTAACAGCCAATAAGTTGCAGCAAAGGTGCAACAAGTGCAGAGAGAAATTGAAAGAGGATTTTGCTCACAGCTTTAAGCATTTTGAATGTTTACAATTGCACTGCTTTTGCTTCTTTGGAGTAACATCTTTTGTCTCAAAGTTTGGTCTTGTTTTTGATTTTGGAGATTCTGGTTTCCTGAATCGAATAAACATTAATTGAGAACTTCAAAAAGGAATACTACTGTTGGCATTTTATGAAGAAGAAAAAAGTAAAAAAAATAAAAACCATTATTGGAGTTGAACTGATAACTTAAGCTCTACCATTACTCTACTAACAATAATCTCAATTTTTAAAAAAGGTATTCAAAATATACTAAATTGACCAAAACATAAGATTAATTAATGATCACTAGCATCTCAATTCTCAACCACTGAAACTAAAACCAGAACATAAATCACAATAATAAAATCTACCACAACCCAATTTAAGCCTCTGAAACCAAATTAAACACTAATCATCTTTTCATTATGAATTAAATACAAAGAGATTATTCATCAGAGTTGATGATGCAACATGCAAAGGTTAAAGACAAAGAGAATGATGACGAATACATAAATATATCTAATTGCAAACTAAAAATAACTAATAATTCAAAATGAGAAACAAAACATGAAAATTTTGAATTCCATAATTTGAAAACAGTGAAATATAAAAAAAATGATAACTTTATCCCTAACACTCACACAAATTTAGCTGAAGGTAGAGACGGAAGTGTCGTCGTCGGTGGTGGTTGCGTCTGCTCCGGCAAAGATGAAGTCACCGGAATCCCGCCGGGAAAAGCGTTGAAATCGAGCTGCCTAGCAAGCTTCTTGGGCGTTGCAGTTGAAACGGCATCCAATGGTGCGTTTTGTGGAGGGCAATCACTACCCTCATCTTCACCCATTGGATCGCACCAAAAATTCCACACACAAAAAAACAACTTCACTTCAACCACCGATTATTCCCCCAAACAATAATTAAAATAATAATCCACACAATAATAATAACAATTAGTGGCGAATTAATTTTAATTAAGGAAAATAAGCTGAAATTAAATGAGTTTCAGATCCAAAATCGAAAATAAGCTGAAAATAAGAGGGACACTTTTTTTTTTTTTGGTTTGCCTTTGCCTCTTCTCTTCTTCTTCTTCTTCTCCTCCCTCTCTCTCACGAGCTTTTGAATTTCAATTTTTTGTAAATATTCAACGGTTGGATTTCGTTTTCGTCTTCATCGTGCGGTGCTAAATCAAGGTTCCCATCGTGCGGTGTAAATTCATAGAGCTATCGATCTCTTTTGTTTCTCATCCGTTGGATTTAAAACCTGTTTTCCACGAGGCAAACCCGTAAACCCAATTCTATCGTAAGTTATGTTTCTATCTGATGCGCGCGGCATTTAGGGATGAGGGTTACGTGTAATTTGATAATTGGTTGATTCAGATGAGTTATGTGGGATTTAAAACAGGAGATTCCTTTTTCAGTTAGAGAGAGAGTTAAAACTGAAAGTAATAAGTGTAATAAATAGGGAGAGAATTTGGCGCTAAAATAAAGGGGTCCAAGTCGTTTACTTTGAAGAGTAATGTAATTTTGGAATTATGGTTGCAATTAATTTCAAGCAAACTGTGACTAATTTTTGTATGTAGGTGAGTTTTTATTTTAAACAAAAACTTACTGTAAAAATCATTATAATTTTTTTTTTACTAAAAATAGTCATTATAAATTTTTTAACCTTAAATATAAGCAAAAGTCATTAAATTCAACTCTATTTAACACTGTTCCAAAAATGCTTATTGTCCTATTTTCTAATACATGAGTATCTTGTTTCAATACAAATTTAATGCGATGATTATTATGATAAATAGTACTTCCTCCAGTTTTGATATTATACAAAAAAAAAAAAAACTAATATTTTATGGTCCAAAATATAAATAATTTTCAACTATCTTTACTATATTAAATATTATTTTTTCTATAATATACTTCATTTGATTTGAATTTTTCTACTTCGGAAAATAGTCATAATTAATGCATTTATGTTTACAAAGTATTCTAAGGATAATTTTAAAAGTTGATTTATTTATTTCCTAATACCAATAACAGTTAGTTGATTACTTAATATGTGCATCCTCTCTTTTTTCTTAAATATAGAATTGGGGAGAGTATATTTTAGTAATTATTACATTTTTCTCTATATATAAGATTCTTTTGATAAAATTATAAAAATTAAAAAAATTGATTGTAGTATTAAAATTGTTGATAATTTAAATTATTTTACTAGTTTGTTATCGAAGAGAGAATGAATTTTTAGTTTTGTTCTAGTATTTATTACATATTGCTAAATAAGATGTAACATATTTAAGAGTAAGTAAAGAAATAATTAATATAATTGAAAAAGTAAAAAATATCTTATAAAAAGGAATAAAAAATGATCTCAAGAAGATCCTATATTTAAGTACTAAAGTAATAAATTTCTAACAGAGCCAATACACAGTGCAGATACTACTGACCCACGTCACATGTAGCAACAAAGCAAATTGAAAAAAAAAAATTACAACACATGGGTGTTAAAAAAACAAAAAATTGAACTAAATTGCAGAAGTTAACTGATTTATAAAAATTGAAAAATCAACCGTTTTTTCAAAAATAATTTATTAATCGAATTGATATTTAAAAACTAAAACTGAACCGGTTTTCAGTTTAAAAAAACTAAACCGAACTAGTTTTTAGTTCGAAAAAACTAGAACATAATTTATTTTTAGAATTAATTAGGGGTAACTATGTAAAATTTGACTTATAGAAAAAAAAAAACTAAGTGAAAATTATTTCGGTTCAGTTCAGAATAATAAACGGTTCATTAATTTATAGAACAGTTTGGTTCAGTTTTTTCGAACTGAAAACCGATTCAACTTAGTTTTCAAATAAATTTACACTTGAACTTTGCCTATCCTAATCTGTTGAACCAAACTAACAGCAATCTTTTGTTGAGAATATAACTATGCCTACCATGGTGATTGGGGAGAATGCTAGAGTGAAGAGATCGCTGATCTCAGTAGAAATTAGGGTCGATGGTAATCTTAAGGGTTATGCCACTAAAAAGAGTTTTGCGTCTACACGAGAACCATTTTGGATAACTATTGGACTTTAAAAACCCGATATCTAAGTTTGTCCTTGAAACACTTCAATAGAAACGGTAACAAAGTGGTCCATTGATTGGCCAAATTTCTATTAGTTATGTTGACAAAGCGTTGTTTATGTTATTGTATCTGATTCGACCCATTGGGTTTTGAATAATAGTTCTAAGGTATTCCCTCAAACTTATTTATAAGAAGACTGTGATGAAACTTCTTGTTATATTTATTAACCATTCATTAAATGTAATATATTTAAATTGCATTCAACATTCAAATTATTGTCAAATTTGTGTGACAAAATATCATTTGAGTGCTGTTCTTATAAAACAATGTTTGTACACACAAATGAAGAAATATAGTGGAAATAATAAAAAAAATAATTATTATTAATATTGAAAAAATTAAATAATGTGTATTTTTTTTGTGTGTGTTTAAAGGATTTAGATTTATTTCATATAAAAAAAAAGGATTTAGATTTGTTTCATAAAAAAAAAAAAAAAGATTTAGATTTGTGTTTATCACCATTCAAGAATTACTCGTTCTTATATTATGTTTATAGTCTCTTTTGGTCTTATCATTTCAAAAGGAAAATAAATTGAAAAGATATGACATATTTATAGTTTTGTATTCCCTCTGAACATACTGCAAATAACAAACTAAACCTCTCCTTGTATTCAGGAATTACTCGTTCTTATATTATGTGTCCGGATTTACCAATAGACACATATTGGGGAAAGAAACTCCCCTGATGAAAGTGGTCGTGTGAACGAGTTAAAAACCTTAATTGAGCTACCCACTACGTTGTAAACAACTATGTGATATGAAATTGGACTTGTTGAAGACATGACTACTGTTAACCCAATATATGACTGAACACGAGAAATCAGTCGATCATACTCATAATAGTCAAACCACTTTCGAATCTTTTTGGGTGGGTATATAATTATAAATTAGGCATAGTGGCCAATCTCCAAAGTTTAAATTATATTGACTTTCGTTGAGTTCCACTCGTGCAGAATTTTCAACTTGGCCACATGTGAAGGTAGGAGTTAATCCCAATAATATAAAGTTCAGTGTTCCAAAAATGCTGTATTACATCAACTACAGATATCATCGTAACACTAACACACAATACAATCCATCACGTTACTTGATTTTCACTATTTATCCTTTAGTTAACAAAACATGTCATAACACAATCATAGATTTTCTTATCCAGATGAGGCTCAGTGAGTAAAATATCAGTAAAACAACAAGAGTGGAAACAGTGATTCCAAGAATATGATGTACCTCATAATCATCAAGCTCAAGGAAACTGAATGGAGAAACCGGTACCAGTTCTGGTGATATTCATAGGGCCAAAGTCATCAAAATCAGAATCCGAACCCGTTTCATTGTAATCATGCCACCCACCAACAGAATCCTCATCTTCTGTTTTTTTGGTCAAAGGAACTCGCAACTCGGAAACAGGAACAGGAAGAGGTTCTTCGTTGAAGTACTTGTCATGGAGTAGTTCCATTGTTGTAGCCCTCCTAGCAGGATCATAACAAACCAGTTTTTTTACTAGAGACACTTCATCAGGCAAGCGGTTGGGCAGGCACGCTTCAACACCAGCAGGGTTTTCTACCTTGCTAAACGAGATTATTCCATAATCAGGAAGTTTTGAACAACCAGGCCAAGCTCTCTCATCAAGGTTGCCCAAAACATTAATAATTCTACTGAGCTGATCAATATCAGCTGTTCCAGGAAACAAGGGGTTTAGAGTCAAGAGCTCAGCAAAAATACATCCAAGTGACCAGAGATCAATTTCTACACCATAGTTTGTGGATCCGTAAAGCAACTCAGGAGCCCGGAACCATCGAGTTCCAACACATGACGTGAGACAACCACGTTCTTTATCTTCCCCTTCCAATGCTTCGTAACTAAAAGAAGTTCTCATTGGATCGTTATCTATATCACTTGTTGTGCACGTTGCAAGACAAGAAGTATTTCCATCCAGAATGTTTGTATCCTTATCAATGTCATCTGTGGATCTCTTTGTTTTCAGTTCATCTAAGACACTGAAATACTCTTCATGACTACCTCCATGCTCTTGATTTCCACATCCAAATTGGCTTGTGTTGTCAATGTGAGGAAAAGCTTCAGGCTGATGAAGTAAACTTTCATGATTAGAACCATCTTGCTCGCACGGAGGTGGATTCTCCTCAAAAGCATCAAATCCAGGCTCTGTGAGTATCCTTGCCTGAGAAAATTATTCAATGAAACATTTCATTCTGGACATAAACCAAATGCACTCCTTTCAATTGCACTCCTTTCAATTGCACTCCTTTGGATGCAATTGCAAAATACTCCTTCAACTTAAACTCGAATATTATATTCTGGATTAATAGGCTAAAGATCAGTTTGAATTGACTTATTTGAGTTCACCTACTTGCATAAACATTTGTGAAATTGTTTATGAGAACTTGTGAAAAGAGCTTATAATATGCCTATGAGTTGCTTTCGGCTTATATCCATAAACTTTCTAGGATAGCTTATGAAAACAACTTAAAACTTAAATGAAAACAATTTGACTTTGTTAGATCTTTTGTTATAGAAATATCTTATAAATAAACACTTATATGACAAATGCTTATGTTGTTAGCACTTAATTCATTTGTTTATCCAAACATGGTCTAAAAACATGATAAATAAATTCCTGGTCCTAGACAAGCCCCTAATAATCTTAATAAAATTTACATTGGTGCTAGTTTCACCCGTTTTTTCGTGAACCGAATTCTCTTAACCTTAATTTATTACATATGTAAACGTGAATTACTTCACGGTTACGTGAATTCAGTTCAGGCGACTTATTTGGGTGTAATTGGAAAAAAAATAGAGGTGAAACTAGCAAAAGGGTAAAATTTAATTTCCTCTAACTAAATATCTTATCAACTAAAAATCTCTAAAAACAAAGATACATGATCCTAATTCCTAACCTAACTAACAAAATGTGATGTTAGAGTGATTCCATTGAATAGTGAAATTGAATGAGAATGATTAAGGTAATTAGGTTACCTGTCCAAAATCAGCCAATTTGAGAATTCCACGATCAGAAATCAAGAGATTAGAAGGCTTCAAATCACGATGAATAATCATGTTCCGGTGACACGCGTCAAGGCCACAAAGAATCTGAATCATCCAACGTTTCATCTCACCAACAGGGAGTGAGAGACCTTCCTTAGCAGCGTCGGAAATGACGGTGGTTAAGTCAGTGGTGAGGTACTCGAGGACGAGAACGGCGTCCTCATCTTCGCGCCAAAAGTATTCAAGCAAAACGATGACGTTTGGTGAACCTTGAAGCATCTGCAAAGCTTCGATTTCACGAAATGCAGACTGGTAGTCGTGGATTTCCTTGAGAGCGACTGTTACGTCGTCGGAGAGCCGACGGCCGCGGTAGACGTCGGCGTAAGCTCCGGAGCCGATCCGTTCCATGACTTGGTATTTGGATATGATTTCGGATCGGGTATGGATGCTCCAACTCTTCGATGGACGCTCCGTCTCCATCTTCGTCTCACCCAAATCACAATCCACTCTGTCTTCTACATATTTATTTCTATTTCATTTCTTTTACCAAATAAATTTATTTATGTTCTTGAGAAAATACTTTTTTTTATTAAAAAAATTACACTTTTTCCTCTAATAAATTAAATATTTTTTGGTCAGGCTGATAAATTCAATAATTAAAATATAAAATATCAATCTATTTAAAGAGAGTAGATAATAGTTGCAACAAGATTTAGTCACTGATTGGTGTTATATTTAAATTAGTTGAAGTCTATTTCTCACATTCTTATATTATTATATTACACCTTTATTCATTCCATGTACATAAACAAAGGTTTAATACAACGCATAATGAATACCTTCTCTTTCACCATATTTGTGAGAAAAAATACTTCGAATAATTGAATTAAATTTAAAAGACCATAAATATATTTTTGATTTTAGTAAATAATAATATAGATGAGTTTGTTTTTATATACTTTGAGATATATAATTTTTTACTGCAAAATTGAGTTAATAAAAATAAAATTGTGGCTGCTGGGATTCGAGCCCAGGTCTCCACGGCCACAACGTGGAATTCTTACCACTAAACTACAGCCACATTTGATGTTAATCAATTTGAACGATAATATAAAATGTATCCAACAAAGTTCCAAATCCTCACGAACTGACATCGATAAAATTGAATCTTTTTTGGAACTGACAACAAGTCCAGTTGTTGGTGATAAATGCAAAGCCAAGCACCAAATTCTATCCTCCTAAAATGTATAAAATAATAAAATAGTGTATTTTTTGAGTAAATAATAAAATAAAATATATAAAAATAAATAATTTCATGTTTTTTTAATGAATTATATTATCATGTTAAAGCAATTTAGAAAAAAAGTTAAATAGTTTAACTAAGTTTAATAATATGCCTAAAAACCAAGTTTAATAACAACAATAAACTTGAGATACAAGCAAAAATATAAATAAATTTAAAAAGGTTGATGTATTTGTTTCAAAACATTTACACAAAATACATGAAAAAAATTTAATTCGTTTGTACTTAGTTTATTCAAAAGAAGTAGTTATTTTTTTAATTATATTTCATTAAAGAAAGAATTTATCATAATCAACGAAAATTAAGTTTAGCGGAATGAGTTAGTCTTCTATAATATAATGAATTACACTGTTTATATTTAATGTCTCACAATGTTTCAAACGAGATTACTTCATGTGGAAGAAATTTCTAAAAAACCATAAATATCTCATTCTTATAATATCATCATTAAATTAATAAATTTCAATATATATATATATATATATATATATATATATATATGTGTGATAAATCTTTTTAGTTCTTAAAAAATCTAACGATAAAACTCACACATTAATTATGAAGAAATATAAATTTCGAATCCAAACTCATACTTCAACCTATCAAATGTTTTTACTTACGAAATTGAGATAAATATTTTATTATTTGATGAAATGAAGTGCCTATTTTCAAACTAAAATAAAAAAAACATATACTCAAATGAAGTAGTTGTCTTATTTATAATCTGTATTACAGTCTTTAACTTTAACTGTTAGTGTTACCTACACTTTTTTATACCGCCATTGCTAAATTCAATGTATTAGATGATAGTACAAAGTTGCATTAAAAAAGTAATTCCTAATTTGTCATGGTACAAGTTTCATCAAACATACATCCATTCAATACAAACATACATTTACTTGAATTTCATCCTAAAATAATACATTTACTTGCCGTCTAGTAACCAGGCAAAAGCCAAACTTGCTCTTACCAAGTTAAAGAAAGAAGCTTGTAAAAAAAAAAAACCTAAATTTACCAATACAATCATTATAAAATATACAAGATATAATAACCCATTTGGTTAATTGATCATTAGATCTTTTCTTCCTCACATTTTGTCATTTCAAATTTTGTATCAACCTCATCATCCCAATTTTGTATATCTTCTGTACTCCCATAAGCCCAGCTACACAAAAAGAAGTAAAACAAATTAACCAAACTTAGAATACTAAGTAGATAATAGTAGTAATCATAGTGCCCTTCATTAATATTTGATGATAGCCAACTAACTTTTCCACCTCTTTTTGTACCATCTTTAACAACCTTAACAATAAGACTAGCCACCAAATTCCCTGCCCCAAATCCAAGAGCAAAAAGTGCAACAGCAATACTAGACATAGTCTTAGGAAATTGAGAATAAAAAAACTCAATTTGTCCAATCACATTAAAAGCCTCAGCAATACCAACTAAACAATATTGTGGCACTAACCACATTGCTGACATATTCACTACCCCTTTTGGATTATTTATAAACCCTTCTCTTATTGCTTCATTTCTTCTTTTTTTCTCTACTAATGCTGCCACTAATGTTGCTAAACATGATAGTGCTATTCCAATTCCCATTCTTTGCTTTAAACTTAGCCCTTTTCCTTTTTTTGTGTATTTTGTTAACATAGGAACTACAATTCGGTCATAAATAGCTACCCATATGGTTAAAGTGAGGATTCCAAATGCACTAAAACTTGTTGATGGAATCTCAAAATTGTGAATTTTTCTTTTCATAGTGCCAGCTTGGACCACTGAAAATGATTGTTGACTTATGGTAATTGCAATTATTATGCCTGTTGACCAAATTGGAAGAACTTTGATCACTGCTTTTAATTCCTCTACTTGTCTAACTGTACACAAACTCCATGGATCAATTGATATTCCATTAGAGTCTAAATCTTTTTCTCTGTTCTTGATTATGCAAGCCTTGTTCAAGAACCTAGGGAGAATCAAAACATATTGAGTTAAATAATATAAAGTCATGTAGTAATCTAACACTAGAAAATTAGTGTTTTATTTTCACATAAGCAATTTCACCATGTACAATATATCTTTGCTCAAATATTAAATTTTATCAATTCAACCATGTTATGATATTATTTTAACCATCATGCATGCACATAAATTTTAGATAAATTGAACACTTACACTTTAAATTTAGTACCTTGATAAAATCAAGGAGTTTTCAAATTTTATAGGCTAAGAAGATAGGAAGAGAAGAAGAAGAAGGCTAGAGCTTCAACGATCAAATATCAAATGTAAAGTCTTGACGATACAAGACAATAGAAATGTATAAATACTAAATGCACAAAAGATTAAACTTTCTTTAATACTAATGTAACATATTATCTGAGGGTGTTTTTTATATGAACTCCCAAAACAAATTTAAAGATGGACTCTCATCATTTTTAATAAAATAATGGATTTTACTATAATAAAAAAATGGAATAAGACGCACAATTTTATTAAAATGCACTAAAATGGTAAAAGTCCATGTTTAAATCCATTTTTAGCGATCCATAATAAATACACTCATTGTTTAATATAAATAATTTTTTAGTTTGATGATTAAATTAATGAAAATTATCATATACACATCCAAATTCAAATTCTCTTGAACCCTTCAACCAATCCGTTCAACAAAATCTCAATTGCAATTCAATCGCAGAGATTTGGTAGGACGGATAGAAGACCTAAGGGATAATCTCTATACACACACATAGATATATTAATTGAATATGAGAAAGTAGTACCTTGCTTTGTCCGTGGGTTGAAGAAGTTTAGAGCCACTATGAAAATACCACAAATCAGATTTATTTGGAGGCAGAGTTAAGTGTCTATTTTTCCATGATGCAACAATAACTTGTGCAAATCCAGCAAGCAAACTCTTGTTTGGTTTGACTTTAACATACATAAAAGATCCCAAGAAAAACATAACAGAAGAAAACAACATAAGACCCACTGGAATACCAAAACCAACAACCCAACCTGCTTTAACTTGAATGTATACTATGAATATCACTGAAATCATTACTGAAATGCCAACTGAAACATAGTACCAATTGAAGAAACTCTTCATGATCCTCTCATTTTGTGGATTTTTTGGATTGTTGATTTGGTCAGCTGCAAAGGCTAATGAACATGGCCTAATGCCACCAGCTCCCAAAGACATTAAAGCAAGTGATGAGAAAAGAAACAAGAATTGTAATCCTGTTGCAGTTGTACATGATTCTCCATTGCAATCTGGTGGCCTTGCATGCCTAATTTTTGCAGTAAGCCACAACACTATTAATCCCTACAATTAATTAAAATTTGGTTAAATATCATTATATTTTTAAAAATAGCATATGAGAAATAAATTAGCTTTGTGGATTAAGCTAATGATAAATTAACCAACATATTAAATTTGAGACTTTGATAAAACTAGAAGTTGCACTAAGTCATAAATATAAAATAACTTAAAAAATATTTTCTATTAATTAATACGTAAAATTTTCAATTAAAATAATGATAGTAATTTAAAAAAAAAAAAGTGAATCGTTATAAATTTGTAAACAAAAACGCTGTAAACTTGTTAGAAAAAACTATTATCAAATAACTTTATTTTGATCATAGAAGTTTAATACACTATAATCTATATATTATAAGCTAATGGTTTGACCTTGCCAAACAAAGTCATATTCTTTAGCTATAAAACATCATCCAATCATGTTTACTCTTTAACCAAATTTCATTTATGTTTAGTCCACCATTTAGAGATTTTAGAGACTAAACATTAATCAAAATATTCACACAAAAAATATAAACATGTAAGAAATTAAGTTTCTAATTTAATCTAGAAAAGATTGAACTAAATGATGGAATTGATACTAATGCTAATGTGTGAGTAAAATTAAGATAAGATGCATCAATTTAAAGTAATATTTATAATTAGTTTACTTACAAGAAGGTCGATGATTGTTGCCCATGCAATAACACGAAATCTTCCAACGCAAGAATCAGAAAGAAAAGCACCAAAAAGGGGCATAAAATTGGATCCAGCATTCCATAGGAATATTATGATAGCTGCAGTTGAAGGGTCTACATGATATTCATTCAGTAGGTACAAAATCATATTCACATGGAGCCCTACATTTGCAACCTTTTCAAATGTCTCGTTTGCTAAAACATATCAAAACAAAACAAGATGGAAAATTAGTAATAAATATTGTACCAAAATAAAATCCATAATTATTAATGCAATTCAAATATGAAAAAGTAGAAAAATGTCATATATAAAGAATAATTCCTGAAAAAAGGATTAACACATAAATGAATGTAAGAAATTAATTAAGGGGTGATCACCTATGATAAAGGGCATGGTTTTATAACCACCCTTTGTCGTTACAACTTGTTCTGTATCTTTGTTTTGCTCCATTGACATGTCTCTATTTTTCTTCAATTCTGTTTCACTCATGGGAGAATGTAATGTTATGTTATACACAAAATATATAATTAAATTGAATTACTAATTAATCAATACAATGGAAGAGATATGTTTAAAAGTAAAAAACAATACGCATATGGACAAGAAGTAGCTCTTGTTTTATAATTCCACACCGCAAACCGTATCTTACCTTGTTATAGCTGCAAAGTAACCTCGTTCTTATCTAAAAATTATTTGTTGCATATCTATCATCATGATTCTTCGATAGTCTTGTTATTGCTCTATATTGTACACTTAACGAAAAAATAAAATTATTTGTCCATATTTATTGTCATTGTATGTTGAGAACAAAGATAAATATGACTAAAGAAAAATTGCAGCCTATAATATAATATCACAAATTCCCTACCATTTTCACCAATTTCTCAAACTATAATCGTAGATAAAAAGCACGTTACGTACAGCTAGAGCGTGGTCATTCCGTGCATGAATTCTCTTTTTGTGTTTCATGCTAATTGCTAGCTAGTATTTGTGCTTTCCTCGTTTCTCCAAAGCAACATTTCAATGAACTAATAACTTCAGTTTTATTTAATTTGAAGAATTTTAGCATCTTATTGGATTGGTTTCAAATACGTTATCTTTTGTCCACCTTAATTAAACTAAGTGGAACTTAGTTACGTTTTGGCATATATTATTTAATTATTATTTAGAACGTTTAAGTGGAATGTAAAGGTTAGTTTAAAGTACATGCATGTCCAACGACGGATCAAGTGTTGCAAAGGTCGAAGCAAAACATTAATTTATTTCATTTGAATTGATTAACTGTGAACTGGCCTTTATACATATACTAACGCAAAATTATCGTTTCTATTGGAACAAGATATATAGCTTAACATCACCTTTGGTGTATATTGAAACAGGGACGAAGAAGGTGAGAGAGAGAGCAGAACAAATGAGAGTGAGACCAGGAAATTGATGAGAGGGGTAAAGAGAACTCTTAACATTAGAGGAAATTAATCCTTGTATAATATTTTTTAGAATCTTTTATACCCATAACAAAAAGGTCCTCAAGGTAAAATAAATATAAAAATTTAAATTACTTAAAATATATATAAATATAAAAAAAATAATGCGATTTCAAATTATTGATTATCGGATATTATATTTAAGGTTAAATAGCATTCATGGTCCCTTAACTTAATTTTAGGTAACGTTTTAGTCCTTTATCTTTTTTTTTCTGATTTGGTCCTTTATTTTAATTTTAAGTGACAATTTAATCATTTATGTTTTAAAATGTTAACAATATTATCCTTTTTTTTTTACAAAAATTTAAAAAATTCATCAAAATTTTCAACAAAAACCCATAAAATTAATTACATTCTTTAATATAATACAAATTTTATCAAATTCGTAACTCAAATATTCAAATAAACTCATATTTTCATTTTTTTATTTCATTTTTAAAATTTCATCTAACAAAGAATAAAAATATGAATTTATTTGAATATTTGAGTTACGAATTTGATAAAATTTGTATATTAAAGAATATAATTAATTTTATGGGTTTTGGTTGAAAATTTTGATGAATTTTTTGAATTT